>CM053771.1:57620999-57652806 GCA_028658325.1 Potorous gilbertii | reverse complement strand
CCAGTTGCTTGACTTCTGAGAGTCCTCTCCACCCCCAGCCTAGGTCTGCCCAGCTAGTGCTTGGGGTCTGGGATTCAAATGCTGCTCCCCAGCCTCAGGGCTTTTGGCGGCAGGCCTGGGTGCTATTCAGGGTAAGATTAAATCAGGTTCTCAGGTGGGGGCAGGGCCACCTCCCAGGTTCAGTTCCCTAAGGGGGTTTATGTAGAGACCTTTTGTAATGGAGCTGCTGCCGAGCTCCTGCCTGCTCTGGGAGCCTTTGGCCGCCTGCTGCCTCTGCCTCTGCTGCTGCCTCCCGAGGGGGCCTGAGTCCTGGAGACACCCTGCTCCCCTCTCAGCCCGTCTCTCTCACTGACCTGTGCGTCTGCGAGCGGAGGGACCTTCGTGGCCGCTGGAGATTCCGTCCCTGAAGCCTACTCGGATCTGCTCGCTCCTCTCAGTGTCGTGTGGCTGGGACAGGGGAGGGCTCCATCTTCGTCTGGGGTGTGATGAACCTTTGGGATCGGCTTTTCAGGGCTCTCTGGAATGGAAATCTCCTTCACTGTGTTGCTGTGCAGCTTCCACTGTTCCAGAATTTGTTGGGAGTTCTTTTTAGAGGAAATCCATGGGCTGTGGGTTCGGAGCTAGCATAGGTGAGTCTTTCTACTCCACCATCTTGGCTCTTCCCCCCTTGACTTATTTTTTTAGTATTTAACACCAGTCATCTTGTATCATCAGCTTAGGATAGGGATGGAAAGGAGGCAGGGTTATTTCACACTAGAAGAGGTCTAGGAGAGTGCTCCCTGGAGGTCATATTTTGGGTGCCATTCATTAGAAGTGCATCCTGGTACAGTAGAAGAGTATTTAGAAAGAGAAGACCTTGGGCTCCTACCTTTGCTACCTATGTGCCTACATCTCTGGGCCTCTAGTTTCTTATTTGGAAAATGAGAGGGTTGGAACTCTAAAGTCCCTGAAATCTATGGTCCCATGCATAACATTTCTAAATGCTATTTCTGATGTAGTGGGAACATTTGGAGTCAAAAGACCTAGGTTGGAATTGCAACATGAAGTCCTAGCTGTGTGATCTTATGTGAGTAACCACACTACTCTTGACTTCAGTTTCCTTATCTGCAATTTGAGGAGATTGGACAAGGCAATGACCTCTAAAGTCCCTTCTAGTTACATATCCAATGAAATAATGGGCATAAAATATGACCATTACAAAATACTTTTTGTTTCCAGTGACATCTCATGGGATACCACCCAGTAGTTAGGGGAGGGAAAAGATCTATAGAGAGATCCTCCATAGCAAATCAACATATCCTTCCATGCTTGGTGGGCACAGGAGAAGGTGGAGAAGAGTAAGTCAGAGGACAGGGCTCAAGATGAAGAAATGAAAGAGGCTAAAGGCTTGCAGGCTTTGCTGAAGCTTCACATCTCTCTGGCAGCTCTGAGCGGTATCATACACACACACACACACACACACACACACACACACACACACACACACACACACACACAAAAGTGAAATTGACTAGTCACATCCATTCAACGAATGTTTATTGGGGAAATGAGCATCCTTGAGATTCCAAAGAAATGGCAGAGCTCCTGACTTCAGGAGAGTTCACATTTCACTGGGGCATAGGATATATAGACAGAAGTAAATCTCAAGAAGGGAAAGAGAACAACTGCGCCAATGGTAATGGGGAAGGCAGTATCTGATGTGAGTCTAAAGTAACTTTAAGGATGATAAGAATTACAGGTGAGGAGGGCATTCATTCTAGGCACCAGTGGATCCAGGGGTGGGAAACTTTCTTCTTTGAGGCCACTGGTGGCCCTCTAGGTCTTCAAGTATGACCCTTTCACTGATTCCAAGCTTCATAGAACAAATTCCCTTCATAAAAGGATTTGTTTTGTAAAATTTGGACTCAGTCAAAAGGCCATATCTGAGGACCTGGAAAGCCACATGTGACCTGAAGGTCACAGGGTCCCTACCCCTGGGATAGCCCATGCTAAGGTATTGAGGTTGGGGCTGAAAATCTGACTTCAGGGAACAGGGAATAGGCCAGTTTGATTTGAATTAGGAGTATAGGAAGGGAAATGAATTCAGAAAGGAAGGCTGAAACCAGATTTGCTGGACTTTAAGTGTTAGTCTGAGGAGTTTTTATTTTATACTAAGGAACCACCGCATGTTTCTCTTGAGCATAGGAGCAGCATGGTAAGAAGTATCTTTTTTAAAGGCAGGTTATTTGGCAACTGTGTGGAAGATAGTTTTGGAGTGGGGTAAGGATAGACTGGGACCCTCATTAGGAGGCTATTATAGTAGTCCTGGGAGAGATGACAAGAAGCTTTAACTTGGGTGGTGACTGTACCAATGGAGAGAATGGGATAAGGGTGAGAGGTGTTGTGGTGTTAGAATTAACAAGGTTTGGCAACTGAATGGATGTGAGGAGACTGATAGGTGGAGGGTAATAGGTTTTGTACTTGTGTGACCAGAAGCTTCCTTCCACTGAAATAGGGAAGTATGGAGGAGGGGCAAGTCTTGTGGGGGGAAGGGAAGGAAGTCTGTTTTGGATATGTTGCATGTGAGATGGCAACAGGGTGACCATTTGGAGTTGGTGATGAGGCAGCAGAACCCAGGAGAAAGATAAGGACTAGATATAAGAATTTGGGTGTCATCTGCAAAGAGCTGATAACAGAACCTGTAGGAGTTGATGACATAATAGAAAAGGTTGAGCTGCCTTTTTAAAAACTTTTTGTGTATGTGTCTTGAACCCCTTTGGCTATCTGGTGAAGCCTACAGACTCTTCCCCCAAAATATTTTTACATGCATAGAATAAAATACATAAGGTTATGAAGTAGGCCAATCATGCTGAAATAATTTTAAAAATATTTTTTAAAGATTCATGTATGCCAGGTTGAGTCCTTGGTTTAGAGAGAAAAGAAGGTCTACAATGGAGCCATGTAAGACAATTATGTATAGGGGTAGTCCAATAAAGAAAACTGAAAAAAAAACCCCATAAGAGATGTAAAGAAACCAAGAGACATGATAAGTTAAGTGTGGGGGGTGGGAAGGGAAGGTATGTAGGAGGAGGGGCTGATCAAAGTACCAAAGACTATAGCTTCCAGAAAGATGGAGACTGAGAAAAAGTCGAGGGATTTAGCAATTGATTTCCAAATTAGTGCCTGGGGGTCAAGTTGGAAGGGAGGGCTTATGGTGACTCAGAGTAGAGTAGCTGAAGATTGGAGACTCAAGATTTCCTTTAAGGGAGGAACTTCCACTCTTGGTGTCTGGGGGGGCCTCCACCCTCCTAGATAAACACTTTGAGTTCCACCATATTCTGGCCTCCTATTAGGGCCTCAGAGGCCATTTCAACACATTTTACTTCTCATCTTTATACTTTGTTCTATTTTGGTTGAGTTTGACCTGTACTAGACTTACAGTGGTCTAATTGCACGCAGACAATTGATTCCTAAATGACCCCTATATCAGTAATCAGAACAGAACTCTAGATAAATATCTATTAAGTGCCTACTATGCACCAGGTACTAGAGATACAAAGAGCCAAAAAAGTTTCTGCCCTCAAGTAATTTATTTTCTAAGGGTGGGAAAATGTACACAAGATAAATTAATAATAAATAAATAAATAAATAATAATTAAATTAAATAATTATAGCTAATGTTTACATAGGATTTTAAGGTTTGCAAAATCCTTCATAAATATTACTTCATTGGATATTTACAGCAACTCCTAGAGGTAGGTATCATTGCTATCCCCATTTTACAGATAAGGAAACTGAGGCAGACAAGTCAATTGTGTTGCCTAGGGTTGCACAGCTAGTAAATCATATTTAAGGCAGAATTTGAACTCATTTGAACTTGAATCCAGATCTAGCACTCCATCCATTTTGTCACCTAGCAGTCTTGAGATTTTATGGAGCTGAGAGATGGAATTCAAAAGTGGGAATTGTCATGGAGGTCAGTGGGACTGGAATGTAGTAGGCATAATGGAGAGTGATGAGAAATCCATTTGGAAAGATGCATTGGAGCATTTTGAAGGATCAGTTGAAGGTTGAAACAGTTTTTGGGTCTGTGACTTCAAACCCCTAAATCTCTGATTGGGTATTAATGTGAAAGGATGCTGAACTAAGGGTCAGGGGTGCTTGATTCAGTTTTCTTTCTAGCTGACTATATACATTTTGACAGACTGTCTCTTGATATCTGAGTTTCCTTTCTCTGTCAGCTGGTATTGTCTTTATCTCTCAGTTAAGATGTTGTGAGGAGGAGCCCATGCTTTCTTGGATAAGAGTACTAGCTCTAGAATTAGGAAGACCTGAATTCAAATTTGACCTCAGACAGTGATTGTGTGACCTAGGGCAAGTCGCTTAAATGGTTACCCTCTGTTTCCTCCTCTTTAAAATGGTTGTTAATAATAGCACCTACCTCCTAGGGTGCTAAGCATCAAATGATTGCAAAGTGCTTATCACAGTACCTGGTAGATAGGTAACTCTACCTAATTGTTAGTTATTATTATTAGTTGGAGTTTTTCCACTGTTTGCCTGGAAAGGGTCTGTGAGTCCTGGGCTTTGGGACCTGGGGCCTGATTGCCCTTGATTCTGGTTTTCCAACAAGCAGGCCATATCTATTTCTATTGGCAGTTATCTTTCACAAAATGTTTTCTTTTCAGTAATTCCAAGAGGTTGATGTGATAGATACTTTTAAATCCATTTTACTGATGAGAAAGTAGAGGATGGGAGTGCCTAAGCTACTAACTTAAGTGTATGTGGCCTGGGGTCATAGGAGCTAGTAAGTATCAGAATAAGTAGCCAGACTCGGGTCTGATGTCTAGAAGTCTATGATTTGGACATTTCCCTCAGCAGGCTTCCATACAGTTTTAAACCTCTCTTGGTAGTACTCTTTGTTACTCTTTTCAGAAGCTTACCTATCTCCAGCTCCCAAATTTCTCCCCCAACAAAGGATTTTTAAAGCTTCGGGAAAATGAAAGACAGCTCTTCGCTTCAGAAAGGGATCCCAGGGTTACAGGTGATACTTTGTTGCTCCTTGTAACAATGTTACTGTTGCACATTCAAGAATTCAGAGCTTGAACCTGTCTTTGTCATTTACAGAAGAAGAACTGAGGGTTAGAGAAGCTGTTCAGAGAATTTAGAGCTGAAGTCTGCAGAGTGGACACCATAAATTAATTATTCCCTTAGAACCTTCTCTTTTCACATAGGATCAGAGAGGTTTAGAAATTTGTCAGAGGTCACACAGCTAGTAAATAACTGAAGCAGAATTCAAAATCCAGATCCCTTGGCCCCAACTTCACAGCCTTTTCTATTGTAGTACAGCGGCTTTCTTTGTCCAAACACAGCAATGGAACCTTACAATCCAGCGCAGAGTCGTGAATACATGGAAAAACAACAAAATTTGTGGACTTTCACAACTCATGGAATCGCCGAATTTTAGTTCTGAAAAGTCCTTTAGAGACTATCTAATCTCACCTCCTCATTTTTCGAGGAGGAAACTGAGGCCCAGGGGAGTTTAGAAATCTGTCTAAAAAGTCATCATCATCAGAGCCAGGCTTCTCGGCTACAATCGGATTTTTAAAGCTGGAAAAGATCCGCGATTAGAATCCAGGTCTCCCGATTTCCCAGCGTAATCTCTAATCTGGATCCTTCCAAATGCAGCCCAGTTCAGGTGAACATCAGCTGGAGGCAAAACCCACCCTGAAATCGCGTTGGTGGGCACTTTCTGCACCGAACAAAGGGGCCAGTTGAGAAGCAGGACAAAGTGTTACGATGGGAGGCGGGGTTTGAGATAACTGGGTGTGGGGGCTGCCAGTGTTGGGGGTGGGGGCTTCGAGTGTTAGAGGGTGGGAGTTGCGGGTGGGGGAGGGTGGGCCAAGGGTCGGACTCTTTGATCTTTTCCCGGCATCCTGTCCACCTCCCACCTCCCAGATGTGCGTTGGCATCTACCTCTGGGCAGGGTGTACCATCTCAGGCACACGCACGCACGCATCCAGACCAGGAGCCCGCAGCAGCCCTGCTGTTGTAAAATGAGAGTGAGTTTCCCAAGTTCACCCAGGCCCCTGGGTTGGCATAGCAACCAGGCAACCTGTTCCCGAGCCGGCGGCTGCCTCTCCTGCCTCGCCTAGCCCGCCTCCCCTCCCCTCCCTTCCTCCCGGACTGTCTTTCTCTCCCTCCCTCCCTCCCTCTCCCTCCTCTCCTCTCCCCCCTCCCCTTTCCTCTCCGCACATGCTGCCGCCGCCGCCGCCGCCGCCGCCGGAGCCAGGGCCGGAGCCGATCCCAGCATGCACCGCGCCAGCCCAGTCCCCAGTGGGCCGCCATGTTGTCGGAGTGAAAGGTAAGGGGGAGCGAGAGCGCTGGCGAGAGCCGATCCGGGGGGCTGAAATCCATCTTCATCCGACCGCTCCGCCCGTGAGTATCCGAGCCCCGCCGGGTCCAAAAGCTACCCGGGACTCCCAGCGAACCGATGGTCCGGTCATATTGGGGTTCTGGGCCGGCGGGAGCGGGGAGAAGGGCTTTGGAAAAGCCGCCCCGGCCCTGGCTCCCTGGGCTGGCGCTTCCCTCGCTCCGCTCCTAGTACATGTTTTGGAGTCAGCAGCAAGGCCCCTATTGTTATCGGAGGAGGGAGGGGACGCGGAGGGAGGTGCAAACGGGGGAAATCCTTTGCCTCTAGGCCCCGGCCAGATGCATTCAAGGGTTTCTGCATTCACCCTCCCCCCAGCCTGGGGGTGGGGGGCGTCCCCCACCCCGCCCCCTCCTCCCTCCAGCCCCCCAAAGCCCGACGCTCTGGGGGCTCTTGCACATCATATATGAGGGGTGGAAGAGGGCTCGATTGTCCCCGTGGACATCTAGGGGCTGAAGGGGGGGAAGAGCCAGGGGCACCCCATATCTGTCCCTCAGGGGTGAGGGGCTGATGTGGGGGACAGCCAGCCAGCCCCGGAGCCGAAGAAAGCTTTTGCCGGGTTAGTGTGGAGTGACCAGACCAAGCGAATGGGGGAACTTGATGGAGGGAAGGAGGATAGATAATGGAAAAAGGTGTGGAAGTTCCCCTCAGGAAGTTTCTGAGGCTTGGAGGCAGGATTTGCAGGCTCTACTGGCCTTTTGTTTACGTGGGGAGGAGTTGTTGGGGGGCTTGGGGAGGGGGGAGGCTGGGGGGAGAAGTTCTC
The DNA here is from genome assembly GCA_028658325.1 of Potorous gilbertii. Classification (NCBI taxonomy): domain Eukaryota; kingdom Metazoa; phylum Chordata; class Mammalia; order Diprotodontia; family Potoroidae; genus Potorous; species Potorous gilbertii. Next base: position 57,645,637 of record CM053771.1, on the reverse strand, counting down.
CGGCAGGGGAAACAGAAAGAAAGAAGAAAGAGAGAGAGAGAGAGAGGGACCGAGCTTTCCTTAACTGAAAAGGGGCTCTCTCTACTCTGTTAGTTGCAAGGAAAACAAACACGCACTCACGCACACACACAAACATAATATCCTCATCCTCAATGTATTACAATGTAGCTCGACAATTTCAGCCTCGTCAGTGTTGCCTGGTAAACAGGTAATTTGTTACATTTCTGAGTTAACCCTTCTTTTCTCCTGGGAGAAAGAAATACACTTTGGTAACTTTCTTCCGAGGAAGAATTTTATTTAAACAGCTTTTTTTCGAGTGAAGATTTTTTTTTAATGGATTTCTTTTGTATCTTTTGTGCAATCAAAAGAGGATTGGTTGCTCTTCTTTTCGTGCGCTTAGTTTTTGCTCATTTCCTGTTCTTTTCGGAGTCTACCGAGTTTGTATGGAGGGGTGGTTTTTTTTTTAGGCCTTTCCTAAAACAATAGGTTTGTAGCTTTCGATGTTGTAGTTTTATGTAAGTGAAGTGAGCGGGTTTTTTTTTTCTTCTGTGCTAATTTTAACTTCTAAAACACTTCCAAGAGCTGCTGATTCTTTTATCAAGTCTTTGGAAAATACTCATTAGATTCTAAACTTTGGTACTTTGTAGTATACACATTGTATTCATTTTGGCCATTTTGACTTTTTTGAAGTAAGCATTTGTTTATAGTTTTGAGTCTTAGTTTTGTTGCTTAAAAATACATTTCTGACCCCAGAATGTTTGTTTTTTAATTAAAAACATGGGTTAAGAAACATGTTTTTACTAAAGCATTTAAAAGGTGATTGTGGGAAAAAAGTTTTCTTTGTTTGAAAGTGTGCTAGTCAGGAAAATGATGATATTATAAACAGTTTGAAAGGTTTGGGAGAACAGCTCTCATCCTTAGAGTTCCAGTAGTTTTAAGTTACTTATTCATATGGTTACAATTGTATCTTTAAAAACTTGTTACAAATGATGACTTTTCAGCTTGACTTTAGATATGTATGAGTAGTCTTTAATGCATGTATGTTAAATATTTTCCATTTAGATGATAGTATTAATCTGTATACTGCCATTGTTGGGGTTTCCAAATTATTGTATGTTAGGACTAAAGTTGAATGTTACCCAGTTATATGCTTCTCAACCCCTCAAGCCCTCCAAATTCCCCCCTCTGTCTTTTGATCTTGAGATTGCTTTGCCCACATTAGGTGAAGCAGGAAGTTCCAGAGTGTACAGATGGCTTTACAAAAGCTGATTGTATTTTTAGACATTTTGATTAGGACTCTTTTCTCTCCCTCCCCCCTTCCCCAAGTCCCTTGTCAGAACAAGTGTGTGGCAAGAGATGGAGAGGAGGATTGTAGTTGAAGGGGCAGCACTAATATTGGGGTCAGACCACCTGAGGCACTTCCTTACTTATTAATTGGTCCTGCACTGGTTGATTAACCCCTCTCTGCCTCAACTCCCACATCTGTAAAGTGAGGATAATAAGACTTGAAATTACTTGTTTCAGAGGATTGTTTTGAGGTAAACATTGTTATCCATCTGACAATGGAATTGATATTTAAATTTGAGAAGTTAATTTCTGTTGGGGGAAGTTTTTTTATTTGTATTCTATCAAATATTTCAATTTCTATTTTAAGTGTTATCATTGTACATTGTAGTCGTCTTTTAATTGACAGCATGGGGACAAATTGATGAGTTAAGTATGAGATATGGACTGTAGCTACCCTGGATCCTGCTCAATAGTGAATAGTCTTTCACTGTAGAAAAAAATAGAAAGTGCATTCAATCCAAAATGATAATGCATTTTTGAGAAAATCATGGATGATGTGGTTCGGCCTAGGAAGGAAAGTTGCCTTGAATTTAATAAACTGCAGAAATATGGACTCTACTGGTAGGTTTGAACTAGGGTAAGATCTTCTCCCAGAACCTGCACTCAAGACTACCCCCCGCAGAGTTTTTAGTAGTGTGTCCTGTTAGAAGAGGCAGCCCTAGCAAGAAGCCCTTTTGATGTGTGTTTTGAAAGGTTACATATTCCATCTTATCTAAAGCTGCCTTCAGAATTTACTCTAAAGTGGGAAGTTACTTTGTTTCTGTTGTGTCTGAGTTTTTCCCAAATAGCATCTTGTAAGGCAGTTTTGAAATATTGTAATCTTAGGGTTTGTTCCATCTGAAGAGAAGGGAAATGGAACTTGCAGCCATTAGGGTGAAAGGTCTTTGACTTTGAAATTGTCGTTTCTGAAGTAGCCCCTTGTCAGGTTAGTTTTAGCAATTGTTGACCACCCAGACTGGCACAGGTGCTGAACCTTACAGAAGAAATCGAGTCCCTGCCCTCGTTTTGAACTTTATTTTATAACTCAGTTTCCACATTTAATTGTTGAGTAACTCCTCCATTATGAAAACAGTGACAATGTTGAATTTTTTGAAACTATGATATCAAACTAAGATTTGCTACAGTAACAAAAGTGAGCTCCATTTGCTCCACCTTTGTTACCTAAGATATTTTGGAATCTTATTGCTAGGGTATTGAAATTGTGTTTGGATTATTAATTTTCATGGTTAATTTATATATTTTGACTTATTGACAATATTTTTATGTCTTTTTGAAAAACCATCATTTTAGGTCAGATTGTAGGCTGGCCTGGCTTTTAAGTCTGGAGACACGCATATTTTAACAACTATTTCTGTATAATTGGTTTCCTTTCTAATAAGTATTTTATTTTATACATTTAACAACATTCTGAGAAGTTGTCTGTAGGTTTCACCGACTACTGAAGGGTCCAGGACACTACAGAAATTAAAGCCTCTGGCTCTGAGACATTCTCCAGCTCTTCTGCCACTAAGCTTCTGGGTGCCACCAGTGCATGTTTACATTGTAATGGTCCTCTCAAGTTTTCAAGATTCTGAATTAGTGCAAACTGTGTGGTCCATTGTATATGCAAAGAAGCGAAGTTGAGTTTGCTGTTTTTATTGATAGTGGGGGGGAGTGTATTTTAAATGCTTCAAAGACAGAGATATCAAGAGTTAACCAACTCTTTTGAACCTCCCACTTGGGGCTGAGGAGGGTAGTGGGATTATTTGTTATGCCCATTTTCTAGTTGAGGAACTTGAAGCTCCCAGTTGCGGTAAGGAGAGTGATCCAGGGCCATAAAGCTGGTAATGACATAGTCCAGGCTGGAGCCCATGTCTTCTGACTTTCCACTTCCATCCATGTTCTTTGTGTTAGAATGTATTCTGCTAAACTATAATCCTCCTCAGTTTATATGGGTGAAAATTGCTGACTGGTTGTTCATTTAAAATAATTCTGTTGTAGGGCAGTTGTGTTGTAAGTAAACTTGTAGAAAATTGGTAATTGGTAATTGATTTAATCATTGTCTCTTGAATTTTAATTGTCCCCCCCTTCCCAATTATTTGTGTTTGCAAGGTGGAAACAAAAGTTTTTCAAGAGTTGCAACTCAGGATTCTTTGATGTTCTCTATCAGAATGCCAGCTACTATACATTTTATAAATATACCAGCAGGAACTCACATGAGTCTTTCCATTTTCCATACACTTTATATATATATTTAAGCCATCCACCACCAGAGTTCAACTCAGAAATCTCATTTTGGCATGGAGATACTCCTGGTTTCTTGAAGACTATGCCAGTGAAGCACAAACTGCTGGCAGCTTCTGCCAGATGGCATTGGCTTTGAATATGGGCCTGGCATCTGACAGTGTCTTTTGTGGAAGGTCTAGGCCTAGCTGAGTTTGGAGAGAGGCTAGTCAACCAAAGGCTGATTGTCAGGTGATGAGATCCTCCTCTCCCCAGGGGTTCCAGGTTGTATGAGCCAGGGTGTGGGGCTGGGAGAGTATTTCTACCATTTGAAATGAAGACTCCTTTAAGTTAAAGTATTTTTAAAACATGTACCTGCGTGATAGTGATCAGACTTCAATGCTTGTGCTTTCTTGTTTTCATTGGAAAAAGCAGGAGGACTTTTTTCGTCCTGCTTCGTGTCATGGATCTTGTAAAAAGGGTTGATTCACCATTTCCAACCTGTATCTCTTTAGGTGCTGGTGGAATGAGCGTTGCATGTGTTTTGAAGAGAAAAGCAGTGCTCTGGCAGGACTCCTTCAGCCCCCACCTGAAACAGCACACGCAAGAAACAGCTAATCCCAACATGCCTGTTGTTTTGACATCTGGAACAGCAGGGTCCCAGACACAGCAACAGCCTGCTGCAAACCCGGCCCTTGCGGCAGGGACTCATTCGAGCCCCGTCCCAGGATCCATAGGGGTTGCGGGCCGCTCCCAGGACGACGCCATGGTGGATTACTTCTTTCAGAGGCAGCATGGTGAGCAGCTTGGGGGAGGAGGAAGTGGTGGCGGCGGCTATAATAACAGCAAACATCGCTGGCCTACTGGGGATAACATTCATGCAGAGCATCAGGTAAAGACACACTACAATATTTCAGTTCTGAACCTGTGAGTGAATAAGCAATGTCCATTGCGGGGTGGGGGTGGGGCATTTGCTCTCTGAACCTTCTTTAAAGTTGGAATTTTCACTAGAGTTGGGCATAAGGTAATCATTGATTTTTTTCCTTCAGGATGTGTATCCTCTTCAGAGGAATGAACAAGTGAATGAATGGTTAGTCGATTCTATTGGACTCAGTACTAAGGGGGCCCTGTGCAAAAAAAAAAAAATAGTACATGTATGGTTTTTTTTTTTTTGCAAGAATTTTTTTTCTTTTCATGCAAAGGTATATTTTTTAAGAACCTTCTAAAACAGCTGTTCTCTAACATGCCTTAACTTTAAAAAATGGATAGGAAAAAGCTTGTTTTAGACAGGGATGATGTTTGGGTTATGTCCTCTTAATAGTAATATGCAAAATGATAAAAAGGAGATTCTGTAAAAAAATGCTTCACTGAATTAGATTAGAACTGAGATTAGAAATGAGACAGGTCTGCCTCATGTGCCTTGTGTTTGAGACAAAATTAAAGTTTGGCTTCAGAGTTTTTTGTTTTTACTTACATTTCACCATATAAGTAAGTTGATTTTGGCTTATCTCACTGAGTATTCTTTTCATCTGAAAATGTTTTAGCATAGTATACTCAGAAATAAGAGAGTTCAGTATAGTCTCTGTTTCTTAACTTCCTGGTGTTTAGATTGTTAGCCTGCGTGTGGTGATGGAGGACTACAGAAGAATTCAGAAGAATATTTTAGATTTCTTTGGATTGCAAAATCCTCCTTAGTATTATTCTCACAGAGAAGAACACATTTATTACTTTTCTTAAGCCTAAAGCACTTTGGTTGTGATTATCTTTATTCTTTTTGTGTGTATTTGTCTACAATTACAAATTTAATGTTTAATTTTTCCTTAGGAGTTAGGAACCAAGACTGTAATTTTTATTAGCACTGTCAAACCAACATATTTATTACCTTAAAAGACAAGCATGAAAACCTTGTTTTATGTTAAAGGTTCTAGTTTCTTAAAAAATTAGGTCTGAACTGTAGGCTTTAAACCCATTGAACATGAGAGCTCTATTTGTATCATCTACAGCATCTTACACAGGTTCTTGAACACATGGTATTCAGCAACTATTTATTGATTGAACAATTGAACTTTGGGCTGTGTGGTAACAGCTAATTTTCAAAACTGCAGATATTATGCAATTTGGCTTTCAAATGAACAGACTAAGAAATAAATGTTCAGTTTTATTGACTGATGACCCACAAGAAATTGCTATGCTAAAAAAGATTAGCTTAAAGTTTAGATACTGAATTGAGTTGTCAGAAGAAACACTAATATCAGCTATCCTTTATGCATCATTTGGCAATTACAGAATACTTTCCTCACCCAATCATATTTTGTTATTTCTGTTGTATAGCTGAGCAAATTGGATTTCAGAGTGAGTCAGTGACTTGCCCAGGGTCACACAACTTAGGTGCAGACCTTTGACCCAAACTTGGGACTTCTGAGTGCCTTTAGGATTCCTGCCTAATGCCTTAGCACACCTACTATATTACGTTATGTTATGTTATGTTATATGATATGATATGATATGTGGACTTTGAGAGGAGAGGGGAAGTTGTGATTTCAGGATAAAGAAGAACCCTTTCAGGTCATTGGGATATAAGTTAGCAGGGGCAGGGAGTAGGAGTTCCTTTCATAAGAAACAATTAATATATTTGTTAAAATTTAGTAGTTTACTTAAGAGAGGAAGGGAGTGAATAGGAGAAATCTTCCATCAGTTTGGATTGATCATCATTAGCAAGCATTTCTTGAGCAACTCTTGTGTGAAATAATAATTTTTAAAGTAGTGCCTTATAATTTAAAAGGAATTATGATCTAATTTGTTCATCACAGCAGTTCTGTGAGGTAGGTGTGTTTACACACATATACGTACATATATCTATGCCTGCATATATAGTACCTGTGATTTCTTGAATATAGGGAATATCTGGTAAGGAAACTGCCTCTGTCAATTCAAATCAGCACCTGTTCTGTAGTTTGTAGACTTAGATATTGAGTTCCTACCCCGAGAGTTTCAGTGACTTGGCCAAAGATGACTGTGTTCATGTAAGTCAGAGGCAGGCCTCTGAGGCCAGCTGTCCTTCCTTTGTCCCATTCCCCTATACCAGTAAATAGTATCATCCCTGTTTCATAGATGAGGAAGAGTTAAGTAATCATAAGAATATATAGCATTTGTATAGTACTTTAAGGTTTCCAAAATACTTTATCTGTGTTATATCAGTTGATCTTCACAATATCCTTTAAAGTAGACACTATTATTTATAAATTAAATTTCATTGCTTTTTTTCATGAAGATCTGCCTTTTCTTCCTCCTACCTCCCTACCCTCAATTGAGAAATCAAGAAAAATACAACTTTTTTTTTGCAAAGGTATGTAGGAAAGCAAAAAAACATTCTGGCATTGGTCATACCAAAAAAAAATTATGTCTCAGTATGCAGTTGGAGTCTTTCATTTCTGTATCAGGAGGAAACTGGTTACCTGTTTTCTCCTCTGTCTTCTGAAGTTGTGTATAGCCATTGTGACGGTCAGGGTCCTAAAACTTTCCAAGTTGACTGTCTTTACAGTGTTGTCATTGTTTTGTTCACTTCACTTTGTATCAGTTCACCTGAGTCTTCCCAGGCTTCTCAGAAATCATCCCCTTCATTTTTTTCTTACAGCACAATAGTTAGTATTCTATCAGATTTCATATAATACCTAGCATTTTTATAATATTTTAAGGTTTATGAATTCTTCATAACCCTGAGGAAGTAGATACTATTATTATTCCTGTTTTATAGATGACAAAACTGAGGTAGAAAGAGAAGTGACTTGCCCAGGGGCACACAGCTGGCAAGTGTCTGAGGCCAGATAGGAGCTCTTCCTGATTTTCTGATTTTTTATAGCCATTCCCGTTGATGGGTATTCCCATCATTTTCCAATTCTTGACCACCACAAAGAGCCCTGCTACAAATATTTTTGTATATATGGGCCCCTCTCCTCTTTCTTTGATCTCTTTAGGGCAAGGTCCTAGGGGAAAAGTAGACAGAAGGCAGAAGCGGACATGACATAGTATAGGAACAGAGAGACTAGTGAAAAGAATGGAGTTAGAGAGACGGGCAAGGGCCAGATTATGGAGGGCCTTGAATGTCAAGTTAAGGAATTAAAACTATTTTATAGGCATTGGGTAACAATGGATGGTTATTAAATGTGTGAGTTATGTGTGCCACCTTGGGTTTTAAGAAGTGAATTTGGCAACAGTATATGATAGAGTAGAGGATATTGGGATCCTTTAGGTGCAAAGTAGTGAGGACTAGGATCTTAGAAATGATTGGGTAGGTCAAGGGTTGATTAAAGAGACAGGAAGTGGGAGGGAAGGGAAGAGTCAAGAAGAGTCATCATATTAGGAGAGTCAAGAGCCCATTGTTCCTGCTGTGGTGACTGGGAGAATGATGGTGCTGTGGAAAGAGGGAAAGGAAAGATTGGAGCTTTTTTTGGGAGAGGTTCCCTTTGAGATGTGTGGAGTATTTGGTAATGTGATGACATGGAGGTGTAGACTATTAGCAGACTTATCTGGAAACCTGCCGCTGTTATGGGAAAAGCACTGCCTGATTTGAGGCCTGCCTTGGATCCTTGGGAGCTAGGCAGGGTCTGTCACTTGACCCCTGACTTCCAGTATCCTCAACTGTAAAATTAATAGGGATAATACTTGTACTTAGAGTAAGTTCCAATCTAGAGCCTTATTTTAGGCGCACAATTGCTAAGCTGGAAAGTGTATAGGTGAGGTTGACTAGAATGGGCAGTGATCCTGAGACTGGGCTGTTCAAAAGCAAAGTGAAGGACCTGGGAAGTTTTAAGCTTGGAGTATGCAAAAATGGGTTGTATGAAAGGTATGGCAACTAGGTAGTGCTGTGGATAGAGCACTGGATTTGGAATTAGGAAAATGCACTCATCTTCCTGAGTTCAAATCCAACCTCAGACGTTTAGTAGCTGTGTGACCCTGGGCAAGTCACGTAACCTTATTTTCCTCAGTTTCCTCACCTGTAAAATGAGCTGGAGAAGGAAATGACACAAACCACCCCAGTGTCTTTGCTCAAAAAACCCCCTGATAGGGTCAGGAAGAGTTGGATATAGATAAAATAACCCAACAACAATGCCTGGAAGGGAGCTTACACTTACTTTGCGTGACCCTAGGAACTAGGAACAATGCATGAAAGTTACAGAGAAGCAAATTGAAGCTAAATGTGAAGAAACATTTTAAATTCTGAGATTTCTATAATGTGTTAGTGAGGCTTACAGCACTTACATATGGCTTTATTATTGGGCTGGAGATGTAAGTTTTGGCATCCCTTTCATAGAGTTCATAGTTGTATATATAATTTCAGTCAATCAATAAACATTAATTAAGTGCCTATGTGCCAGGTACTGTGCTTAAGTGTTGGTGGATATAAAGAGACCTGTCCTCAAGGGAGCTGGTAATCTAATGGGGAAAACAATAGTTTCTTTTTTCTTCTTTTTTTGAAGACAATAATTTCTACCATGTTTGGTAAATAGAGTTCTTCAAATGAAGACTGCAAGGCCATTTTGTTGTAGCAGGGGATTCTTGTTAAGTACAGGGTGGACAAGAGGAGCTCTTGAGTTTTTTTAAAAGTTGTACTAGTGGAGAGTAAGCCATGGCAGGTCTCTTTAGTCAAAGGGGTGTGAGAGAGGTGTGTGTGTATGTGTCTGTGTCTGTGTGTGTCTATGTGTCTGTGTTTCCTCCAGGGACCATCAGGCCACCTTTGAGAGGTCCATTACCAGAAAATTAGACACCATTTATTTGGTTATTTGAGCCATGGCCAGTTATGAACAAATCTGGTAACGTGTATAGGATTTTGACCGGATTGGTGGAAATGGACAAACCAGTGGAGTCACAGAATTTTTGAAATAATGAAAAATTGACAGAACTTTTAAGAAATTGATTTTTTACTTCTAGGTTATTTGATGATCCATTGAGGAAAATGGAAGGCAGAGTTAAGCATATCTTTCAGGAAACTGGAAAAAAGTCCAAATCAAACTACAGTTAGGAGAGAAGATGAAGCAGCTTTCTTTGAGGGTGTAAGACTTTTCTTTGTTAAGTCCCATAGGTATTTCTTGAGTATAAATTAGGTGCTTAGAATCATGTTAGGGTTGTTAACAGATGTGACATTTGCCTTTATGGTTAGTTTTATTTGGGTTACTTATGGAGAATAATTACATCAGATGACCAGTCATGACACACTCCTCAACAAGGAAGTTTATTTTAAAACACTGCTAGTCTCTCTCAGGTGTTACTCATCAGAACCCAACTCCTGGGCTGGACAGATGTGAAGAATGAATGGACATAGGATCCTTGGGTATTTACCATATTGGAACAGTTAAGAGTTAGGAAAGGCAGAAACAATTCTTTGGGGTGACATTGAAGTGAAACAAGATGCTAGGACTCCCCCATGAAGTATTTGACAGAAGAGTACTTCTGATTAAAGGCACCAGGTCGGTCTGTGAATCTGGACAGTATTGGGGGTGTCTCCAGAGACTCTTTTCCTTAGAACCTGTGTCCCATCAAGCCAGTAGTGCTTTTATCTACAAAGCAAAGGAGAAGGCATTGGGGACTATTGGTTGGTTGTAGGTTTTTAACATTTCCTACTTGGAAAGACCTTGCAGGAAGTGGGTTCAGATCTTGACTCTGTTACTAGCAGTGGGATCCTGAGGAAGTCTAAGCCCACTTCTCTTAGCCTCAGTTTCCTCAGTTGTGAAATGTGGATAATAGACTAACTCCTGTTGTGAAGAAAGTACATTGGAAACTAGAAATCTGAGGAGTTGACTGTTAATCTTTGTATGTGGATGACTTAATACCTGGCCTCATACATGATAGTCTCTAAAAAGTATCCACAGCCAGTTTGAAATTTCAGGCTGGCATATTGTCTTCCAATGTGCTTCCCAATTTTTTCCTTCCAGTGTATGTCCCAGTCTTGTAATTGTCACTTCCCAGGGTTGTTGAACTTCCTGTTATTGTGAGTACTTTGTAAACCTTAAAATGTTTTCTAAATGTGAGCTATTACTATATAAGAAGGTAATCTGCAACCACAAAGAAAGTGCATTCCAAAGCCAAGTAAATTGACTTTACTTTTTATCTTCTTGATTAGAGAGTTGCCTCAGTATATACAGTTTCTTTATCTGTAAACCCTTGCATTTGATCTCAGAGGGTCTCTTAAAGCACTAAATCCTTTGACAATAATAAAACAACAACCAACCTTTATGTTTATGTAGCACTTAATAGTTACAAAGTGTTTGATAGCCCCCGAGTAGGGAGAGTAAGGAACCTGCTGAGCTTTTCATTTACTAGAAGAGAAAAGTTCAGTGACTTGCCTGTAAAACTGACTCAGACCACATAGCAGAGGTGAAGCCAGAACTTGTACCCCAGATGGCTGGAATGAGCCTGGATTGTTAGGAATAAGTATGGACCCTCCCTTACACCTCTGAAGGCTTGTATTTTTCCACTGTAGTAGCCATTTTTAAGGCTGTTAGTTTTTTTTTACTACATATATTGTACTGAAGAATAATTTTTGAAAAGTTCCATCACTGCCTACATAGTGAATTGTTACATTATTTTCATCAGGCCAATTAATGATCTCTATGGCCTTCATCCCATTTCCTAAGAAATTTGGCACATTTTGGGTCCCGTCTGAAAAGTATATTTGATATGAAGAGTGGAAGGCTACATTGAATTCCTTTAATTTATAATAAAGTAATCTGGGGGTGGTGGGGATGGAACTGGTTATAGAATTGATCAACTTTTTTATCTTTGTCTCCAGGGCCTGACATGGGCCCTTATACATAGTAGTCACTTTACTTAGCAAAGATAAAGCTTTGAGCTGATTGTTACCATAGAAGGCGAAAACCTTTTTTAGATGACTCTGTTGTAAAGTTGTCTAACTCTCCTTGAGATTTACTAATTTTATACTTGAACTCCTACATTGTAAGATTACTATCATTGCTCATTTTATGTAGCTCTTTTCATCACTTTCCCTTTTTTGGTTTGCTTTTTCTTACTGACATAGTCTGGTCCTCAAGTATGAAGATGAATTTCTCTTCCTTCTCTTCAACCCCCAGAATGGATTCAAATCACTTTGAAAATTTGGTCAAAATACATGCAAATAACCGATTAAATTTAGACCTTTTCCACCCCAGCCTTGACAAGTTATTAGCATATAATCTATTAATTTGACAGTTAAACACATATTCATAGTTTGTAGATATATATTGAATTAATTAAATGTTACTATACAGTCTCAATGGAGTATGAAACCTATATGGAGATGCAAAATTTCTGAAATTTAGGCAGCTTGGCATCACCTTGAGGGGTATTAATAGAGATTTTTGAGTCTGAGAAATTTTGGAGAAAATTAAAATATATGCAAACTTGTTTTTAGTGCTTAAGACAGTTACTTTGGGAACATCAATTGAACGAACCTTTAGCATCTACCACATGCCAGGCAGGATGCCAAGCCTGAGATACAAAGAAAAATGTAAGCTAGATTAATGACGGAGGCAACATCCACATAAATACATATATAGTATATATATATAGAGAGAGTATATAGAAAATAAATGCTAGATAGTTTTGAAAGGGCAGAGGACCCCAGAAACTGGAGGGGAGAGGGAGGCATGTGGGAGTCTTAGGAACTCTAGATTTGCATTCAGAAACATCTGTGTTGAATCTTGCCCCAGACATAACTAGCTTTGTGACCCTTTGCTAATCATTCAATCTCTCAGCCTCAGTCATCTGAGAAATGGGGTTGATAATAGCATCGACTTTACTGAGCTTTGTGTATATCAAATGAGAGTGTTTTGCAAACATAAAAGTGCTATATAAATTGTAGGAATTTCCATTATTAAGTAAGTAGAAACAGAAAACTATTCTGGAAGAGTTGTTCTTAATCATTTTGCTTAGAGGTGGTCAATCTTTGATAAACTGATCTGGGAGATGATTTTTTTCTTCATTTTTTTGTTGATATCCTTTGATTTCAGATCATCTTTATTTCTGTCTCTTCCCTCACTTTTGCAAAGACCCATATCTTGTAACAAGGAATTTTTAAAAAAGAGATAAAAAAACCAATCACGTTTTCAATTTGCCTGGGTACATGCAGTAATCTACATTCCCTGTTGGTGACGGTGGCCAAAGAGAAAGGGAGGTTCAACCCTGGGGGATAATTTTCATTTAGACATTGAAGTTGACTAGTGGAAGGAGAGGTTTCCCAGGCATCATCTTCAATCTTACTGATTCATAGTGTAGCACTCTATCTATTGTTCTATGACTTGAAGCAATATGCTTCCTGATAAGAGTCGGCAGAAAAGTGTTTTATCTGTTCTAAAAAATATGCTTTTTTTAAAGCCACATTCTTCCTTTAAGAACTCTCCTCAATATTGAAAAAGGTATATTTATTAAGATTTTATTTCTTTGGGACCTATGACTATAGGAAGGAAGGAAGCAAGCATTTATTAAGTGTCTGCTGTGTTCTAGGAACTGTGCTTTACAGAATATCTTATTGATATTCACAGCAACCATGGGAATAGTGCTATCATTTCCCCCATTTTACAGTTGAGAAAACTGAAGTAGATAGAAGTTAAATAACTAGCCCAGAGTCACAGACAGTAACTGTGAGGCCTGATTTGAACTCAAGTTTTCCTGACTCTGGGCTTGGTTCTCTTTTCACTGAGCAATCTAACTTTCTCTGACAGACTATAGGAAGTGATTTATATTTTTTGGGGTTTTTTTTTCATTTTTAGCCGGAATTGATATGTGAAGTCATTGGAATTTATTGAGTGGGGAGGTGATGTGGTCAGATCTGCACTTTAGGAAAATTACTTTGGTGGCAAATGGAAGGAAGGTGGTTTGAAGTAGGGATAGATTTGAGGCAGGCAGACCCATTAACAGGCTATGAAGCGTGAGGTAATGAGATGTTGCTCCAGACTGGTGACTGTATCCAATGAGAGAAGGGAAAATTTGAGAGATGTTGCAGAAGGGAAATCAACAAACAGATTGGCAACAGATTGGATGTGGAGGGTGAGAGATAGTGAGGAGTTGAGGTTGTGAGCCTGTGGTATGGGGGCATGGTGGTACACTGGGCAGTAATAGGGAATGTAGGAGGTAGGGTGAATTTAGGGGGAAAGTTAGTAAGTTCAGTTTTCAACATGTTTGAAAGGCAATTGGGGCTGTGAGATTGAAGGTCAGCATAGAGGGTAGGGCAGGGCAGCTAAATTTGAGAATTTTCATCATAGAAATGATGGAAATTGATGTGATCACCAAGTACTATAGAGGGAACAAAGAACAGGGCCCAGGACAACCCTGTGAGATGCTTTGAGTTAGAGAGGGTGATTTGGATGAGAGTCCAGCAAGGGAGGCTGAGGAGAGGTCTAATAGAAGGAAAACCAGGAGAGAATAGCATCCCAAATACTGAGAGGAGAGTGTTAAGGAGCTGAGGGTGATATGAAGTCAGGGGCTACAGAAAAGTCAAGAAAAATGAGGATAGAGAAAATTCCATTGGATTTGGCAACTAAGAAATTGTTGATAATTTTGGAGAATGCAATTTCAGTGGAATAATGAGATTGGAAGCTGCATTCCTAAGGATTTCAGAAGAAAGTGAGAGGAGAGAAAGTGGAGTCATCTGTTGGAGATGACCTTCTCAACAAGTTTAGCCACAAAAGTCAGAAGAAAAAAGGGGTGACGGTTCTCAATGTTCTCACAAAAGCGTAAGACCCTCCAGTTTGAACTGTAGAAAACGAATGCTCACGTGTGGTTAGGATCATACAGTTTATTCAGCAAGCATTTATTAAGCATCATCTGTGCCCTAGACAGTGCATTAGAGACTGGAGATAAAGAGACCAAAAAGAAACATTGTGGGAAAGATATTGGTACTATGCACCAAACCATAATTTTTCAGTCATTATATCTTTATCAGTAAAGTGAATCATCTGAAGCATTGATATCCATGAGGGTGGTGTGATATACTTAATTCATCTCAGAAATGTTTTGATTTATTGGCATATCATGGATGTCCCACAGTAACTTTTGGAAGAGGTAGTAAATTTTAATGAAATACACAATATGCCTTGGTGTCCTATTAAAATTTCTTTTCTTCCCCTCCCATTTGCCCTATTGAACAATTTTTAAAGAGGAAAAATTAAAATCCTTGTAACAGATCTGTACAGTCAAGCCAAACAAATTCTCCCATCAACCATATCCAAGAATGTATTTCATGGGTCATTTGTGAGTTCATCACTTTTTCAACAGTTGGCGGATATCTTGTAAAAAGTCCTGAGGAATTGTGGGTTTGTCAGTGAATTGACAGCAGTTTTTTCAGAATCTTTTCAGATTTTTTTTAAAGTTGTCCTTGTATAAATTGTTTTCCTGGTTCTGTTCCGTTTCGTTCTTTCCGTATCAGTTCACAAAAGTTTTTCCAGTTTTCTTTGAACCTGTCTGTTTAATTATTTCTTTTAACACAATAATATTCCATTATATGCATGCACCATAATTTGTTTATCATGCCTAATTGGGAGGACACCCCCTTAGTTGTCAGTTTTTTGCCATTCTGGAAAGATCTGCCATGAATCCCTTTGTACATATGTATCTTTTCCCTTTCTTTGATCTCTTTGTGGTATAACCCTGATAGTGGTATTGCTGGGTCAAAGGTTATGCACAATGACTTTTTGTACAGAGTTTTGAGTTGCTTTTCATACTGGCTGTACTAATCAATTTGCAGTTCTACCAGACTTGCATCAGTGGGTCTGTTTTCCCACTTCTCATATATATTTGTCATTTAAAATTTTTGTCACCTTTGTTGGTTTCCTGAGTGTGAAGTGGTATCACAGAATTGGCTTTAATTTGCATTTCTGTAATTAGTGGTGATTTGGAGCATTCTTTTCATATGGTTGTTGATAGCTTGGATTTCTTCCCTTGAAAACTGTTTATATTCTTTAACCATTTATTTGTTAGTGATTGGTTCTTAGTCTTATAAACGATAGATCAATTCCTTACATAGTTTGGATGGGGAACTTTTACCTTATGTCATTTATAGTGTACCCATCTTGTGATTCTCTCAGTTGAAAAAGATGATTCATAAATTGGTGGTACCACTATTCGCTCTTTCTTTCTCATTTGATACATTGTTACCTTTTATTTCGATTATTATTTTTCTTTTTTCCTACTTAAACCATCTCAGTGTAGACTTTCTTTATCACTGCCTTGGACTATTGAAGTAACCTTATAGACCTCCTGGCTTCCATTCTTGCTCATCTTCAATCTTTGGCCAGTGTCAGACTAATTTCCCTTATTCACAGATTTGGTCATATCACTTCCCTCATCCCAGACTTGCTGTGGGTTTTCTGTTGTCTCTATAGTAAATTTTAGCCTGATACTCAAATCTCATTCACAGTCTAAGATTAAGCAACCATTTACTATTCATTTCTTGTACCTGTCCCATATTTTATTGCCTTGATGTTTTGCTTTCAGTTTTTGTTATGCTTAGAATGCCTTGCCTTCTGGTTTGATTGCTGTTAAGTGTTTAACATTTCGCTTCTGAGAAACTAGCAAAGGTGGCCTGGTCGGAGGAGTAAGAGAAAACAGTGCATCCTAGCTCCCTTGAAAATATTGTTCCAAGGAAGATCTCAGAGGAGCCCATAGACTGTAGTGATAAGAAATCTAAGGAGATAGTGCAGTGGGTCATCTTTCCAGCATGAGATGACAAAATTTATTCATAATCAGGAGACCAGGACAGAAACTGTGGAACCAGGAGTAAGCCATTGTTGTGAACTCTGATCCCAGGAGCAGAATAGGGCTGTCAGAGCAGAGGGGAAGTTGGTGCCAGATCTTAGGAGCAGGAGAGAAAATGAGCCAGAGCCAGGTAGCAGAAGAGGGCTATAGCTTTGTTGCTCTGAAAGTCCTAGCAGGACAACAGATAAGACAAGTCATGATGATACAGTGCCACTAAAGTCTGGCTTGTGCAGAAGAGGGGAAGAGCCTAACCCTGATACAAAGTATTAATTTGGGAAGTAAGGTTTGAAGAATACGTAAGCCAAAAAGATAAAGCTCTAACTACAATGATCCCAATCGCCTAAGACGTAACTCCAAAAGAAGAGAATTCCTTTTCAATGCCTCAGAAACAGCCCAAGATCAATGAGAATTCCTTGAAAAAATGATGTATTTCAAGTCATTCCCCAGTTGATAAATGGTCAGAGGATATGAACAGGCAGTTTTCAGAGGAAGAAATTAAAGATATCTATAGTGCTATGAAAAAATGCTCTAGATCACTATTGATTAGAGAAAATGCAAATTAAAACAACTCTGAGGTACCACATCACACCTATCAGATTGACTAACATGACAGAACAGAAAGATGATAAATGTTGGAGAGGATGTGGGAGAGTTGGAACACTAATTCATTGTTGCTGGAGCTGTGAGCTGATCCAACCATTCTGGAGGGCAGTTTGGATATATGCCCAAAGGGCTACAAAAATATGCATATCCTTTGAACCAGCAATATCACTTCTAGGACTGTATCCCCAAGAGATCATAACAATGGGAAAGGGTCCCACATGTACAAAAATATTCATAGCAGCTCTCTTTGTGGTGACCAAAAACTGGATATCAAGGGGATGCCCATCAATTGGGGAATGAATAAATTATGGCATGTGAATGTAATGGAATACTATTGCTCTATAAGGAATGATGAACAGGAAAACTTTAGAGAGACCTGGAAAGACTTACTTGATCTGATGCTGAGTGAAAGGAGCAGAACCAGGAGAACTTTATACACAGCAGTGACCATAGTGTGTGAGAGTTTTTTCTGGTAGACCTGGAACTTTATTGCAGTGCAAGGACTTAAAAAAATTCCCAATGGTCTTTTAAGGCAAAATGCCTTCCACATTCAGAGAAAGAACTGTGGAATTCAATCGCAGAATATAGCAGATCATTTTGTGTGTGTGTGTATGTGTGTGTGTGTGTGTGTGTGTGTATGTATTATGTTTTGGTTTGTTATATGATTTCTCCCATTTATTTTAATTCTTCTATACAGCATGACTATGGTGAAAATGTATTTAGTAGGAATGTATGTGTAGAACATATAAAATTGTATGCTGTCGAATGAGGGAGGGGGAAGGTAGGGGGGAGGGAGGGGAAAAATCTGTTATGGTAGTGATTATAGAACACTGAAAATAAATAAAATTAATATAAAAAAGGAAAAGTGATGTATTTTTAAAATTAAGAATTAGAAATAATATAAATGAAATGAGAATTCTGGAGAAGAGAATTGGAAAATATATTAGACATGTAAAGGAGAGAGACTTGAAAAGAATTACCAGCTTAGCACAAGAGCTATACAACATTACCCATGTAACAGGCTCTCTGAAAATTAGAATGGCCAAATAAAAGTTAATAATTCCATGAGACTACAAGAAATATTAAAACAAAGTCAAAAGACTGGAAAAAATACAAGAAACTGTAAGGTACCATTAGACTAACCTAGAAGACAGAGCAGAGAGAGACAATTTTAGAATCACTGGATTATCTGAACACTGTGACCTCTTTGCCCCTCCCCCCCCAAAAAGCCTGCATATTACATTTTAAGAAATAATGAAAGAGAACTGTTGAGTCACACACATTAGAATAAGAAGGCAAAGTGAAAACAAGAAGAATTCATCCATTGCATCTTGAAAATACTCCCAAATGAAAACTTATGGAACATCATAGCTAAAATCTGTGAAGTTTCCAGGTCAAAGAAAAAGAGATACAAGCAGTCAGAAATTTAAAAAAAATTCAAGTCCTAAGGACCTCCAGTAAGGCCCACATAAGACTTAACAGTTACTACTTAAAAGGAGTAGAAAGCATGGAATATAGGATTCCAAAAGGCAAAAGATAGAACCCTACAACCAAGAATAACCACTAAAAAAACTGTAATACTATAGGGGAAAGAAATAGAGGACTTCCAAGCATTCCTCATCAAAATATTATAGTTGAGTAAAAACTCTTGAAAAACAAACAAGAGGAAGTCGAGAAATATGAGGTAAATACTAGTGAATAATCAGAAGAGATTTTGTAAGTATGAACTGTTTCATATTCTAATGTGGAGGGAATGATATAAATGCTTCCCTTTAGGACCCCAAATCATCAGTTGTCACAGTGGGAGTTAGATTATCAAGGTAAAAGTCTTTGGAATGGTTTTAAGATTTAATGATATTAAAAGAAGAAAGGGAATAGGGAAAAATGTATATTGTAGGGCAAAAAGGGAAGTTATAATTGAGGAAGTTATAATTGATGTGCAGGAGAGTATTCAAGCAATGAGAAGGGACTAAACATCACTTGAACTTCACTTAGCTTTGTCTGAATTGGCCAAAGAAAAGTAGAACTTGCACAGCGTTTAGTGTAGATTCAGCTCAGGGAAACCAGAGGGAAAAGGGAGAGGGGGAAAGGAAGAATTAGAGGGAGGGTAGATTCAATGAGGAATTAGTTAAAAGCAAAGCCTATACTGATCTCAATTTGGAATCCAGAGTGGCTTGAAAGGAGATAAAGAAAGGGTTAATAACCTGTAATTATAATAGGTGATGGTGAGGAGGAAAGAGAATTGAAAAGATAATAGGATAGAGGAATATGTGCACATTGATCATAATGAATATGAATGAGATGAGCTCATCCATCAATGAAAAAGGATAGCAAAATGAATTAGAAAGGGGAATCCAATAAAATATTCTTTACAAGAAATATATGACACATGAAGATTCACATAGACCTAAAATAAGGGGATAGAACAAAATCTGTTATGCTTCAGATTTCATTGCTTTTTAATATATGTAAACCAAATGCCTTATCATCTAAATATTTAAAGGAAAAGCTAGTGACAGGTGGAGAAAGTGAAACTATACTATTGGGGGAATTTCAGTATACCCCTTTTAGAGCTAGACAAATAAATAAGAAAGAAGTTAAGGGTCTTAATAGAATTTTAGAAAAATTAGATATGATGTACCTCTTATAATTACTGAATGGGAATAGAAAGTAGTATACATGTTTCTTCAGCTGTGCATGACACTTTTACAGAAATCAACCTCATGTTGGTGCCCAAAATTTCTCAAATGCAGGAAAGCAGTAATGTTAAGCCCATTCTTTTAAAAAAAACATTTTCAATGAGACTAATGTGAAAATGTGTTTAACAAGAATGTAAGTGTTGAACCCACATAAGATTGCATGCCATCTCGGAGAGGGATGGGGAGAGAAGGGTAGAAAATTTAAAATTAATGGAAATGATTGTTGAAAACTGAAAACAAATAAATTAATTAAATTAAAATATTTTTAACATTAAAAAAATTTTGAGTTCTAGTTTCTCTCCCCTACAAATCCTTCCTCCAGTATTGAGAAGGCAAGCAATACGATGGCAGTTATACATGAGAAGTCATGTAAAACTATATTTATCATGTTTCAAAACAACAACAAAATAAAAAACATGTGCTTCAGTCTGCATTCAGAGTTTATTCTCTCTCTACAGGTAGATAGCTTTTTTAAAATCTTGACTCCTTTATTAGGTTGATCAGAGTAGTTAAGTCTTTCACAGTTGATCACCAGTAGGATATTGCTGTTTCTATATACAGGGTTCTTCTGGTTTTGCTTACTTCACTTTGCAGCAATTCATATAAGTCTTCCCAGATTTTTTTCTGAAACCATCTCCCTTGTCATTTCTTATAGCAAAATAGTATCCATGACAATGATATACCACAACTTGTTCAGCCATTTCTTAATTGATGGGCATTCCCTCCATTTCAAAACCTTTGCCATCACAAAAATACTGCTGTAAATGTTTTTGAACCATGTAGTTCCTTTCCCCTTTTCTTTGCTCTTTTTGGGATATAGACTTAGTGGTATAGCTAGATCAAAGGGTATGCATAGTTGTCTAGCCCTTCAGGCATAGTTTCAAGTCTTACTTAATGGTTGGACCAGATCACAATTCTAACAGCAGTGTATAATGTCCCCACATTTGGCATTTACCTTTTCTGTCATGTTAACCAATTTAATAGATTTGAAGTAGTACTTCGGAGTTATTTTAATTTTCATTTTTTCATGTGGCTATTAACAGCTTTGATTACTTCTGAAAACTGCTTGCGTTTATATCCTTTGACCATTTATCAGTTGGGGAATGGCCCTTATTTTTGTAGATTTGGATCAGTTTCCTATATACTTGAGAAATGAGACTTTTATCAGAGAAACTAGATGTAAATTTCCCCTTTCCCTGTTTGCTGCTTTCCTTTTAATTTTGATTGCATTGGTTTATTTGTGCAAGTAATTGTGTCCTTTCCTGACTAAATGCAGTAAAAATTATGTTAGACTGTTAAAAAGAAGATTAACATTAATTGTAGACTAAATAATCTAAAAAATTGATGGATCATAGAAAAAATTGTCAATTTCATTAAAAATGACAACAATGAGATGGTATATTGAAATTTCTGGCATGCAAAGCAGTCTGTAAAGGAAAATTGATATCTAAGCAATTTAGTCAAAAGGATAAAGAAATCAGTAAGATTGAAAGCAATAAAACCTTTGATTTAAAAAGTAGAACTGTATGTGTTTGAAAAAACTGTCAGACAATTTGATTAGAAAGAAGAGAGGAAAATCAAATTACCAGTATCAAAAAAGAATAAGCATTCATGACAAATGAAGAAATAAAGGATTATTAGAAACTTTTTTTGCTCAACCATATACCAATAAAACTGAACAAATGAAATGGGTGAATAAATTACAAAAATATGAATAAGATGAACAGAGCAAGAAATAGAGAATTTAAATAACCTAATCTCAGCAAAAGAAATCAAACTAATAACAAGTGAACTCCCAAACAGAAAAAAAAACCCCACAAAAACTTGGGACCACAATAGAAAAAGCAAATTTCCTTAAATTTTCAAAGTGAAATTCCAGTATTACACTGCAGAAAAAGGAAAAGAAAGGATTCTATTAAATTATTTCTATGATACGTATATGGCAGAGTCTAAGCAGCAAGAAAACTATTTGAGGATTGTCGTTGATGATATTTGTGCAGCATAAAGAAAATACTAACAAAGAAACTATAGCAGTATCATCATTCTCTTCGTAGCTAATGTTTATGTGGTTTTGCAGTATGTTTAAATGTACAGACGTCTTTACATGTGTTAACGCATTTGATCCTCACAACAACTCTGTAAGGTTGGTGCTATTTATTGGTTCCATTTTACAGATGAGAAAACAGAGGTGCAGAGATGTTAAGTTACTTGGTCAGCATCATAGAGCTAGTAGTAAGCCTCTGAGGTAGGATTCAAATTTACATCTTCCTTACTCCAAGTCTTGAGCTCTCTTTGTTGTTGTTCAGTTGTGTGTAGCTCTTTGCAACTCTTCTTGGGTTTTGCTTGAACACAATATTGGAGTGGTTTGCCATTTCCTTCCCCAGGTCGTTTTGCAGATGAGGAAACTGAGACAAACAGAGTTAAGTGACATACCCAGGACCACACAGCTAGGAAGTATTTGAGGCCAGATTTGAATTCAGGAGGATAAGTCTTCTTGATTCCAGACCAGGATACTCTATTGTCCAAGCTATATCTAGAGTTCATTTAATATAAGGGAAATTATAATTAACCATGTTAATAACAAAAAATAAGAATTTTAATATGTCAATAGATTCAGGAAAAGCTTTTGTCAGAATACAAGACTCATTTTGGTTTAAAAACACAATTCTTAAAGATAGGGGTAAAATGGAAAATAAAATGATAAAAGAGTACATATATCTGAAACCACAAACCAGCATCATATGTGATGGGAATAAACTAGAGTCCTTTCCAGTAAGATTAAGGGTAAAACAAGGGTGTCTCTTGTCACTACTACTATTTGATGTGATGCTAGAGCTAAGTATATCAGTAAGACAAAAGGTAATTGAAGGAATAAGCATAAGCAAGAAGCACAGTTATTATTTTTTGCAGATCACATGACATACTTTAAAAACGCTAAGGAGTCAGTTTAAAGTTAATTAAAACAGGACATAAAATAGAACCACATAAATTTTGACTATTTGTATCTATTACCAATTACACCTAAAAAGAAGAGTTGGAGAAATTTAATTGAAAATAGCTATAGAATATATTAAATTCTCCATATCAAGATATGCCCTGGAATTATGTGAATATACCTACAAAGTAATTTAAGAAAATAATGACCAAAATGACTGGAGAAAATGATTAATTGTTCATGAGGGAATATAAGTGAATATAATAAAATGACTAACACAAAAACTAGTTTCCTTATTCAGTTCCCTATTGGTTGATCTGTCAGTGGATTATTTTAGCTAGAAAAAAATAATGAAATTAATTTATAGTAATAAAACATCTAGAATCTCAGGGGGGAAGTATGAAAAAGAGAAGGAAAGGGGCCTAGCAGTGGTAGGAAAGGAAAGAAAGTAAGCATTTATTAAGTTCTTCCTGTGTGCCTGGCCCTGTGACCAGTGCTTTAAACATCTCTCATTTTATCTTCCCAACATCCTTGACCTATAGGTGCTGTTATTATAATCCCCATTTTAAAAGTTGAGGAAACTGAGACAGACAAAGGTATACTTTTCCAGAGCTACACAGCTAGCAAGTGTCAGAGGTTGATTTGAACTTCAGTGTTCCTGACTCTAGGCCCAGTGCTTTATCAACTGTGCCATCTTAGCAGTACCAGAATTATTATTTTGTCCAGTGTAAAACCATGAATTCTATTTTACACTGTTTCTTTAAAATAAAAACATAATAAATGCCATAGATCATTTTCAAAATTATCTTGCTTTTTTCTACTTCCTTCTAAGTTTTCTTTTGTTTGTTCTCTGCTGTGCACTTTTTATTTTTTCTCCTAGATTTCAAACCAAATTGCAAAGCTGTAGCCATCAAAAATTACTTAGTACTGGTTAAGAAATAGAAAAGTTGATCAGTGGAGCAGATTAGGTACATTAACAAACCATTGAATCTGGTAACCTAGTGTTTGATAAACCCAGAGTCTTCAGCTCCTTGGTATAAGTGCTCAGTATGAGACAGAAACTAGTGATAAACTGGACAGTCATCTGGCAGGAAATAGGCACAGCCCAACATGAAGATAAGACTCCAAAAGGACACATGACCTAGATACACATTGTCATATAAAACAAGCTGGAAGAATTAAGGCAGAAATTCCCCTGCAAATCTTTGGTTAGGGGAATAATTTATTGCCAAACAAGGGACAGAAAAAATCATGGTCAATAAAATGCACAATTTTTGATTCAATAAAATTGAAAAGTTTTTGTCCAATCAAATCTAATGCTGCTGAGATGGGGAAAATTTTTTTGCAGTAGATTGCTTTGACAAAGGTCTTATTTCCAGGATATATAAAGAACTGAACTGAATTTAGAATACTGAAGAGCCATTCATCAGTTTGATCAGTGGTCATAAGCTATGATCTGACAGTGTTCAGAGGGAAAAGTATACGCTTTCAGTAATGACCATATGAAGAAATGCTTCAAATCACAAGTGCAAATTAAAGCAACTCTGATGCCCTTGAGACACGTAATGACACAAAAGGAAAATAAACAGTGTTAGTGGGGACTATGGGAAAACAAGCACATTTACTCCCTGTTAATAGAGCTTATACAACCGATCTGGAAATCTGTTTGGTGCTGTGTCCTGCTTTTATGTACCCTTTGACCCAGCACGGCTGTGCCTATGTCCCAGTTCGGTTGAAGAGAGAGGCAAAGGTCTGATACTTTAAAAAATAACTTTTGCAGCTCTGTTTGCTGTTATAAAGAGTTGGGAAGATGAAGACGTACCCATCATTTGGGGAATGACTGGTTATGGAATATTAAAATACAATGTTAATACATTGTAAGAACAGTGACATGGTTTCAGAGAAATTCAAGAAGAATTACATGAACTGATGTAAAATGAAGTGAGTACAACTGGGAGAGCAATTTATGTTGTAACAACATTGTAAACTTGAACAATTTTTAAATTTTCAACTCTTGATTAATGCAAAGATTTTTTAAAAAAATTATTTATTTAACTTTTTACATTCATTTTCACAAAATTTTGGGTTCCACATTTTCTCCCCGTTTG
>CM053771.1:57497758-57620499 GCA_028658325.1 Potorous gilbertii | reverse complement strand
AGGAGTTTCTTTTTTGGATCTCTTTCAGGAGGTGATCAGTGAATTCTTTCAATATTTATTTTGCCCCCTGGTTCTAGAATATCAGGGCAGTTTTCCTTGATAATTTCATGAAAGATGTCTAGGCTCTTTTTTTGATCATGGCTTTCAGGTAGTCCCATAATTTTTAAATTGTCTCTCCTGGATCTGTTTTCCAGGTCAGTTGTTTTTCCAATGAGATATTTCACATTATCTTCCATTTTGTCATTCTCTTGGTTTTGTTTTGTGATTTCTTGGTTTCTCATAAAGCCATTAGCCTATATCTATTCCATTCTAATTTTTAAAGAACTATTTTCTTCATTGAGCTTTTGAACCTCTTTTTCCATTTGGCTCATTCTGCTTTTTAAAGCATTTTTCTCCTCATTGGCCTTTTGAACCTCTTTAGCCAATTGAGTAAGCCTATTTTTCAAGGTGTTATTTTTTTGGGTCTCCTTTAGCAAGCTGTTGACCCGTTTTTCATGCTTTCCTTGCATCTCTCTCATTTCTCTTCCCAATTTTTTCTTCACCTCTCTTACTTGATTTTCAAAATCCTTTTTGAGCTCTTCCATGGCCTGAGCCCACTGAATATTTATTTTTGATGTTTGGGATACAGAAGCCTTGACTTTTATTGTCTTTCCCTGATGGTAAGCATTGCTTTTCTTCGTCTGAAAGGATGTGAGAAGATATCTGTTCACCAAGAAAGTAACCTTCTATAGTCTTATTTTGTTCCCCCTTTATTGGGCATTTTCCCAACCAGTTGCTTGACTTTTGGGTCCTTTTTCAAGAGTAGGATATATACTCTGGTGGTCTATAAGATCTCAGTTCCTCCCAGGTGGTATAATTAAGTGTGTACACTGGTAGCAAGCAGAAAGTTTTGTGCCCAGATTCTGAGTAATAAGAGTTTTGTCTTCACAACCACCTGGCCTCCCGTTTAGCCAAGCCAGCACTAGGGGCTGAAATTCAGGGAAGCAATAGGGGCAGGGCCCCCATTCAGTGTGAGATAAAGATCAGCTACTGAAATCCCTCTGGAGTATTAGGTGGAGACAGGACTTCTACACAGGGCTGAGGTAAGAATCAGCTGCTCGGTTCCCCCAGGGGTTTTACGATCAGGTTTTACAGCACGATGGGCTGCTGTAGGGACTGCTGATGAAGCTGCTGCAGCCTGCCCAATGGGACCTCTGCAGGCCACAGCCTGAGACTGGAGCTATGGGAAGGCCCTTCTCCCTTCTTGGCCAGCTGAATAAACCCTCTCACTGAGCTTTGGTGCCTGTGGGTTGAGGGATCTGCAAACCACTGCTACTGGGACTGGGGATTCCACCCCCGAGGCCTGCTCTCATCCTCCTTCTAGAGCTGTGCAGCTACACAGCCAAGGCTGGGCTGGTCTTTCATGTCTCCCTGGGCTGGAAATCTCCACTCTGTTTTGCTGTGGCTTCTGCTACTCTAGATTTGTTGAGAATCTTTCTCTATAGGTATTTTATGGGCTGTAGGGGAAGAGCTAGCATATATACATCTTTCTACCCTGCTATCTTGGCTCCGCCCCCATGGGTTAGTCTTATTTTCTTCAGATTTTTTTTGCGTCTCCTTTAGCAAGCTGTTGACTAGCTTTTCATGATTTTCTTGCAGTGCTCTCATTTCTCTTCCCAGCTTTTCCTCTGCCTCTCTTACTTGATTTTCAAAATCCTTTTTGAGCTCTTCCATGACCTGAGACCATTGCATATTTTTTTGGGAGGTTTTGGATGCAGAAACTTTGACTTTTATGTCTTTCTCAGATGATATGCTTTGTTCTTCCTCATCTGAAAGGATGGAAGAAAATAGCTGTTCACCAAGAAAGTAATCTTGAATAGTTTTATTTTTTTCCCATTTTTTGGGGGGCATTTTCCCAGTCTGTCATTTGACTTTTGAATCCTTTGTCAAATGGAGGGTGTGCTTTAGGGACCTATATGTTCTCAAATCTTCCAAGGTGGTGCACTGAAGGGGAAGGAATTTACTCCCCTCTTGTCGTGTGCTCTTGTCTGTAAGCAACCATAAACTTTTCTGCCCAGGATCTGTAAATAGGGTTCCCTCTTCACAGTTACCACCACCTCCACTACACCAGTGTTCCTTCTCACCCCAGTGCCACCACTCAGGGTTGAGACCCAGATCAGCTGTTCAATTCCCCCAGGGTCTTTAGACTGGGGACTCCAAAAATGGATGTTGTGTTGCATAGCCCTGGGTCTGGGGCTGCTCCCTTCTCGCCCAGGTGAAAGAGCTTTCTCACTGACCTTTGAAGCTATCTTTGGCATTTGTTGGTTGAGAAATATGGGGACTACAGCTGCTGCCCTGAATTCTTCTGCATGCATGCCAAGGCAGGGCTGTGCTCTGCTCTGCTCAGCTCCCAGTGTGATAGACCTTTCCTGTCAGCCTTCCAGGCTGTCTTGGACTGGAAATCTCTTTCACTGTATTGTTTTGTGGCTTCTGCTGCTTGTTTAGAACCACTTTTTAAAGATATTTTATGGTCCATGGAGTGAGAGCTACAGCACATTCATCCTTCTACTCTGTCATCTTGGCTCCACCCTCTCAGGTTTCATCTTTAATCTTCTTGAACATTGGTGGTTAATAAATGCATTGTTTATGATGTGAGTTGAGGAAACTAAGAAAGAATTTGTTATGATGAAGAAAAAAATCAGTGATTCAAAGTTACTTTTTCAGTGTGAAAGATCACTTTTTTTTAAAGTGGAGTGTAAATAGTAGCAATGATCTCTTTTCTTCAGTTGAAGCACCAAGAGAGGATCTGTTTGAAGTCAGGAATTCAGTTATTGCCTACTATACATTTAATATATTTTTTTATTGATGCCTTTTGTCTTTATGCTGTAGTCACTCTCCCCTACTCCATTTGAACCCTCTCTTGTGACCCAGAAAAAACAGTTGAGCACAAACATTTCTGTCAGACAACTTAGGAAACCTGTCATATAGCATATTCTCTTCTAGTTTTCCACATTTATCTCTCTCTCTCTCTCTCTCTTATCTTTCATGGTCTGTTTCTGGGACCTTTCATTAGTCCTGTCAGTTATGCTGGAAAAGCTCTGAAAGTTTTCAATTAAATTTCATTTTAAAATTATTTATTTTCTGGGTTTTTTTTTTTCTGTTTTCTACCTCCCTCCATTTCCCCTTTCTTTCCTCTAAAAATAAGAAACTTGCATAATAAATAAGTATAGTCAAGCAAAACAAATTTTCATATTGGCACCTCATTTTTCACATTTTAGCCCACCACCTTTGTTACCGTAGTCTCTGAAGAATTGAAAATTAATTTTATACAGAGAGTAATCGAGAGACAACTGATGGATGTGAGCATGCTATAACTTACAACTAATGAGAATCTTTGAAGAACCAAATTCAAAGATAGTATGGGATATTACATGATTGAAAGAGAGGATAGACTGGGCGACATGGTAGGGGGGTGAGAGAGGGGTTGCTTGGGTATCTCAATAGCATTTTTTTAACATTAGAAGTTGGAAGTTCTCCTACACATTGGTGAACTCCTGAGAAAACCTAGATGAGATGCAGAAGTGTAGATGGCTTGCCTTATTGATGAGTTCAGAAGTCCATTGAGTGTTTAAATATAGAAATAGATAATCTTTTTCCTGTACTATGACTAAATTTCATTTAATCACATTCTGAATTTTTAGTTTCAAGAGAAATAAAACTCAAAATTTATTCCGAAGCATTTCTTTGTTTATTTATCCTATAAATTTATTTATTTTGGGTCTATGTAGTTCCCTTTTAGTGTCACAAAGCTCTATGAGTATTGAAGCTTGGAGTGAGTTATTGATGCCCACAATAGCAGGTTCTTAAAAATTATTAGGTGAGAGATTCTTTCACTATTCATTTCTTTATTACCACATAAACTTTGAACAGTAGAATATTAGAACGAAGGTCTAATCTGCTCCAACGAGGAAGATATTTTGGGGCCTTTCTGACTTGCCCATTGGATCGAATCAATTCTCATTTCCTATTGTATTTGTGTATATTTCACTTAAAAATATAGTATATGAATATAGTATATTTATATATGTGAATTTTAGATTATCACAGTAACAATTAAATTTACAACTAATTACAGGGAAGTAGCCTTCAACAGAAACAAATCTGCTATTGCCTTCCTGTGTTCAGTGGCATGATCTGTGTCTTTGACCCTCTTTTTGTGTATACAATTTCATTTTTTATAGTTTTTTAAATACTAATTTTAATTACTATTTTAACCTTAACTTTGATGAAGTTTGAATCAGAAGCACTCACTGAAAAATACTAGTATGATTAGTAAATCCAGTTAGTTTTTTAAATATAAGTTTGTGTTGGTATCTTATGTTTCTTTCATCTTCATTGTAATCCCAAGTACCCCTCCCCTAGACCTTTCCAGAGAACCGTGCTGTGTGACAAAATAGTATTTTTTTATGAGGAAAAAAATCAGCACTACTGATCAAAAAGTCCACAAACCTGTTCAGTGTTTGACACTTGTGTACCTCCTAGCCAGGTCTCACCCATCCCCAAACATTTCAAACAACTTTAAAGATAGTTTTGAAAAGAATACGTAGATTTATTTTCTCCCATCTGTGAAATTTTTCTCCGGCTTTAGGCAAAATACTAGCAATAACCTAAGTGAACCCCTTCAGTTTCATAATATTCATTCAGTTCCGATAAACCTTGATGTTAATGAACACTTCCCAAGGGAACAGAAAGGAAAAGAATAAGGTGGAGTTTTGTTAGTTTCTTGGGCTCTGTTGTGTGTTTGTGGGGTTGTTTTAAGTGTTTTAATCTGGAGAAGCCCAGCTGTAGAGTAAGAACAGTTGAGTTCCATGATGACCAAGTCACTTAATAACCACTTAGAACCTCAGTTTCTGCAGTTGCAAAATTATAGTGTTAGATTACATTATTTTAGCGCTAAATGCTAGGAAACTTAATTTAACTAAGTCGCTAAGGAAACAGTAAACCTAAATTTAACTTTATTTTTGAGGGCAGTTAACTTTTTTTTTAATATCTAAAAAGATAAATTTCTTGTGTAATTTAGTGTGTCCTGTGAAGCTGGGAAGTCATGTAATATTCCCCTGGGCCAGACACAGAGTCACTAGAAGGCTGTTTTAAAAAAAATACCTTTTAAAGCCTGACAATAACTTTTTTACATGTATTTTAAAAAGCTGGCTATTGTAGTCTGAGATTTTAATAGTCATTCCTGCCATTTCTTGTGGTGCCACATTGAGGGGTATTTCTGCTTTAGTCAGTCAGTGAATAGATCAGCATGTTTTGAGGGCTCATTGCTGTTGGGGACAAAGAGGTTGCTGAAGAAATTCCAGATGTGTTCTTTGCTCCCAGATAACTTGCAGTCTTCTTGGAGAGATACAATATACAGTCTGATTCTGAAATATTGTGGGACACACCGTAAGTGTTGTAGGAATTCAGGGAAGGGGGTGATCTGGGAGTAATGAAATGATTTATTTCTTTCTCCTTGTTATTCCCCATGAGAGTAGAGAGTGAAATAAAAACAAAACTTTTTAACAGATAAGCCGTCACATAAAACATTTAAAATTCCCACAAAGATCATGTCCCTGGATGTATCTCATTCTTCTTTTGAATCTGTCACTTCTCTGTCAGGGTATGCAGATGTCATCATTATCAGTTCTTATATTCTTATGTTGATCAGAGTTCTCAAGTCTTTCAAAATTGTTGGTTTCTATAATTTTTATAGTATAACTTGTTACTCAGATTCTGTTCACTCAGCATTTAGTTCCCGTGAGTTTTCCAGGTTTCTTTGACAACTGTGTACTGATCATTTCTCAAAGTACAGTAGTATTATGTTACATTTGCATACTGTTCCGCAGTTTACCACCATCCCCATGGTTTCCAATTCTTCACCACTATGAATATTTTTGTGCATCTAGATCCTGTTCCTCTTTCTTTCATCTGCGTGTAGAGGTGGAACACTGCTGAAAAATATTGTTACTGCAATCTGTGGTCTTTGGACCCTATTTCTCAAACTGGGAAAAATAAAGATTAAATATAGCTTTCTTAGATATATTGGATCTTTTCTGATCTAGGCTTCTCAAGTTCCTCCATGCCCTCACCCCATTACATATTTCACTCCCATGTGTCTGTCGGCTGACTTCATAGTTTGGATGGATTTCATCCTTTGTACAAAGCATATTAGCAGATGACATTAGAATGACCTTTTTCTCTTACCCAAATAATTTCTTTGGGCCTTACTTGAATGAAGTTGGCATTGGAAATTAAATTACTCTTTGCAAATAAACAGTCATTTTGATTTAGTACTCTGATGTAAATAGGAGTCATTCATTCTTTAAACAGGATTACTGTCCCTCATTCATCCACTGAACAGATTTTTTAGTGTTTACTATATGCAGATTTAGGCACTGTTGGTGAGAAAAAGAAGGAGAAAGTAATATGTTATTGTTGTGCCTCATGGAACTTAGATGTCTTGTTTGGGGTACAGGTAATGATGAAAGGTGGAACATTGAAGTCACAATAATAATCATTGCTTCCTTAGAAGTTAAGAAGTTCTTTTAGGGATGAATAATATCTCAGGAAAAGGCAGCCTGCCCTGTCTTCCTCCCTCTCCCTTCCCTGATTCAGCAGTGAGCCAGCAGTGTTAACTGATATTTGCAAAAGGAAGTAAACTCTCCAGCAAAGTGAAATTGTCAGAGCCCAGTTTCTTTGCATTTTCCTTCCTCTTTATCTTTCTCTGTTTAATTCAGAGTCCCATTATTTCAGCATGGTCATGTAATGTCATGAAGGTTGTGGACAGAAGGCAGAAAAAGGAAATTGGGGTGGTGTGTTTTCATTATGACGTGCATAAACAGATTTTGAAAACGTACTTAAAATTCTCAAGTTCTGTGGCCTTTTCACCTTCAGTGTTTTGGGTTTTATTTTTTAATCTTGGGAATTACTACTGTCTGTGTAGGATGGATGTGAGCAAGTTCCTCGTTTGTAAAATCTAGGGGTTGGACTTGAGTCAAAGTTCTTAACCTTGGCACAAAGGTGGGGAATCTGGTAAAAAAGCCACACTTGAGGATGGAGAGGACCCATATCATCTTGAGGCTGCAGTTCACCCACCCCCGATTTGGTCTATGACATTGTTTAAAATTTTTATATATATATACATACATATAATTGGTTTCCTTTGGAATTTTATGGATTTTATTTTATGCATTTTAAAAACATTCTGAAAAAGGGGTCCAGGAATCTCACCAGACTGCTAAAGGGGAATATCTATCTATGACACCCTTTCCCCACCAAAAAAGTCCCTAGAATAGAAGGCCTAACTCTAATTCTATGACGTCTAGTCATAGCATAGTTAGCTCTAAATACAAGATAATTTTGAGACAACTGGGCTTCAGTTGATTTCATGACCTGATTTCATTAAACTTGGCTAAATGTCATTTGAAGTGTGTTGACCTGTTTGTTACTAATAGTTTGCTTCAAATGATAAAGGTAGAAGTAAGATTTAATGATTAATAGCCCTTAACTGAGTCATGGTCACTTCAGTGTTCTCTGGAATATTAGAAGTGAACTAACAGCAGTGTTATCATTAGACAATGGGACAATGCCTTTGAACGCTTATGCTGGAGCTTTTCTAGACACGGGCAGCTCCATCTTTTCATCCCCAGGCACCAATCTTTAGTCTTGGATCTGCCCCAACAATTGTACATAGAGCTGCCATTCCTAGGGAGATTCTGAGTCTAGGTGTCAGGTGGCACATCTTTTTGCACCTTATACAATACTGTTTTTAACAATACTGTAAAGACAGCTCTGAATGACGTAGGAGCTCTGATCATAGAAATGATCAGCATGATTACAGAGGACTAGTGATGAAACATGCTGCCCCCGCTTCCTCATAGAGAAGTGAAAGACTCAGAATGCAGAAGGAGACTCTATATTTATATCTGACATGGATGCTGTAGAAATTTGTTTTGCTTCATGATCCATGTTTCTGAGGCGTTTTGTTTTTAGTTGTTTTTTTCTCAGTTGGTGTGGTATGGGAGTGAAAGAATTCTGATTTTTGCTGATTAAAAAAAAAGTAGAAAGATTGTGTCTGTTTTAAGGAAATTGGTCCACTCTTTCTCAGAATGGAGCCAAAGAGCAGAATATTGGGATTATGAAGTGAATTTTGAGGTGTAGAGGAAGATTGTGGTGAATGGCTTCTATTTTTTTTTTTTTTTAGTAGAGGTTGATTACTCCACTGAGAGAAAGGGTGGTATGGAGGTTCAAGGAAAGAAATAAAAGTTTGGAGTAGCTGCTGCTCTTCTAAGGATTGTCATGTTGGGTCTGTCTGGCGTTGATAGATAGTTCTGTTGAGATGAATTAACGTGATTTTGTTAAGGACCCATGATCATCGGACTTCCTTCAGTGGTGTTCAGCATCCCGGAGAGAGATTAGGACATATGTAACTATGGTTGGTGGTTGGCAAGGCGTACTGGGGATAGGACAAGGAGACAAAGTTCCACTGAACTAGTCAACAGTAGATTAAGACTGTTTGCACCTGCAGCTCTTGGGGGACTTTTTTCAAAGCCTTTGCCATTCATTTCCTCAGCTGGTACCCTAACTCTCAGCTGAAGTTGGGAGAAATTCCATAAAGCAAATCAGCCTTAATTGACTACAAGTTCATATTCTCCATTTACAACTATACTTGAGCAACTGTAAGACAGTGTTCCTTCTTATCTCTGTTTCTTCTAATCTTTTTGACCTCAGTACCTTCCTCTTTTTTCATTCTTCTTTCTTTTGCGATACTTTAATTGTGATAAGTTTCTCGTGGATTATTTCACTTTCTTGTCCCTCTGTGTTCTCAGGAGGAGTAAGATTGTTCTTTGAAATTTTTTAAAATCTTATTTGTATCTTGTTTTTAAATTTTCTTCTCTTACAGCAGAGAAGTGAAAAATAAGACCAGCAAAACCAATTAAGCCATGAATCAAGTTGGATGCAATGTTTTATAGCCATAGTTCTATTCCTGAAAAGAAGGGAGGGTGATAAAGTCTTACTTCTTCTAATGAAATAAATTTGGTTATTCTAACTACACTATATTCAGTTTGGATTTTTTCTTATTATTTTTCCATTGACATTGTTGCAGTAATTGTGTATTTTGTTTTCCTGGTTTTATTTACTTTACTTTGTATCAGTGTTCCTAATATTCATTATTTCTTACTGTCTAGTAATATTCCATCACATTCACAGACCTTAATTTGCTTCAGTCTTCTTTAAAAGATGGTCATTTATTTTGTTTGCTATGGCAAAAATTGCTACTATAATTGCTTTGTTATGTATTGTACCTTTCTATTTGACATCTTTGAAAGAGATTTTTCTTGTACTATACTCTTGTTGTGTTTGTTCTCAAAGAGGACCATGACATCAAAGATGATGACATGACTTGCAGTTGACTTTGATTTGAGTGTGTGAGGGCTGTGCAAGGTCACCAACCTCACTTTCTTCTCCTGAGCCATCTGGGTCCAGTGGCCTGATATTCATCAGGACGACTGAAAATGACCCAGGATGCAATGTGAGACCTTGGCCCTTTCAGGTTTAGGTCTTATCACAATGTTAATATTAAAACATATACTAGCCCAATCCTGGTTATAAACCAAAAACCACACTTCCTATCTCCCCAGGGAAACCTTTCACACCAAAAACCACACCAAGTTCCAGATCACAAAGTACACTCTCTATACTAGCTTGCAGCATCGCTAAAACCCTGTTTTTAGCCTTTCTACACACTGACATGCACATGAGCATGCTTTTAGCTCTACTGTGGTAGCTCACAAGCCCAAAAGAAGGATGCATGGTACAACTGACATTCTAAGAGCTAAGCTATGGTGCTATGTGGGTAGGTAGAGACTAGTGTCTGCCTGGGCTCACCAAAACCAGAGAGCATGCACAAATTCACATCTCACCCCTTCTGCTTAGGGACAAAGAGCTTCCCCCACCATCTGGAGAAATATGTAGACGTAAGAAACAAAACAAAACTAAAACAACAAAACCGTGCCTCTCTTGGCTGGCCTGTGGTTAGCCCTGTAGTGCAGTAAGAACACTGTGTTGACTTTGAGCTGGAGTCCGAATTAAACCACTTTCAGGTTACATACCTGGCCACGATGCTCCTGAATCAGATAAATTGGACCAATTACAAATGAGATACCAGGACCAAAGGTAGGTTTGTTGCCTGAAAATGTCAGCCAGTTAGTCTGTGTCACAGAACAGAGTTAAAGCTGCTTGTAAGAGAAAATTGTTGATCCTCCTAAAGTTAATTATATTCAACTAATAAATAAAGGTACATAGTTTCAGAATGAGGCAAGAAAGAACACAGACAAGCCATTATCTTGCTGAAGCCAACAGCCATACTTTATTACAGGGCAGTCATTGTTTGTGCTGGGTCCTCTGGAAGGGGTCTCATTCTATTCAAGGTACTTTTAAAGAAGGTCCAGGGATGTATATGATGTATTTTAGAATGATCTCCCTAAGTGGGTAAAAGATAGGTTTTTAACTTTGCCCAAAGGAGTGAGTGATTTTTGTAGAAACTTGATGCAAGTGAATCTCCTTAGGTAGTGACCAATAAATGAGGTATCCTTGGTAATTGAGATTATAGTCTTTTACACATAATCTGCTGCACATAGTTGGAGTATGTCTGACATTTTGCTATCCTTCCATCAATACCTTCCCAGTTTGGAAGGTAATCTTTGACAATTTGCAGTGTTTGAGCATTTATTCTCTTTCAGACTTTTTAAGTTATTGGCGGGGTTAAAAATATATTTTTGTGTATGTGAAGGAGAAATTTAGGATTGTTGAAGAATGCCGTGCAATTCTTGAAATACATTTCACCCTTTTCTCCTTCTACTCAGTTTTGGACTCAGCTCATTGTTCATCTGCATATCCACATAAGAGAAATATGTACTCATTCATTCATCTACACACACATAAATAATGTGCATGCGCACACACAAAGCATATATACATACATATATATCACTTTATCCATCCATCCATTAATTAATTAATCAATCAACTAACCAATCAGTTATTTTTTTAGCCTGGTGTCTGGCTACAGGACCATTTTTTATCCATTTGGTGTATCAGTGTAAACTGTTATTCTGATTTCTTGAGTGACTGTCGATCTCATTGAGAAGGCTGTTTAGTATTGTGAACCTTGATGCAATCAGTGAAGTATCGTCTATGAACAGATTCTTTTCATTTGGACTTCCAGGATTTCCTTTATGATAGAGGCAAATATCTTTTCCTTTTTTGTATGCCTAGCTTGATATTGATCATCTGAGGTAACTGAATCTAGTTATTTCTAGTTGTACCTTTCGGAGAATACTTACTATCTTTAACATGTATTCAATTGTTGTCATTTTCAGTCATGTGACCTCATTTAGGGCTTTCTTGGTAAAGATACTGGATTGGTTGGCTATTTCCTTCTCCAGCTCATTTTACAAATGAGGAAACTGAGGTGAGCAGAGTTAAGTGACTTGCCCAGGGTCACAGAGCCGGTAAATGTGTGAGGCCAGATTTGAATTTAGGAAGATGAGTCTTTCTGACCCTAGCCCCAACACTGTGCCACCTAGCTGACCCTTAACATGTATGGGAATATTAAAAAAAAAAAAGTGGACACATTTTAACATTTATCAATAAACATCAAAACAGTACTTTGCCCCTTTCCTTCCTCCCTCTTCCTCATGTTGCCTGGACAGTTTGTATATTGTTAACCAAAAGAAAGGGTGTGTTCTTGAACTTGGACAGCATGGTGCTTATATTGGCCAAAGGTCTCCTTGCTATGTTAACTTTATTTACATTGTTGTGGTCAAAGTGTATTTTTCTTTTGATTTTGCTTTCTTCACTTTACATCAGTTCCAACTAGGCTTTTGTCTGAACTCTTTAATATTCATCATTCTTTTTTAAATATGTCAAAATTTTTAATTTCGTCATTATGGGAATTCTACCCATCAAGATCAGAAACCTGTCCCAGACTAAGGGGAGCAACCTTTAAGGCTATTCTGTTAAATCAAGTGTTTTTTGGAGGTGTCGGTAAACAACCTAGTGGAATCTAGTTTATTTCAAAACTTTTTAGTCACTTGTTTCGAAGAAAATCCTATGAGAAAGCCTTTTGTTCTCACATTTCCAACAAGGTAACAGAGAGAGAGAGATTGTTGTAGATGAGAAAACACTGTACTTTAAGTGTAGTATTAGCATCAGTGGTTGTCCAGTTACATTGTTGAGACATTGAGCGTTAGGAGTATTTTTCACACAAACCGTCCAGCCTGTTCTGTCCTCTATCCTAACTTTGTCAGTTTAATTTTTCTCTTCTTGAACCTAGGTGCAGGTCTTTGCATTTATTCTTATCAAATTTCATTTTTGTAGATTTGCCCCAATATTCTAGCCTAGCTCCCTTTTCCCTCCCACTCCGCCAAGCCACTTTGAACATTTATTCTTTAGAAGTTCACAATATTGACATAATGAATTGTGGCCCCTTGGATAAATTGATATGCTGAATTTATGCTGAATAGCAGGTTTTTTTCTCCCCAGAGGGTTTCTTTTCAGTGGCAGACTTCTTTTACACAGGTTTCTTATGCTGCTGGAAGCTTCTTTGCTGCTGATTTCTTCTGCCCTTCACCTCCTTTGCTCTTCCAAACTTTTATGACCTCCAGGCTTCTTCCTTTTCTCATCTACCCTTTTCTTTGTCTCCATAGTCTTCATTAGTGTGACAGCTCTTTTATTTTCTCCAATTCTCTGACCCTTTGCCTGGTGTAGAATTGTATTTTAGCTTATTTGTCTTGGTATATGGGTTCAGTTTCACTGTGATTCTCAAGTTCTTGAATACTCGCTGATGAATCTTTTTCGTGATGCATGCAAGGCCCTCTGGATATCTGGTCTTTTCAGAGCCCTAGTAAGGTCTTTGTCAGTCATCTTGTGCAGGGGAAGATTGTAGTGACTGTTCAGTATAGCCAGCCTGTGCTGTGTTACCATACGGGTCATCCAACTTGCAGAAGACACTTTCAATCCAGTACAGAAGCACCCTAAGGGCCCACCAAAAACAGCTCAAAAAGTTCATTTTGCTCACATTAAGATAAGTGACATCAGTAATGTTTCTGAGGGCCTTTATAATACTATTATCTTTGTTATAGATGATCCAAAGTTCCCTACTCTGGATCTGATGGTTCCTGAAACACAGACTTTTTTTTATGCTTTCAGCTTCCTTGGATATAGCTACCACTAGAGGAAGTTCTGGGACTTCTTCACTTCAGTGACCTTTTGACATTATCCAATGCCAGCAGAGCAGAGACTGCCAATGTAGAGCAGATGGCATAAGTTTTTGTGCTGTGTTTATTCTGCCAATGGCACCAAGTCTTGGTGGGAGCAAACATGGGACTTGAATATGAGAAATTTGAGCTACAGCTCTGCCAACTCCCCAAAATTCAGCATTGCTTTGATGACTTGCTAATTCACTGTTGGTATAAGGTTGCCAGTTATTTTTATTCTAAAGTTGGTAGGAACAAAATTTACAGTGTCTGGACACACTGGAGGCTTAAAGATGGCAGGCAAGGTAACATTGCCAGATAATTCCCCCTTTTCAGGAAACAGGGATATCAAGAGATACACACATATTTTGTGTGTGTGTGTACACATAAACACATGTTTACATATTTTTAAGTCCTTTTTCTATCACTATTCTTGTGCTCGCAGGTATTAGGTTGAATATGACAAAGAGGGATACTGTGAGTGGGCTTTGATTTTGGGGAAAAATAGATGGGACATGAGGGGATGATAGGCATTAGAGTTTATAGAGGAAGTAGGTGTTTGGACCAGAGATACTGTTCCTTAGGACAGTAGGACTCAGGTCAAAGGTCATTTAGGTCCGTTTGGAAAGGAAGACTTGGTAACAACTAGTTTATGTTCTTTTTTTAGCCCAGAACTACTTGGCCATAGTTAGCTAGGTAGTGCAGTGGATAAAGCACCAGTGCAGGAGTCAGGAGGACCTGAGTTCAAATTTCACCTCAAACACTTGACACTCACTAGTTGTGTGACCTTGAGCAAGTCTCTTCGCCCAATTGCCTCATCCTGGGTCATCTCCAGTCATCCTGATGAATATCTGGTCACTGGATTCAGGTGGCTCTGGAGGAGAAGTGAGGCTGGTGACCTGCACAGCCCTCCCACACTTGAAACAAAGTCATGTCATTATTTCTCTGATGGCGTGGTCTTCTTTGGCAACGAAGGATGAACACACACACACACACACACACACACACACACACACACACACCCATAGTGTTATGACTCCACCTGCTCTGAAATGTAGAAGAAAGGGAACTCCAGAGTTTTAAACTTCAAGAGTCTCTTTTCACATTTACTAGCAAAAAACATGCTCTGATTCAGAGTACTTCATACCAACTGCATACACATGCATCCCTAAATACATACACACACACATTCACATGTATATACATTTCTTGGTTTATTGCAGCAAAGAGTGATTTCTTAAGACCCAACATAACCTGACAGAAATATCTCTTATCTCTAACTATTGTTATTTGATCACCAGGCATACTTCTGTTTAATTTGGTTTCTTAGGAAGTGGGTGACTAGTATTGATTATCACAGCAGATACTGCTCTCATTTTAAATTAATTTTGATTTAGAATTTAGTCCCTTTTGATTATTTGATACGGCTCACTTTATTTGGGCCTTATTAACCTTGGGTGAACTGACAAAATCAAATTTTTTGATTTGTTTTTTTAGACCAGAACTGGACACCAGAGAGGAAGAAACTATAACAATATTGAGGATTCTTTCTCAAAATTCCACTGGCACAGCAAATAGGCGTGTGGGGGGAGTTAGTGATGAGGAAATGGGAATGAAGGAAAGAGTGATAAAATCTGTGTGTCTTTGGAGGAGTTATAACGAGAGGTAGATGGACCAGAAACCACAAAAGAGCTTTATAAAGAGGGCAAGGACTAGAACTTGAAAAGTAAACAGGATGGGTAGTTGTGACAGAGACCTTGAGGGGCAGAGAAAGGAAATGGGACAGAGATGATCCTTGTAGAAACACATACACCACACACTGTGAAGCAGTTATAGGTTTGCCTGCATTCTTGGTAAAATATTGAGCTTAGGAACCAACAAATCTAAGCCAGGAGGTGGTGCTGCTCCTGCCAAGCTCATTAAGAACCATGAGAGTGAGAGAGCCTGGGACCAGCACTGGTTCTGGGGTCTTTGGACTGATGCTTACTGAGCACACCAGCAGTGCTGTCAGTTTGTGATGGGGCTGGCAGGGCTTGGGAACCTGTGGCCTCAAAGCCACATGTGGTCTTCTAGGTCCTTGGGTGAGGCCTTTTGACAGAGTCCATGTTTTAGAGAACAAATCCTTTTATTCAAGGGATTTGTTCTCTGAAGTTTGGATTCAGTCAGAGGGCTGCATTTGAGGATCAAGAGGGCCACAGGTTTCCCTACCCCTGGAGAAAGCTGCCCTGGAAGGGAGATTTGGATTTGGCTGCTTTTCTGGAAGAGGGTGCATGGGGTGGAATACACAGTGAAAGCTAATGAGGAAAGCAAGAGACCATGGGGGAAAATTCTTTTTCATTTATCATGCATTTATTTTCTCTCCTCACCTCTTTCTTTTTTGAGATTTTTTGAGAAAGAAGAAAAACACCTTGTGATAAGTATGCATAGTCAAGCACCCCCGCCCCCCACCCTGTTGACAGGCTCTAACGATGTGCACCTTCGTTTGCTTTCTGAGCCTGTCACCTGCCATTAGACTATGGAGTGTTTATCCTTAGGTAGACCTCTGGAATTGGCCTTGAACTTTGCTGCTCAGAGTTTGTCTTTCTGCTTTTTTTTTTTTGTTAACTGTTGTATAAATTTTTCTAGTCCAATTTACTTTACTTGCTCAGTTCATAAGTCTTCCCAGGTAATTTCTTAATGGTAGAATAGTATTCTTCAATTATGGGGATCCCTTTGGCTTCTGGTTCTTTGTCACCATGAAAGAACAGCTTAAGTAGTTTTGTACTATGGGTCCCCTTTTTTTGCTCTCAGGTCTAGGCCTGGTGGTGGTAGTGGTATCATTGGTTCAAAAGGTATGGCCAGGTTTCATAACTTTGAGTGCGCAGTCCCAAATGCCTTTTCAGCATAGTCATTTGGAGTTGGGCCACTTGACAGCATTACCAGCAGTACATCATTGGACCTGTTTTTCTGCATCTCCTTCCATGTGTATTGTCTTTCTTTTTTGCTTTGCCAATCTGATGGATCTGGAGTGGCACCTCCACTTGTCTTAGTTTGTATTTCTCTCACTATTACTGGTTAGTAGCACTTTTTTATGTGTCTCTTGATAACTTTGAAAACTACCATTTCAAATCCTTTTGACCATTTATCAATTGGGAATTCTTCTGAAGATCCTTAAAGATAATAACATTTCCTGTCTCCTGATCCATATTCACTGTAAGTACGTCCACAGTATATTTGGTAATCCTGCTGTAGTAGCTGATGATCACGATTGTTTTTGCATCCATGGCTACTTATAACTGAGTTATGAAACTTATTGATAGTTTTCCTGCCATCATTTATTAATGGAGCTGACTGTGAATTGGACCATTGAATTATACAAGATGTTTGTGATGGGAGGGTTGAGGAAGCTATCAATGTGAGCTGTTTTCTTTTGCCTAGTGCTCAGTTGGGTGGTCCTTATTTTTCAAATTTATATGATTTCTTTATATCCTGCTTTTTAATTGCAGTAGAGAGCAATGATAATAAGGGAATTCATTTTATGCATGTCGGTTTCCCCATCTATAAAATGAGGTTGGACAGGATATCTTAGCACCCATGTAGGATTCCATGGCACCAAGAATTTTGAAAGGATTTTCTATGTGCCAGGCATCTTTGGACTAGAAAGCAGGGGAAGAGCAGTTCCTCCCTACAAGGAGCTCAAACTCTTAATCAAATGGGCCTTTATTTAATCACCTCTTGCTTGTCTGTTTACTAGCTGCAACACTCAGGGTCTTATTACTCATTTGCTTGTTTTCCCTCTTCTTTTCATATGCTCTGTTTGAGTTCTTGCCTACCCTAAAGAAAAAAGAGAAAAACTAAACAAAGTACTGTTTCTTTTTATCTAGCAATTTTTTTTTTGGTTTTTGAATGAATTTGTCTTTCTTGAGCCCTAAAAGCATCCCTTTTGATTTTTTCCCTTTTCATTCATTTATTTATTTAATTTTCAGTTTTCTACAAACGCTTCCTTAAGTCTTAGATTTTTTCCACCTCCTTCCCCCCTCCCTTCCTGAGATGGCATGCAGTCTTATATAGGTTCTTCACATACATTCTTATTAAATATATTTTCACATTAGTCACGTTGCATGGAAGAATTAAAATGAATGGGAGAAACCATGAGAAAAACCCAAACAAAATATAACACAAGAATAAATACTCTGCTTTATTCTGCTTTCCCATTCCATAGTTCTTTCTCTGTATGTGGATAGCATTTTGCCTCAAGAGTCCTTTGGGAATGTTTTAGGTTCTTGCATTGCTGTGAAGGGCTAAACACTTGATTTTCATTGCAATTTTGAGCTTTAGTTGAAAATGTTCCAGCTTAACTTAAAGAACTATCTGAATAAAAAGTTTTATATAAAACTTCCCCTAAAACCTGTTTGTCACATGAAGTTACGTAGTCATTTCATGTGACTTCTTTTGAGTTTGCAGATAATTTCCTGTCCCATCTCACTTCATTTGGCAAAATTTTGGGAAATAGTCACTGTGCTTATTTAAATAATGCAACAAACATCTTGTAATGGGATTCAGAGTTCCTGTTTCTAAGGCCATTTAACTCTGATTACTCTATAGTAACAAACTTTGTCTCCTTATCCTCATTTTACAAGTTTTAAAAGTTTCAATCTGAACATTATAATTTTGTAGCATTTAGTCCTTTAGTCTGAATACCAAAGTCATGTGCAACATGTGGATCCTAGTATTTCGGAGGCTTAGTTTTTAGCTTAGTGTCAGCATTGTATTTTGCAAATAATGGTTCTTCATAATTACGTGTTTTTATTTTCTCTTTCAAGAATTTGCATGGTATTAATCCTGTATACATTAAAACATTTGCTTATTCAGTTCCAAATACGTCTTCCACAATACCTGGCACACACAATAGATTGCAGGTAATAAGTGTTGTAT
This sequence comes from Potorous gilbertii, assembly GCA_028658325.1. Taxonomy (NCBI): domain Eukaryota; kingdom Metazoa; phylum Chordata; class Mammalia; order Diprotodontia; family Potoroidae; genus Potorous; species Potorous gilbertii. Next base: position 57,602,305 of record CM053771.1, on the reverse strand, counting down.
TAATGTTTGGTGGATGAATGAGGCTATTTCCCCCTTCCCTTTCTTCTTTCAGACTGTTTTCCATCCTTACATACCCTTTCCCTCGTCTCATTTAGTTTTAGAGTTTTGTAGCTGGAAGGGAGAGTATAATTTTACAGACAAAGAAGCAGAGTCCCATAGAAGGCGCGTGATTTTTTTTAAAGTTATCCTGTAAGTTAGTGGTAGATTTGAAACTAGAAATGAGATCACTGGATTCGTGACCTAGTTTCTTTTTCTTACTAAACCCTATGACTTCCTTCCTTCTTGGTAGAGATAGCTTTGGAGTAAATAGCAGTTGGAACTCATACTCAGGATGGGAAGTGGGATAATCATAGAGAGCTTATATTATAAACAAGAACCTGTTAACCAGGTTAAATCTGAGGATAAGGTACATCATTTAAGGATGAACAAGGCAAGGCTACACATATTTGTTTTGCTTTTCTCTACTGATGTAGATTCTAGAATGAAAGACCCCATGGCATAGTTGGAGGAGCATTAGTTTGGATTGGGGTGGGGCGGGGTTTGAAGGAACATGAAATCTGGGGTTTGGTTACCATTTACTGTGTATAATGTGCAATAAGTCACTTGCTGCTTGTGGGCTTCATTTTCCCCAATTGTAAGTCAACAAACATTTGTAAAGTGGGGCTCCTGGACCAAGTTGGAATGGCTCTAAATCAGTGATCCTAATCTGCCCTGTTTGTCTGCCCAGGGCTGAGGTCTATGATAAGACCATTACAAATCTGTGGCCTCCTTTAAGAAGGGGCCAAAATCCTTTATTTCTACACAGAAAGGTTCTGCTCTTATGGTTCTAAGTGTTCATTTGTTTCCTCTGCTCTTCCCAAGCATTCTTTTGAGAGCACATTGCCTGAAGATCCCTAACATTCAAGAAGTATTGGACCACGTAACTATAGGCTCCTTGCTTAGCACCAGTGGATGAAAATTATAGGAAGACTGATTTCAATTCCATATGAGGAAGAACTTTCTATTACATCTGTCCCAAATTGGAATGGGCTGCACTCATGAAGGACTGAGTTCTCCTCACTTGTTAAAGTGGAGATTTACTCTTGTTTAGACAGTTTTTAAAAAATTGATATCTCTTGTTTCTGCATCACTTCCAGGAAGTTCTCCCTATATCCTGTCATTCCCCTTCTCAGATAGTCATATCTTAAAACAAATCATTTTCTAAATTTTTTTAAGTTTTATTTATTTTTAGATTTCAACACTCATTTTCACAAAATTTTGAGTTCCAATTTTTCTCCCCATCTCTCCCCTCCTGCCAACCCATAGCACCTTGTATTCTGATTACCTCTTTCCTCAATGTGCCCTCCCTTCTATCATACCCCACCCTTCCCTTATTCCCATCTTCTCTCTTTTCTTGTAGGGCAAGATAAATTTCTATACCCCATTACCTGTATTTCCTATTTTCCCAGTTATATGCAATAACAGTTCTCAACATTTGTTTCTACTATTTTGAATTCTAACTTCTCTCCCTCCCTCCGTCCCCACCCATCCCCATTGAGAAGGCAAACAATTCAATACAGGCTATATAGGGGTCGTTTTGCAAAAGGCTTCCTTAATAGTCATGTTGTGTAAGACTAACTATATTACCCTCCATCCTGCCTTGTCCCCCATTTTTTTCTGTTCTCTCATTTGACGTCCCTAATAGTGAGAAAAGTCTCAAGAATTACAAATATTATCTTTCCATGTAGGAATGTAAACAGTTCAGCTTTAGAAAGTCCTTTATGATTTCTCTTTACTGTTTACCTTTTCATGCTTCTCTTGAATCTTGTGCTTGAAAGTCAAATTTTCTATCCAGTTCCGTTCTTTTCATCAAGAATACTTGAACGTCCTCTATTTCATTAAATGACCATTTTTTCCCTTGAAGTATTATACTCAGTTTTGCTGAGTAGGTGATTCTTGGTTTTAATCCTAGCTTCTTTGACTTCTGGAATATCCTCTTCCAAGCCCTTCAGTCCCTTAATGTAGAAACTGCCAGATCCTGTGTTATCCTGATTGTATTTCCACAATACTTAAATTGTTTCTTTCTGACTGCTTGCAATATTTTCTCCTTGACCTGGGTACTCTGAAATTTGGCCACAATATTCTTAGGAGTTTCTCTTTTTGGGTCTCTTTCGAGAGGTGGATTCTTTCAATATTTATTTTGCCCTCAGGTTCTAGAATATCAGGACAGTTTTCCTTGATAATTTCATGAAAGATAATGTCTAGGCTCTTTTTTTGATCATGGCTTTTAGGTAGTCCCATAATTTTTAAATTGTCTGTTTTCCAGGCTAGTTGTTTTTCGTTTTGTTTTGTAATTTCTTGATTTCTCATAAAGTCATTATCTTCCCTCAGCTCCACTCAAATTTTTGAAGAACTATTTTCTTCAGTGAGCTTTTGAACCTCCTTTTCCATTTGGCTGATTCTGCTTTTTAAAGCCTTCTTCTCATTGGTGTTTTGGGCCTCTTTTTCCAATTGAGTTAGCCTATTTTTAAAGGTGTTATTTTCTTCAGCGTTTTTTTGGTTCTTGTTTAGCAAGCTACTGACTCACTTTTCAAGCTCTTCTATGGCCTGAGTCCATTTCATATTCATTTTGAAGGTACTGGAGGCAGAAGCCTTGACTTCCTCTGATAGTATGCATTGTTCTTCCTTGTCCGAAAAGATGGAAAGAGATACCTTTTCACCAAGAAAGTAACCTTCTGTGGTCTTATTTTTTTTCAATTATTTTAGGCATTTTCCCATCCAGTTACTTGATTTCTCAATCCTTTGTGAAAAGGAGGGTCCTAGTGCTCCTCCTAGCCCTAGGACTGTACTCAGGGATGGGGTTCAGATCCCCTGCTCAATTCCCCCAGAGGCTTTAAGCTGAGCTGCTAGGACAATGGATCCAGGCTACTTCCATGGCGTTTCCCCCCCCCCCCCCACCTGCTGCTGCCTCTGCCACAGCCTGGGGCCAGTGCTGGGGGGACCCTGCTCCCCTATCACCCAGCTGGGAAAGCCCTCCCACACTGACCTTTGAAGCTTTCTTTGTCACTTATGGGTTGAAGGATCTGGGACCCGCCCTGCTGGGGATTCTGTCCCGGAGGCATGTTTGTCCCCATGCCATGGGGCCAGGGCTGGGCTCTGCTTCACTCAGTGTCCAGTGGGACAGACCTTTCCTGTCAGCCTTCAAGGTTACTTTTGGCTGGAAATTTCTTTTACTCTGTTGTTCTGTGACTTCTACTGTTCTAGAATTTGTTGAGAGTCAGTTTTTACAGGTATTTTGTAGACTGTGGGGGAAGTGCTAGAGTATGTGCATCTTTCTACTCCATCATCTTGGCTCCGCCACCATTTTTTTTTAGTAAAAAAGGAATAAGAGGGAAAAATCAGTGTAACTGGTAAATACATAAAAAAAAAATCTGAATATATCAGCAGCCTCCAATGGCTCATCTGTGAAGTAGTGAAGGAACTCAGTAACCCAGTATTGGATGAACCCAAAGACAAATTTCTTATGAAGGAGCTCCCTGTTCCTTAACAACTACTGGGAAAATTAGCAAGCAGATAGACAGAAATTAGACCTATATCTTATACTGTATTCCCCAATGTCTTATATTGTATTCCCCGATAAATTCAATGAATGCATGACCTGAATAGTAAAGATCATATTCTGAAAAAACGAGAAATGAAACCAATGACATACCTGTCACAGCTGTGGTGGAAGATGTTGGCTGTAACTGGCACTTGAGCTCTGCTTGATACCTTCAGCAGTTCTTTTCCACCTCTAAGGATCTGTGAGATTCTCCCTCCTCTCAGATTCTCCTAGTTTTGTTCTTTTGTCCCAAGCTGGGCAAAACCTAGTCTAACTTCCATACAGTGACTCTTTAAGTTCTTAAATCCAGCATTTTTTCCCCCAAGTTACCATTTCTACAGGCTAAACATCACTAGTTCCGTCTGCTGTTCTGAGGCATGACCTTCAATTCCCTTACCACCTTCTTGGTTATTGTTATGTGGAGTCATTAAATATTAATTTTTTATCCCTCATTTAGTATTGACCTTTTAATTAATTAGTTTATTCATCATTCACCAAGCATTTATTTAGTGCTTACTCTGTGCTGAGCACTGTGCTAGGTTCTGGGGATTAAATTATAAGGAAGGAAAAAAATTCCAGCTCTGCAGGAGCTTATATTCTGATGGGGGAGTTGGAAGTATATACCAGATAAATACAAAGAAATACAAGGTAGTTTGATAGGGCACTTATTAGTTGGAAATCATGGAAGACTTTATGGAGAAGATGGTGTGGGAGGTATTTCTTGAAGTAAGTGAGGGATTGGCTGAGGCAGAAGTGAGGATATAGTCTTCTTGGCATGTGGGATGGCTAGTGTAGGGGTAGGAAGATAGAATATTGAAAGCTAGGTGTGAGGATCAGACAACTCTATGGGATTATAGTGAGACTATGATTGTGATGGTCTTGAAAGGTTAACCAGCAGAATTCGAATTGCTACTGGCACTAGGGAGGCACTAGCGTTTTGGGAGTAGGGCTTTGGTAACAGGGAAAAGGCTGCACTGCAATGGGGAGAGATTTGGGAAGTAGGCCACTCACGAAGGTGTGGGCAGAATCTGGATGAGACAACACCTACTATGGTGCTGATGTCTTAGACAGAGACTATCTGATGGGGACCTCTTCTCTCTATCTAACTCTAGCAGTGTGCTAACCTACAAAATATTTTCCTGCAAATACAACTTAGAAAACCATGGCTTCTAAAGTATGTTTGAGAAAAAAAGGGAGTGCTGATGACTTAAATAACATCTGGTATTTTTAATTGTTGTAATTTTGGGAATCATGATATTAAATTGTGAATTCAGAAAACTTTAGTGTTAAATGCACTTCCAGTGTTTATTAACTAATGTCATCCTACAACATTCTATGCAGGGAAGTTTGGTTGATGGTTTTTCTTCATAAAGATTTAGAGAATATTTCAAATGGATATTTTTTGTGTCCAGGAGAAAAAGGTGAGTGAAAATTGAACTTAGTGATTTAGCATTTTTTGATGATGTCTTATGGATTTAGATCTGACAACACCATAGACAATCTTTTACTTTGTGTAACAGGAATGTAAAATCAAGATGCTGACATGTATATTTTCCTTCTTTAAAACAACAGGTACGATCTATGGATGAACTGAACCATGATTTTCAAGCGCTTGCTCTAGAGGGAAGAGCTATGGGAGAGGTAAGTGGAACCGGTATAAAAGAAAAGTGAGCCAGTTCTTAAGGAAGGAAGAAATTGTCCTTCCTAAAATGTCTTAATTATATAGCTTCAGAAGGTGTTCTATTCTTTATTCTCTTTGTGATCATTCTTATAATAGCAGTGGGATCATTGTAGATGTGCAGCACTACATTGCCTAATGTCTTTTAAAAAAATAGGGATGAATATATGAATTTAGTCAATTACACTAAACAGAATCATCGTAAAGCATTTTTTGGAGCAAATTGCTTACAAACATCAAACCTTTAAATGTGCCTCATTTTCTAGTTTTTGGAAATTTTTACAACACTAGCATAGATTTTCCAGTCATTATGCTAACCTGTTTCTCAAGGTTATTGCCTCCTCTTTTGAAACAGGACTGAAATAAATAGTGAGAAATTGAGTACTGGATTCTTAACTTCAAACTGAGTTTCTTTTGAAAGTATATCAGAACCCAGGCATGAGTAAGCCATTAGCTAATTAGCAGTCAAGATATGGCTGGGAATAACTTGTAAGAAATAAAAATTTCCAGCTCTGTATACTTCAGTACAAGGGAATAATGTAGTCACTAAATGTAGTTGAAATGTGTATTGGCTAAACTGTACTTCAGATGATTTTTTTCTTCTTTTCTAGTTGCTTACTGATTGTTTTCAGGAATGATTAGTTGTAAAAGACTAGGTGGAATGTCCTTGCTTGGGATGCTATAACCCCACTGTGAATGTTGGGTTACCGGTAGTTTCTCCCTGATGACTCTCTCAGTATACTTTTGCTTTTTGCCTTGGGCTGTCTGCTATCAATAAGTAATACCACCTACTTGCACTCCAAATCTTTCCTTTTCCTAATCTTCACTAAAATTTTAATAGAAACAGGGACAAATGTTATCTTTCATATGTGTTTTTTGTACCAGCGCTGCAGAATTACTGCCCTGATGTGGCTGTGTACAGTGGATGAGATACTTGACCTCTGGGCCTCAGTTTGCTCATCTGTAAAAGAAGTTTGAACTAGATGTAAGGTTTCTTCCAGTTTTATGATCTGTATGTTGATCTTGAATTTCTTGCTTGCTTTTGTATTTGATTTCCAGAACTCTCAGTTATCTAGTTTTTGCTTCTAACTTACCACTTACGATCTGGTTGCACAATGCTGGGTTTTCTTGGTTTCATTGGGTTACGGCACTCAGATTTCCCGCTTGGAGTTTTTTTCTATTTTTCTTCCAATCCATTTTTATTGATATCTTTTGTTTTTACATCATCACTTCATTTCCTAGTATTCTCTTCCTCTCCTTCTCCCCCTTTTAAAGATATCCCTTATAATAAAAATTTGAAAAGATTGGGAGGGGGGTAGTAGTTCAGCAAAACTAATCAAGTTGGACAATACACATTGCTCTCTGCGCTCAGTCATCCTCCACCCTCGACTTGTGCAGAGAAGGGAGGTGCATCCTCATAGCTCTTCTTTGGGGCTTAAATTTGGTTATTATGATTGCACAGAATTCACCTTCTGTTTTTTAAAGTAATTTTTTGTTGTTAGCTGGTTTTGAAGTTACCTGTATTTCTCACTGTATTCTTTCCCCCTCGTTGTATTCTTTCTGTAGTTCTCCCATGTAGATCTCTTATAATATTGAACTTTAAAAATATGAACAAAGAAAAATAAAGTTCTGTGAAACTAACCAACAGACCACAAAAGCTTTACTTTGTTTGCATTGTTCTACACTCAGGGCTCCTCCATTTACAAAGAAAGGATCTGGGGGAAGCTGGGAGCAAGCTGTGGGCTTGTATCTTTTCTTTCTAGCCAAGCTTATTTAATACAGTTTTGCAGCATTCAGTTTTGATTGTTTTGCTGTTGATGTTTTCAGTTTCCATTTTTTGTTGTTGTGTTACATTCATGTACCACAATTTGTTGAGCTATTCCCCACTTGATGGGCAAATGCCCACTTTATTCTCAGGGCTTTGCTACTACAAAGTGTTTCTACAAATATAATATTGGTATGTATTGAACTTTATTTCTCTCTTTGACCTTGGAGTATTATGCCCAGCAGTTGTATCTGAAGTTTTAGTAGAAATTCACTGATAGTATAATATAGCTCATTGGTATTTTATGTCTTTTCTTTTTGAAAAGAGTTGTTAAAGATTTTATAGATGTTAATTGTTAAAGATTTTTTATAGTAATTATGAAATCTATTACAGAATAAACTGTAGGTTTAGACATCTTTTTTAGACATTTGTCTTGGTCAAGAGAGTAACTGTAGAATTTAGAACTCAAGTTTCTTCAATATCATGCTAATTTAATTTTTGTCAGATGAACAGATAGTGCTGCAGTTCAAGCCATTTCTGTTTACTTCTGGTGAGAACAATTTCTCTTCAATTTTCTTTATATTCAGAAAACTTTACTCATTTTTTAGTGGACATGGGGGCAGGGAAATAGGATAACTACCAATAAAGCTTTCAAGAATACAGCATGAGATACCAAGTTTACTCAGAATAATTTTTGAACATAAGATTTGAATATACATTTTTAAAAAACCAGAAATCATTTTTATCTGCTCATTTCTAGTATTTCACTTGTCAAAGACTAGGTACCAGCTCCCTAATTGTTTCTTCAGAGGGCAACTTGTAGTTTGGCGTAAAGTCATATACAATCCTGGAAGTCTTATAGTTAAGTGGGCTGGAAAGGTGAGAGTTAAATGTCCTATTGGTCTCCAGATTTGCAGCTGTTTGTCTTTAGTTTTAGAAACTAATGCAGAACTAAGTATTACTATTTGTAGTAGGCTATAAACTGGTTTAGACATGTAGCACTTAAAAAAACTCAAGTCTGGGCTTAATTAGATTTGTAGTATGTATGGATCTCAGGTGAGATGATGTCAAGAATTTGAAAGATGTCTAGAGAATATCAGTAGTGGATGAATACAAAGTCTATATATGCACTGAAACCATCACCTTCATCATAGCTAAGATAGCAGAGGGTGTGTGTGCATGTATGCGTGTGTGTGTGTGTGCGTGTGTGTGTGTGTAGGAGTAGTTTAGAGGACTAAAAGCTGAAGAGTCAGTGGTGGGTTCTCTCTATAGGAAGCTAATGTGACCCTAAGCACCATGACATTGAGGCACAGTGCCCAGGACTAAATCTCACCCTGTCTCCTAGCTCTGGTTCTGATGCCTCTGGATCTGGCCATCTCTCTTCTCTTCCATAGTCAGACTCCTGGGAGAAAAAAACCAGACTATACTCACTGTTTCCACTTTCTTTTCTTTCCTCAGTCCCTTACAGTCAGGCTGTTGACTTCATTATATTTAGTTGAGAACCTTTTTCCAAAGTTTCTTTTTTTTATGCTTTTTAAAATTTAATTTCCCTCCAATTACATATAAAAACAGTTTTTAACATTCATTTAAAATTTTTTTTGAGTTCCAGATTCTCTCCTCTCCCTCCTGCTCCTCCTCCCAAAGGCAAGTAGTTTGATAGAGGTTATACATGTGCAGTCATGCAGAACATATTTCCATGTTAGTCATGTTGTGAAAGGAAACACAGACAAAAAACCCCAAAGTAAAGAAAGAGTGCACTTCAACCTGTATTCAAAATCCTTTCATGCTTTCTCCAGAAATGGGTAGTATTTTTCATCGTAAGTCCTTCAGAATTGTTGGATCATTGCATTTCTGAGAGTCATTCGCTGCCGATCATCATATAGTATTGCTGTTACAATATGCAGAATTCTTCTGGTTCTCTTCATTTTACTTTGCATCAGTTCATGTAAGTTTTTCCAGGTTTTTCTGAAATCTTCTGGCTGCCGTTTCTTATAGCACAGTAGTATTCCATCACAATCATGTACTATAACTTGTTCAAACATTCCACAATTGATGGACATACCTTCAACTTCCAATTCTTTGCCACTACAAAAAGAGCTTCTGTAAGTATTTTTGTGCACATTTTTGATTTTTAGTCTCTTTTCTCCAGAATTCTTAATGATCTCTTAATTGGCAAATCTGTTGGCTTTTCTTAAATTTCATCCTTTTTGATGTCTGGACAGCATTTTTTCTACATAATCATCCTTTTAACCCTCTCTGAGTTTTCTGGACGCTGCTTTTTCTTGGACTTCTTCCTACCCATGCATATGTGGAGATAACCGTGGAGATGGTCAGGTTAGGTTTGAGTGAAAAGTAGATGGGAATGTTGGGACTGGGTAAAATGTGTGTAACAGTTGGGTAAATTTTGGAGAGAGTGTCTTAAATAACTGATTTTCAATTTCTACTTGTTATATGTTTTGTGTGTGTGTGTGTGTGTGTGTGTGTGTGTGTATGTGTGTGTATGTGCCTAGTTTGGAAAGCATGTTGTTCAAGTCCCTCTGATCTTAAGCATCAGTCTCACTTGAAGTATCTCTCATCTATTCCTCATTTGGGATGATCCCCTGCTTGGGGAATGTTGGAATATTTGACTGTAGCAAACTTTTTTTCTCATATCATGAGATAGTAGTTGCATAGGGCTCTTATGATGAATGTATTTTGTAAACTTTAAAGCAAGATATAAATGTGACATTTAAAAAAAACAAACCTTTCTTTTTTGTTGTAGCTTACCAGGCAAATCAGAGCTGGCCTTTTGTCAAGGTGGTTTTTGGGGGAGAGAGGTAGATGGCAGATGATCTGTAAAGGAGAAGCAACCCCCACACCTCCATGTATCTACCTATCAGTTGATCAATCAAATATTTGTTGAGCTACATGAGATCTACTGTACGGTATTGGGGGCACAGGTACATAGAAGGAAGCAATCCCTTTTCACTAGAAGCTTTCCTTCTGATAGAGGAGCAGATCTGAGATAGCCAAAATAGGAAGTCACTGAACACACTATATGCAAAATAGTTAAATGCTAGGTTTGGGAGTGCTGGTTGTGGGGACTCAAGAAAGGGTTCCTTCTGAGGAGAGTGTTTGAATTGTGCCCCTAAGTCAAGAGAGAGCCTCTGGAGATAGAGATGGAGTACCCTCTGGAGAGGGAGGGGAGGGTCTGAGGGACAGGGCTGGCCAGCCTGCTACATATGTAAATACACAAAGGAACTTGAGGGTTTTGGTTTATTTTTTTTTCCAATTACATGAAAAAATAATTTTTAACATTTTTTAAAATTTGAATTCCAAATTTACACATACACACACACACATGCACGCACGCACCCTTGAAAAGGCAAACAATTTGATACGTGTGAACTCCATTTTTAATACATTTGAGGTTATTGTACTTAGAAACTTATTCCTTTGAGGGCAGTAAAACATTGATTGTTTCTTTTTTATCTTTAAATGTAGTTAGAGACCTAGTGGAGCAGCAGCTCCTTTATTTTGCTCATGACCATGGTGTTCACTTGCAGGTTTTACCCTGATAGAGATAGTACTGACTTCTGTAGTGTTGCTTTTAGAGCTTGAGAAAACCAGGTGGGCAGAAACATTATAAGGCCCAATTCACTTAGAAAGAAATTGAGGTCAAGTAACTTGCCTGCTGTCCCCAAACTACTTTATTTTAGGATTTTTCTTTTATTGCATTGTCATGGCATAAATTATCAATACCAAAACAGTGTTGACTCCATTATGAAGACTAATTTAAATTAAGGATTCTTAACCTGGGGTCCAGGGTCTCAAGAGGGTCTGTGTGCATGGATAGATGTCAGGAGCCTTGTGAACCTGGATGGGAAAAAAAAATTACATTTTTATTTTCACTTACTGAAATTGCAGCATTTTTTTCAGTTATGAATTTGTGTATGTATGCGCGCGCACACACACACACATACACACACACACATCCCCCGCTCTCCTTCCCATGTTCTAGGGTTTGTTTCATAGGCTTCGCAGACTGCTGAAGTGGTCCATGGCAAAAGAGATTAAGAAGTCCTGATCTATATAAACTGACAAGTTTTTGTATACAGGATTTTCAGTTTTGCAGTGACTCATGCTTGATTGCTGGCCACCTGCTGGGATGGAATTCCTTTTCTTATGTAGCATGTCCAAGCTTGTGTTGAGCAGTGGTTTGTGTGAGATTGCTTCTTGAGATTCTTTTAGGAAGAATTAGTAAGAAATTAGAAAAACATTTCTAATGCTGTTGTTTTTTTATCAAAAGGAGAGTGTGTAGACATGTTGTTAGTATTGGTTTTCCTTCCCTCTGGAAGAGGACCATGGAGGTCACCAGGGTGATGTCTTGATTTTCTAGTGCATTGGGTTTAAGTGAGGCAGAAAAGTTGCCAGCTTCACTCTCTGCTCCAGAATCCTCAAAGTCCAGTGTCGAGACAAGAGTCAAGATGACTGGTGATGGCCCCGGGACCGTTAGTAAATAAAGTATGAGCTAGGCTGCCCTCTCTAACCTGAGTTAGTGACTTTAGGTTTTAGAGTGGTAGGGAAATTTGCTTTTCGTAGTACTTTCCAAACAACAACCCTTCAAGGTAATAACTCACAATTCTATAGGGCTTTAAGTTTTACAAAGTATTGTCCTCACAGTTTGGTTAGGAGTTGCACTGCATGTTATCCCACCTCTGAAGAGTGACTTACCTGTGCTCAGGTCACTTAGGCCTCCAGGATGAGCTCACTAAGAAGGATGAAAAGGAGCCCTTTGGCCTACAGAGCCTATTGAGAATGGCAGTTAATGTAATTTGAAGCTGACTGCTTTGTTACTCCCATTATTGAATTTCCTTTACAGACCTCAGAGGATCTTTTGGTCTTGTCCAGCTTGCCCACCTCCTTCACTTTACAGATGACAGAATAGTTGAGGGATGGGTTCACCCAGTCACCTGGGGACCAGCCTGACTAGACCCTCAGTCCGCCATTGCAAGTTAAGGTTTTTTCCCCATTCCATAAGAATGCATATTGACAAAAGGACAGTGTATGGTATTCATAGAGTACTTCTTGAACCTCTTGTAAATATGTCCATGGCCTCTCTGGCCTTGATCTGTGTGATAGGAAACTTCTGATCTAATCAGTATTACATGTTAACACTTGTATTCATACTTCAGAACCTGTTGCGGGATTCCTCCTAAAGCCCCGTGCATTCTCATCCCCTACACACAAAAAAGGCTATATGTAGCTAAAAAGCCTGATAAAGCATTATTTTAAATAAGAAAAGATTCTACTTAATTTGCATAAATTCAGTTTCTGTGGTCTGCTTAATTCTCTCCTTGTGGCCATCTAAATATTTCATCATTTAGACACTTTTCCCTACCTCTCTAGCAGAATTGTTTAAATTAAATTTTATTTATTTTAATGAAAGAAAATCTCTGATTCCCCTCCTCCCCCAAGGAAAACAAGTTGCAATCATGCCTAGTTTAGCAAAAGAAAATAGACATTCACATTGCTGGTACAGTGGAACACAGCTCAGGGCAGGGAAACAGGGAGACTTGAAATGAAACTGGCCTCAGACAAGTCACTTGACCATTCTGCTTCCATTTCCTCAACTGTAAAATGGGAAAAAGAATATTGCCTACATCCTAGAATTGTTGTGAGGGTCCAGTGGGATGGTGATTGTGAAGTACTTAGCACACAGTAGGTGCTGTATAGATGTACGCTGTTGCTTGCTGTTTCTGTCTTCCAGGTCCAAGAAGAAATGTTTCAGCCTGCACTGAGTGATTGCCTCTCTACAGTTAGTCGCTTAGCATTTATTAAGTGCCTCTGTTCTAGGCACTGGGAATCCAAAGAAAGGCAGAAACAGTCCCTGCTTGCAATCTAATGGAAAAATAACCTGCAGACAATGACATGTAAACTACATACAGGTTAAATTGGGATTTAGTTTCAGTGGGAAGGCATTGCGATTAAGGAGGCCTGGGAAATGCTCTTGAAGAGGATGAGAGGTTCACTGAGAATTGAAGGATGCCAGAGAGGCCAGAAGGCAGAGATGAAGAGGGAGAGAATTCCAGGCATGGAAGAGCTGCCAGAGAAAATCCCCGCCATCAAGAGATGGAGGGCCTTGTTCAAAGAACAGTCAGGAGGCCATTGTCACTGGATCATAGAGGAAGCAGAGGGGAGGAAGGGGCAAGAAGAAGGGAATGACTTAGAGACATGTGGGCCATGCTTTATCCCAAGTTATCTGTGATGATGTTTGTTCATCATGTATTGATCGATGATGCATGGCTTTTGGAGTTGTTTGTCTTTACGGAATGTTGTCATTGCATGAATTGTTCTCCTGGTTTGGTGTACTTCACTCTGCTTCTCTTTTTTGAAACCATCCCTTCATCATTTCTTTAAGCACAGTAGGATCCCATCACATTTGCATACCACACCTTCTTCAGCCATTTCCTAATTCCTTCATTTTCCAGGACTTTCTCACTAGAAAAAGGTGGCTATCAATATTTTTGTGCTCCCTTAATTTAGTTTTGCTTGGTTTGTTTTGCTTGGGACCAATTGTCCCTTACCTTACCTTCCCTCTTGTTCTTCCCTCTCCCTGTTCACCCATCTCTCCTCTTTTTCTTTTGAATGCAATGTATTTTTGTCACTGTGTGTGTGTGTGTGTGTGTATGTGTGTGACAGAGAGTGTGAATGTGTGTGAATGTGGAGGTGTTTGTGTGTCCTCCTTTTGTCATTTCAGGTAACAGTGAGGTTCAAGTGTCACCCACACTCCCCATTCTGCCATTAAAAAATTAAAGAGGTTTCTGCTGCCCCACCATAGGGCATGCTATTGGGAATCAGTTTCCCATTTTGCCCTTTTTTGGAGTATGAATTAGAAAAAAAGCACGTTGCCTGTTCCATCAAGGCCCCTCTGGAAAAGAAATCACTTGTGTAGTATGTTCCCTCCATAGAAACAGCTTAGCTCATTCTTGACAAAAATACATGTGGAATGTTGAGGTTATTGTCTAAGTTGCCATATAAGCCAAAGGACATATGAATGCAGGTACAATTATTTTGGTAATTCTACTTTCAAATGATTAATTTGTTGGTTTGAGTATCCCACTTTTGTGCTTATGAATAGTGCTTTTTGGTCAGTAACTGGTTACATTTCAAGAGCCTTCTGGGTTGGGTTTTTGTTACTGTCTTCTAGATTGTGTTTGTCCTGAAACATTTGCTCAAGAAAGCTGTGCTTCTCAATTTCTTATAATTCTTAGGAATTCTAAGTCTGTTGCTGCTGTCTTTCAGCAATCTCCAGCTTTCTTCTAATGTTTATAGTCCTTTCCAGAACTGTTTATTCATGTTCTTTTACTGCTTATCTTTTGGGGAATAGCTGTTGGTCTTAAATATTTGTACTGAATGCTTATTGGAGATATATGATGCAAAATTTTTTCTAGTTGTCAACTTTCCTTATCCTAGTTGCATAAATTTTATTTGTGCAAAAGTCTTTTAGTTTCATATAAATAAAATGAGTGTCTCTAAATATCACTTCTTTGGTTAAGAATTCTCTGTTTAGCCTCAGTTGTGAAAATTCTGACATGGTTCTCATCTTTTACTTTTTTATAATGTTATGAGTATGAAAATGTAGCTGATATATCCATTTTCTGCTTTTTGATTTTTATGGTGTAAGATGGTGGTCTAAAGCCTAAATCTAGTTCTCCCTGACTAGATAGGGAGGAATCAGAAGCAGATGAATGTAGTGGTTGTTAAACTTGACTATGTAAGTGACTTGGGAAAGAACTATCTATTTGGTAAGAACTGCTGGGAGCATGAGAACTCAGCTTATGTTCAAGTATATATGAAGGGATGTCCAATGGAAAAGGGATTTGTCCTGTTCTTTTTGTTCCCAGGCAGTAAAACTGGGAAACACTATGTTTGACGTCCAAAAAAAGTGGATGTGCTTGCACATGTTGGATATATTTAAGTAGAACCCAGCTGATGACGTGTTGGTACGTTGTAGTTGAGACTTTTTTCAGTTATGAATGAATGCCTGAAAGAAAAAGTAGTAAGTGCTTACTTCTTGCCAACATTACGCTATGATGGAGATGTCTCCCTGTTCTCAGGGAGTTTCCATTCTAACATGGAGGGTTCAGCTGCAGTGTGGTCAGGAAGGCACATTAAGCTGTATTCCCATACCTGGGGGACCTGCCGCATAGTTGGCAGAAATAGATGGTCAGCCTGGATGACCCCCAAATGGAATGTTTTTAGTTGATGACTCCCTGCTCAGCTGCCCAGTGAGGGCTTGGGGCTAAACTGAGCCTCAAGTGCTAGAGTGGAGTGGGGACGCTGGGTTCCTTCCTACAAGACATCTGCCTGGGTTGGCGGAGGAAGGGAGATGCAGGGAAGTGGGGCCTCCCAAAGCTATTCTTGACCCCTAGATAGAGTTGCTGGATGGTCTGGAGCAGAGGGGATTAGATACTGTACTCTGAGGTTCCTCCCAGTCCTCCAATCCCTAGGTTCTGCTGATTAAACCCTGCCTCTTGAATGTGTCCTTTAAGGCATTTTAATCAGTGGGCCTAGTTTTGCTCTTTTCCATCCTTTTCAGTCACTTCCACCTTTATGCTGTCCCTCCTTTCCAGTCTGGCCATATCCTTACTAGTTTCAGCAATTGTGTTTATTCCTGTTTCTTTGTCTGATCAGCACTTATATTTATAACAAACATTAAGGCTCCTCTATGTTCCTGCAGTATGGCATTAATAGTCTTTCAGAGAGACAAGATAAACCAAAATAATGGGAATAACTGATATTTTGTGATTAAGTGTGGTATGGAATAAAGTGATCCAAGAAATCTCAAGTCAACAAGCATTTAAGTACCTACTGTGTACCAGACTCTGTGCTAAGCTCTGGGAATACAAAAAGAGGTAGAAGAACTTGCCCTCAAAGAACTCATTATTTGATGGGGGGGACAGCATTCAAACAAGCTATTGATAGGATCAGTTGTAGATAATCAACTCAAGAAAGACACTAGCATTAATTAAGGAGGCTTCTTGTGACAAGTGGGATGGAGATAAAGACGGAGAACATTCCAGGCATGGGGGCAGCTAGAGAAAAATGCTGTCTGTCAGTGGGGAGCTGGAGTGTCTGGTGCGTTAGTGGGAAGTTCTGCATGTGAAACGGAGGGTGGAAATAAGGAAGAATTTGATGGAGCACATGGAGATCAATAAATGGAGAGAAATTAAATAGAAGAGAGGAGGGGAGGGCATTTCAGGAGTAGGCAAAAAGTAAGAGACTGCAGTGAATTCTGCAAAATAGAGATTCCAATTTGGCTATAATATAAAGTGTATTGAGAAAAAGAATATGGGAGAAGATTGTAAGGTATGATGGCACTAGATTTTTGCCAGCTTTTACGTCAGTCTCATTCATTTGGTAGTAGGGATTACCTATTATTGTTTTGGCTATCCCTTGCATAGGAAGATTAATCCAGTAAGGGATGGCTTGTAGGAGGGAAGGAGTTCAACTTAGGAGTTTATTGAAGTAATTTAGGCATTTAATTAGGAAGGTCTGTGCCCATGAGGTGACGGAAAGAACGGAAAGGGGAACACAGAGTACAATTTTTCTCATTAAGACATTAGACTCTCCAGCTCCCCCTTCTGGGCTTTCTCCTGCCTATCCCCCATGCCTGGAATGTTCTTACTCTTTTCCACCTCCTGTCTTCCTTCAGTTTTTAGCTAAAGAGATTATAGAAAGAGAATCTACAGGCTACTGATTTGGTGTAACATGTAAGGAAAGTGCCAGAGTCAGAGCTGATGTTGGGTTTGCCTTGTACTAAACTGGGGGCACTGATGTTTGCAGGCCCTTGGTTCAAATCTTCCTCATATCCCTTTTGTCCTTGCCGCTCTCCTTGAAGTCCTCGTTTACTGTCACACACACATCCACTTGAACTATTCCTTGTTTAGGGTTAGCAGCTGGGCTTTCAGGCATTTTTTTTTTCTCTTCTCTTAATTGATTTTCATGAGAATTTCTCACTTGACCAGAAAGGAACTAGTGTTACATTTTGTCCCATAGTGTCTGCTACATACATATGGTCAGGAAGCACTTGCTGTGAATACAAAGAAATAAATTCTCTAGAACCCATTCTGGCGCTTTCCCATTCCTTGTGTCGTGTATAATTGTACAGTTGTACAGTATTTTTTTCAGTAGGGAGGATGTAGGGTAGGTAAATTATTGTGTTTTCACAGATCTTATAATATTTGCAAGACTATGCCCTCACTTGGAGAAAAGGTTAAGAAATGCTTTTACTTTTAATAGAAATTTCCATCTAGAGAGATTACTCACTAATAATCTTTGTAGATGCCTCAAAATTTGTGAAGTTTTAAAGACATTAATGAACTGCAAACAAAAGATAAAATTTTGATAATGCTAAGTGGAGAAATTATGAAAAAATAAAGATAGTTGTTTTGAATTTTGAATGAAAATTGCAGTACAAAAATGGTTTAGGACTTGTGAAATGTCACTTATTTCAGTTTTGGACAGTTCTGAAACTAAACCACTCAGGAGGCACAGAAAGTAACTGAAGATTTTTAGATGGGCGTGCCATTGAAGGAGAAGATGAAAATAAAGGGGGAAAATACTCTAAGTACTTTATAAAAACATGAGTTGAAATCTGGAAAGAACGTAGTGACTAACCTAATATGTATGCCACATTCCTTCTATAATCAGAAACTTTAAAATTTGCAAGTTCTAATGAGTTCCATCCAGTCTTATAGACATACTGGAATATGACTCTATGGCCTTGTATTAACAGAGTGAAATAAATCTTTCAGGAGTAGCAGAAAATGCTTTAGGTAGGTGGTGGTATTTCTTGCATATAGAATGTCAGCAGTCATCAAATGCTTTTTAAACTATGGGTTATGACCCCATACCCCCCAGCTTAAGAAGCACTGAAGGTGTTGGGAGTGGAAAAATGTTCAAGACGCCCTGTAATCCCTCTGCAAAATACCTGACACATGGTCATGTTGTGTTTGCTTGAATGAGAGGGAACCTAGTAACTTTCAGCCCCATTCCACTTTTGGATTATCATAGTTGTTGAGAAGGGTTTCCTTTCATCCAGGCAAACCTTATCTGCCTGCTGCTTCTAACCATTTTCTTTCAAATTGTACCTCAGGAACCAAGTGGCCCTGTGATAACCCTTCAGATAACTGAGGCCAGCTAATGTGTCCTCTTTTCCTTCTTTTAGATGATGAACATTATCCCCATTTCCTTGAGCTCAGGCTCCTGATTGTGTCATTCACCTGTTGGTTGATGTTATCCTGGTCATCAATGTAAATAGCCCAGGGCCAAACACAGATTCCCTGGAGTACTCTATTACATCAGATGTCTATAGCCTCCTAAGAGGACACTTGATCCTGGTGGCCAGTTTTTGTGGCTAGTAATAAGAATTCATCCAAGTCGAGGAGGTAACATTTGAGCTTTGATGCAATTGGAAGACTAGAGTTGGTTTAGTAGAGGAATGATGTGGCCAGCTCTGTGCTTACGACGAAGTGCTTTGGCAGGGATGCGTAGGCTGGACCGAAGGCTGTTGGGGTAATCTGGGCTAGAGGTGGTGAAGGCTTGAACCGAAGTAATAGTAAGGAGTTGGATGTGAGATTGGGTGTGGAGATAGAAGGGGTCAGATGTGGCTACTCAGTTGCGTCAATGAGAGAATGAAGAGACCAGATAATAATTCCAAAATTGAGGCCCTGGGAGACCAGAAGAATGGGAAATCAGTAAGCATTCATCGAAGCGTGTCATGCACTGGAGTCATAGGGAAAAATCGGACAGTTGGCTGCTCTCACAATGCTCGGGTCTGTAGGGGAGACCGCATGCAAACAACTACATATAAATAAGCCTGGATACAGGGTAAATTGGAGATCATCAACAAGCTTGCAAAATCATAAGGTGCTCTTGTGATTGTGTTCCTATTCTCATGTGTTCCCAGGTCCCCCAGTACTGCTACTACATGCTCCTTGTTTTAAGTGAATTTAAAAAAAAACCAATTTGTAATTGGCAAGCGAGTGGTGGTGTGATATGTATTTGTGCTATTTAATTTTTTTAAATTTTGAAGTTCAATTAATGCTCTTAGATCATCATTGTAACCTAGTTTGAGTAAACTCAACTCTCTTCCCTCCCCCATTGTATAACCAACTCTTGATTGTACTTATGTAGTTTATCTGCTTTTTGGATTAGCAAATACCTAATCTCTAATAGCTTCCCTTAATATACCTGATTTCCTTACTCTTCAAATTTATTTATAGGCCTGCTAAATGTAACTGGGAAGGCAGATCTATATATGCATAATTTTGTTTTACCTTAAAATTTTTTTTAAAAGGATACAATAATTTCCCCTGGCATCTTTCCCATCCAGAGAGCCATTCTATATAACATGTAATATTTTTTTAAAGGCAAGAAAAAAATAGAGAAAATATCAGCATAACCCACCAATACATTGGAAGTGTTTGAAAATATGTGCATCACCAACCCTTGTGTACCTCCCATCTCTGCACAGAGGTGAAGCTGCAGTATTTGCTCATATCCTCTCGTTTGAACAATGCTTATTCATTGTGATTTTGCAGCATTCACTTTTGATATTTTTTTGATGGTTCTTTCTATTTAAATTGCAGTCACTGTGTATGTTGTTTTCTTGACTCTGCTTGCTTTACTCTGAGTTTGTGTAGATCTATCCAGGCTTCTCTATATTCATCACATTCATTTTTTATACCATAGCACTATTATAATGCCTTCAGGGACTACATTTGCTTTAATCGTTCCTCAATCAGTGGACATCAACTTTGTTTCTAATTCTTTGCTAACAAAAAAAAAGTGACACTGGAAGCATTTTGTGATACAGAGGGACTTCTTACCAGTGACCTCCTTAAAGTATAAGCCTAGTTATGGAATCTAAGGGCCAGTGAATACGGACGTTTTGTTCACTTTATTTGAATAATTCTATCATTTAAAAATGACATCTGCAACTCCTGGTAGTGGAAAGAC
Organism: Potorous gilbertii; assembly: GCA_028658325.1. Classification (NCBI taxonomy): domain Eukaryota; kingdom Metazoa; phylum Chordata; class Mammalia; order Diprotodontia; family Potoroidae; genus Potorous; species Potorous gilbertii. Next base: position 57,582,277 of record CM053771.1, on the reverse strand, counting down.
GCTGAAGAGCTAAGGAAAAGTCTGTGGTTTGTACTTGGCAGATTCTGTAACTCGCAGAAAACTAGCTTTTCAAAATCATTAACTTCTAATTTAATGGAAAAAGAAATCTCTGAAAGGATGGTCTAAAGATTCTTGGATTCACAGTGTTGAAAAGATGGTGGGTGGAAAGCCTGTATGGTATTGTAACTGAAGCTCAGGAGTTTTTTGTTGGTTCTACTGTTTCTTTCAGTGTATTCATCTGCTCCCATTTGTCTGTGGAGAGAAATACAAGCTCCTGCATTGAGGTCCTCCCTCATCTGGCTTTCAGCTTCTTTTACAATTTACTTTTCATGGCTTTCTCTTCAGGCTGTGCTCCCAAGACAGCTCCTTAGGCCTTTATTTTGTCCTATCATTTCCTTGATTTGTATCTCGTACCCAGGGAAAAACTATAGTTTCCTACCATGTAAATCACTTAAGAAATAGTAGTATGATCTAGTTTTATGAGCTGCTTTTTAATTGACAGATTATTTTGGTCACCAGCTTTGTTGTGTTTTGTATTATACCTTCCTTTACTTTTAAGCAAACTTAGGTGATGAAATTCGTGTAGTTATATAAGGAAACTCAGTCTTTAACATAACCTTGAACCAAGCTTCAAGTCTTCAGTATAAATGAGGGTTGAGGAATTGGACTTAATTGGAGCTGAGTGACCAGCAGATCTTTAGCTTTTTCTGAAGACCACTCAAGAGACTGAAAAGTGCTGCAAGTGAGAATTCAAATAACTGAGGGTGATTGTAGATATCTCCTTTAGCTAACTGATAAATTACTAGGTATGTATCAAATGCCTTTCCATTTTTGTGCTCATGCAGGAAGGATTTAGTAGAAAGAGAGATGAGCTTGAAGTGACAAGACAACTAAGTGTGAATCCAGCTGTTTGATCATGAGGAAGTCTCTTTTTTCATCTTTACAAAAATCTTATTGATGCTATTTTCCTTTTTTTTTTTTACCCCAACATCACTTTCTAATGAATATTTCCTCTCCCCCACATAAGAATTCTTCTTTGTGTCAAATAAAACAGATCAGCATGTTGACTGGGAATGAGTGTGAGTTCCTTTTCCCACATCTCTGGTCCATCACCTCTTTGGCAAGGGGAGGAAACCATCTTTGACTTGACTTTCGTTCTTAAGAAGAATTCTCTGTATTGATCAGATTATTTTAGTGTGGTTTTCCTATAGGTTAATGTTGTCCCTATGTAAATTATTCTCTTGATTTTGTTCACTTTGCTTCAGTTTAGAAAAACTTAGGGGGAAGAATATATTAATTTATTATATTCCTTTTTCAACACTATAGTCACATGCCACAGTTTATTCAGCCATTTTCCATTTGGGTGCTCGCTTTCTTTGCGGTGTTTTGCTATTCTGTACGTATAGTACATTAGTACTGCTATACATCCTTTGTGTATATGGGACCTTTCCCTCTATCTCTGACCTGCTTCAATTAATTCCATTAATAAGTGATGTCTTTGAATTAAAGAGTCTCTTTGATTTAGTGACATTTTTTAAAAGTATAATTTCCAGTTGCTTTCCAGAGTGGTTATGGCAATCACCAGCAGTGTTGGAGTGCATCTGCATGTCTGTCTTTTGGTAGCATCTCCAATGTTTACATCTTTACCTGTGTCTGTTGAGATGAAGCTTCAAAATAGTTTTAACTCTCATTTCTCTTATTAATGATTTTGATGGTTCTTCCACACGCTTGATGGTAGCTTGTATTTCCTCCTTTGAAGTGTGCCTGTTTGCAGTCTTTGTTTAATTCTTGGGAAATGACTAGGAGTCATTTAATCTCCCTGAGAATTGGTTTTCTTATCCATAAAATGATCATTGGATCATAAATTTACAATGCTAAAGGAAATTAGGGGGGTCATCTGTTTCAGTGCTTTCATTGTGCAAATGGAGAACCTTGAAGAGCTGACTTTTGAACTCAAACTCTTTGATTTTATTATTTTTAAAAATTTAATTTAATTTTTTTCAGTGAACTTCTTCATTGTTTCTTTTTGCATTATTTTACACCCTAGTCTACCATCCCATGCATATGCGTTACATACAACTCATTCATATCATTCCTCCAATGTTGGGTATTCCCCTCTTTGCCCTCCCAAAAAGAACTGCTCTAAATATTTTGGTGTGTATTGTTCCTTCTCTTTCTTTGATCTCTCTGTGAGTCTCCTGGACTTTAAATCCAGTTCTCTTCCTTTTGTACCAATTTTCCTTTGAGTAATAAACCTGTATGCGGATGGTCTGGTTGTGACAAGGCAGCAAGGTTCACATGTGATAATTGATCTGAAGCACCCCATAAACCTCCATAGTAGTTGCCACAGAGTCTGCCCAAAGCACTTTGACGTCATCTTATTTAATAGCAGCTAGCTGACAGTGGAAAGTGTCCCTGTGCTAGTGCTTAGGAGTCTATTTTATTTTGAAGGAAAATAAGCCATGCTTTCACTTTAAATTGACCATATTTTAATGTAGAAAGGTTGTCCAACATAAAGAAAATTGAAGAGCATGAAGTGGGACTCCACGTAACTCCTTTTTCCAAGTTCAGAAACATCTCTAATAACATTTGGCAGCCATATCTTGGAAATGGCAGGGGAGTATTCCTAGAGAGCAGATTCCCAAAGGACTGTTTTGATTATAATAAAATCCTGCATTTATCTGTTGAGTTGGGAATCCCAGGTTTTAGAAAATTAATGTAAATGAGAAGTATTGAGATGTACTTTGGGGAAAGAAAAAAAAAATAATACTCTGGTGCTGGAAGTGGCTGTATTGGTAAGACTTTCAGCACGTAGGAGCTTCCTGCTGCTTTCCTTGGTTTGTTTTTCTCCTTTTTTTTCTTTTCCAGTATGTGCTGTGCCTGTGGCCACCTTTCTGGGCTAGTTTTCCCTACAGTGAAATACAGTGATTGTCATATCTTCTAAGATCTTTTCCTAACTTCTTTTACTTCCTTTTTTCTCCAAATCTCCCTCCTGAGCTTTTCCCCCCTTTTCAGCGGCTGTTTATATGATCCTTGTTAGCATATCTTTGTTCCCACAATTCCTGCATGGAAGAGGAATCATAGTATCTCAAGATAACTCTAAGGAGCCTTAGGGATTATTTAATTCACTCCTTTCATTTTACAGATGAAGAAACTGAGGCAAATAGAAATGAAGTAATTTATCCAAGGGCAGCTAGGTGGCTCAGTGGCTAGGGTGTCAGACATGAATTCGTGAAGACTCATCTTCCTGAGTTCAAATTGGCCTCAGACATTTACTAACTATGTGATCCTGGGCAAGTCACTTAACCCTGTTTACCTCCATTCCTCATCTGTCAGATGAACCAAAGAAGGATTTGGCAAACACTCCACTATCTGTGCCAAGATAACCCCAAATGGGATCCCAAAGAGTCAGACGTGATTGAAATGACTGAACAAGAATTTATCTAATACTTATCCAGTTCCACTGACTCCATATCCAGTATTTTTTTTTTTTTTTGGTATTAGATGATGTGATGAGCTTCCTAATTATATTGAAAATCTATTGTTTATTGTCAGGGCTGGCCTTGTCCTTAGAGTGCTCACTTATTTCTGGAGGCAGGTGGGTTGTACAACAGAGAGACTCTGGACCTGGTGTTAGAGCAGCGTTCAGAACCCACTTCAGACACTCATGAGCTGTGTGATCCTGGGCAGGATGCTTAACAGCTCTGTGTCAGTTTCCTTATCATTTTATAAAATAACGCCTGCCTCCCAAGGCTGTTGTGAGACTCGGTCAGATCACATTGGTAAAGCTGCTGCTGGCAGGGCTTTGAGTGGCACGCCCACGCGTCTCCTGTGTGTGAACTTGTCTCCTTCGCTCAGATGCCCCTTGTTCTCATTATTCCACTCTTTCCAAAAGGTTCAGAAGTTGAAATGCAGATGCTTGATGTGACGGTGAGAAATCAGTCACTAAGTGTTATTGACTCCCTGCTTTGTGTCAGGCACTGTTGCAGACCATACAGTGTTTTTAATGGCCATTATTGCAGTAACAAGTTTTAGTTTGTCACAGGAGAGGGGAACCTGTGGCCTTAAGGCTGCAGATTTCCCACCCCTGATTTATCCTGTCCTCCAGAGATGAAGTAAGCATATGGTGCTTGGGTTATTGTCTGATTAGGTTTATAGACTTTGCTTCCAAAGGCTCTGGAAAGCTCTTAGAACACTAGACCCCCTGGTGGTACAGAGAGATGGGAGGAAAAAACTTAGACCAGGATCATTCCTAGTTAAGTTGGCCAAAAAGTTACCTGTGGGGAATTTGGTTTTAGCATTTAGATTTGTGAGATCTCCTGTCTTTTGGTTGCCCTGTGATACTCTTGTGTTTGGAGAACTCAATTCATTCCCATACTGGCCTCACACAACCTCTCCTGCTTTATTATGTATTCCCTCGGCCCCTTCTGGGGCAGCCAGAGGTGACCTTGCTGTTGCTCTTCCAGGACATTCCATCTTTGCTCTGTTTCCCTTTGCCCAGGTCTTCCTCTGTGTCTGGAATGTATTTATGTCTCACTTGGGCCTCAGAATTGCTTGTTCCCCTCAAAACTCAGCTCAGGTACCGCCCCAGCTTAAGGCTGTAGGGCTCCCCCAGCTACTATTCTTCCACCTTCTCCCCTTCTCTTGTGTTTTATTTTGTGTATGCTTCTATTTGCATGTGTACAGGGCAAGGATAATCATTTTTGCCCGTGTCCTCAGTATCTTCCTGAGTTGCTTTTTGATTGATTGGTTGTAGTAGGAGAAAAAATAAGAAAGGCATTAGAATTTGGAGTTTGTATCAGTTTTCAGTAGATTGAAGGGAAATGTTTTCTAGTTAAGTGTTTTTGTGGCTCCCTCACTGAAGCAGACTTGATTGTTGATCGTAGAGGGTTTTGCTTGAAGCCGAAACACCACGTAACCTAACCAAGGGAACCTAACTTGATTCAGCAGTTTGACCAATGATAGGTAAACTGGACCTGCATGTTAGGCTTTTGTTTCTTTTTTAAAGTTGTGTTAATTGAACAAAGTTTTCCAATTTCTGTGACATCTACCCAAGTAAAGGGATCCATACAGAGAATTGCCTTTGAGTTGCCCTTTCCTTTTCACCATGAACAGCATCATTTAACTCAGAAGGGAGGATTCTCTTTTTTTTGTTAAATAAATTGTTGAAGTAGGTTGTTGTGGGAATTTATGTGGGGGAGAATGTCTGTGTATTATTATGAAAGGGTAAAATCAGTTCAAAAAGAATTACTTACAAACTCCTCAGAGGTATTGCAGGCATCAACAGGAGGACTGTTGTTTAAAGTAATTCCTAGTTTTGCTACTTCCTAGGTCTGTGTGACCTTGGTTAAGTCACTCATCCCCATCCAGGCTCCCAGAGAGATCAAAGGAGGAACAATCCACACCAAAATATTTAGATTAGTTCTTTTTGTGGTGGCAAAGAGGGGAGTGCCCAACATTTGAGGAAGGATATGAATGAGTTGTATATGTGTGTGATGGTCAACTAGTGTGTAAAATAATGCAAAAAGAAACAATGGAGATGTTCACTGAAAAAACTAAATTAAATTTTTAAAAATAATAAAGTCAAAGAATTTGGGTTGAAGTGCCAGCTCTTCAGGGTTCTCCATTTGCATAACAAAAGCACTGAACCAGATGACCCCCTACTTTCCCTTCTAAATCTATGACTGATCATTTTATGGATTTGCTCATGAGCAAAAGAGGGAAACTTTCCTTTAGCAATTGTATTAATGTCATAGTTTGATTAACTTCCTGTGGTGACCAGTTGTCAGGGTTTTAAGAGTGTGTAGTCTTTCAGTAATTATTGCTACTTGTAACAGTTGCTTTAGTAGCAAATAATTCTTTTCTTCCTTACACGGGCATCAGTGAAATGGAATGAAGCCCCTCGCTCTGACGGTGTGTGTACGTGTTTGCCCTTCCCTTCGGTCCTAGTCACTCGATGTTTTCCCCTTACACTTCACCAGTCGTGCTCTGAATGTAGGCTGTGCTTTTCAGGGCATCTTCAGTACTTGTGTCTAATGAAAGTGTTGACTACTGTATATTTTTTAACCTTTCTGAGTTCGTTCAAAGCCTTTATTATTTTTAATTTGCAGCAGCTCTTGCCAGGTAAAAAGTTTTGGGAAACAGATGATTCCAGCAAAGATGGACCAAAAGGAATATTCCTGGGTGATCAATGGCGGGACAGTGCCTGGGGAACATCAGGTAATCGAGCCGAGCGCCTGCGCTGTGCTTAATGCTCCCTTTCTCAGCATTTGGCAAGTCATGGATTTTACATGTGTCATGAGCATGTCAAACCTACCTCTCTTCCTTTGGTTTTGTTACATTAAGGACCTGGTAGAATGCAAGCTTTTAAACACACTTAACATAAGTCACTTTCAGCATTTTTATTATCGTTTTTAGCCAAAATGCAGGATGACCTTTTGGGGCAACAGTCTCGGCTGTATTACACCAGTTTAAAATAAGCACATGCCCCAGTAGTGAAAAGTCGTTACTTTTTTTCCCCCTTCTTTGCCTCGAAGTTTATAGGATGTGCTTTCCAAATACAGATTAAATTTATCAACATTAGGTCATCAGGATGAATTGGTTACTGTCCTAGAGGATCTAGCTTTAGTCCTCTGACAGGTCTACCATTACCATATTTGGTGGCTTAATGTAGCCTAACACATTGTAAGAGACACTTTAAGTCTGGGAGCATTCCATTTTTTTGTAACCAGATTTCCAGCAACTCAGTTTTTTGAAATATAGGTCCATATTTATAAATAAGTGGGAAAAGACCAATATACAAAGTCAGGATCTTATTTTTTTACTCAATGCCTCATTGATATTTATTAATGTAATTACCATTCTTAATGGACCCCCCCAAGCACTTTGACAGTGGGCAAAAGCAGCTGAGTGACGCGTGTAGGCTGGGGATTTTTAAAGGAGGTATAGTGAAAACAACAAAAAGATCCGAGCTTGATAGCCAGAGGATGTACAGAAAATCCCCATAATGCATGCAGAACTGACCTTGTTATAGCCCATGCTCACTGACCATGTTTAGGCATCAGAAAGTTTAAATGGTGCTTTGTTTGGAAGCTGCTGGAATGGTTATCTTTTAACTTTCCATTTTATTTTGAAAACTTAGCTTTTCCTTCTATGATCATAAAATTAAGTACATTTTCCAACTTCATAAGATAAATTTGTCTGGAAAAGCTTATTATTGATGGTGGATGAGGAAGGTGTTATGGTATCCTTACTTTATGTAGAAAACCTTCTCAAGGGAGTCACAGAGAGGGAGGGAGGTGGCGTTTGGCTAAATTGACCTTCTGGATTCCAAGTCAGTCATCGGCTTGTTCATTAGACATCACTCTTAATTTTTTTGGAACTTCCAAGTTGTACTCTATTATGTTTGTGTATCCTTTTTTGTAGATCATTCAGTTTCCCAGCCCATCATGGTGCAGAGAAGACCTGGTCAGAGTTTCCATGTGAACAGTGAGGTCAATTCTGTATTGTCCCCACGGTCGGAGAGTGGAGGACTAGGAGTTAGCATGGTGGAATATGTATTGAGTTCATCCCCTGGTGATTCCTGTTTAAGAAAAGGAGGATTTGTAAGTTGGTTTTTTAGAACCTTGCTCTTATGCCTCTCTCTCTTTCTCTTTTTTTTTTTGAAAAGCAAAATGTGCTTGTTTTAGTTACCTATGCTGTACATAATGGTGATAGTATGATGCTTAGAGAAGATGTATTGTTCTTAAACCCCTGCAGAATACTAGGACACATACCCTATTTTAAAAGTCAAAATTATTTCTTTGGGTCATATAGCCAACAATTCAGCCTGAACCAGAACCCACTTCTCAGTTCCTTCCTGCAATCCCAGACCATATTGTTTTCCATTAAAAAATTAGGAGTGGGCCATCAGTAGAGAACTGTCCGTCCAAGAACCTTTCAGGAAGATTTTTTTTATTTTCCAAACCTAAGGAAGTAAAACATCGATATCCTGTTAGGCACATTCTGATTCTTGACTGTGTGTGTGGGATTGATTGCTTTTGACTCTTTCCCTTACTTTTGTTGCTTCCATTCTGTTAGAAAGTCCTGGTCTTAGTTTTTATCTGTGACAGGGTCTCTGGATAGGTTTCAGGGGTTCTGTGGACTTGATGGGAAACACTGATACCTTTATTTTTACTAGTCTCTAATTGAAATTGAACATTTCCTTCAATTATTTAAAATATGATTCTAAGAAGAGAGGGGTCTATAGACTTCACCAGACTGCCAAAGGAGCTCATGATGCAAAAAAAGGTTAAGAACACTGGTCTTTTTCAGGTTCAATAAAGGTTCTTCTTTATTTTCATAATTCTGTTTTAGATCCTGACCTCTGTGAGCCTGCCTCAATAGCTGAAAACCCTTTTTTCCAACCTCATTGCTTTCGTCGATTCTTTCTCTAGTCTGTTCAAGATCATCTCCCTTCAGCATCTTCAGATGGTTTTCTCTGAGCTAGCAATCAAACATGCAAATACATTTGGGATCTTAAATTGAAAAAAAAAACCAGCCCTACAACTTGTACTGTTTGGTATTCTCTTCCCCACCCCTTGCCTTCTATGTTTCTTCTTTCATTTTTATGTCATGATCTCTTGTTCTCCACTGGACCTGGGTTAAGACCAGATTGATTTGTTCCAGCATCTTTGTCCCCATCAATGACTGCTTCAAAGCCATCCAGGAGTTTCCTTTCCTAGAACATTTGTTGCACCTGTTCCTGAGCCTATCAGCATTCTTATCCTCTTTGGGCATCTGCTCAAGGGCTTCCTTTCTCTTTTGACATCTTTCTAGAATATTGGGTACCAATCACTCTAGGGAATCTTCCTCTACTAACTTTTCATCTTCATTGCCTGCCTGGTACTTCTTGCTGTTATTTCTCTTGTCTATCCTAATGTCAGTATGATAGTAGATGTATGGATGAGTTGTCTAGGGCACACACTAGTATTTTTCTTCCATATAGAAGCTTCGTGCAGTTCAAGCATGTTTATAACAGAGACCTACTAAATTAAAACTGATTAGCGCAAGAGAAACAAGCCTGGTTTAAGGTAACTGGGATCCTGTTTAGAGCATCGTTCCTCTTTGTGAAAGACATGTCATAATTGGTGCTTCAGATAAAATTGCCACACACATAAAATTTTGGCTAGCTGGCTCTAAAGGCTGATGCTAAGAATTAAATGAAGTGTATTTTATTAGGTCAGGAGTTTGATTTGGGATTTGCCCTGTTCCAGAGCTGGAAGGCTAGTGTAAGCTGAACATGGAGAAGAATATTCTTGCACCATAGGTCTTTCTGGGAACTTACATGTTATATCTCTGGCTCTTTTGGCCTTCCCATGACTTGGACCATGTTCATTCTTCAGTATACCAGAGCAGTGGACTGTTGAGACCTGCACAGCTTTTATGGCTGTACCTGATCTGTCTTTTCTTAATTCAAATTCTTTGTTATTTCTTCCATAGGAAAAGTGGAGTTTCCTTTCTTTCTTCCTTCCTTCCTTCCTTCCTTCTTTTCTCTACCCCTTTTCCCCCTTCCCTGTCTCACCTCTCCCTTTTATCTCTACTTCTAGGTGAGGAGATGTTTTCTATCAGTACAAATCAGCTGTTATGCCACACACACTAGACAGTTGCCTGGGGCCATTAAGAAGTGAAGGGCCTTCACTTCTCTCCAGGTTCTGACAACCAGTCTGTGTCAGAGGTGGGATTTGATCTCCAATCTTACTGACCCCTGAACTTGTCCTCTCCAGTACCTTCCACTACCTCCATTTAAAAAAAATTTTTTCTCTCTTATTCTCTCCATCCTTTATTTTTCCATGTGCTTATTGATATAGTTTCTCCTTGGCTTAGTCTCTTCATCCCATTACTTTCTGTCCCCCAACCTTCATTTTTTTGTCAGGAGCTCCACCTTGCACATCACTGTTGCATTCTAGGTTTCAGTGCCCAGTTTATCTTACCTCTAGCATGACTAAAGTTTTCTTTCCACATGTCCATCTCTAAAGAAGCTACCACTGCCAGCTATCACCCTAAAACAATTTAGTCCCAGGTAACCTTTTTTCTTTTTTTCTTAAAGCGTAAAAATGAGAGTTAATAAGGAGCAAGTTCATGTTGGAACCTGGGTCATCTGGGCTACACATGTTAAGGGTCTTGTTATAAATTTTATGAGAGGTAGATTCACGTCCTGAACATGAGCTGTTCATCCCAGGAGCGATGTGGCTGGGCTGCTGGGATATCATAAGAGACAGAAGGATGAAGAGGCAGAAGAGGTCACATAAATGACCAAGATCACATGAGCTGACATTTCAAAACGTCACAATAAACCACTGTGTGAACTAATGGGGAATTTTCTTTTCATGTTCATAACTGACCCTATTGTTTCATTACTTTGTTACGAATACCCAAGGAAAAATCATTTTCTGTCACATGTTAGTTGGGCTGTTACACTTTTAAAACAGCGGTATTAAAACTTTCAGTTGTCTTATGTGAACCTTGTTACTGTTTTACTGTCTGTGACCAAAGAAGGCTAGGAGACAACTGAACGAGTAGGGAACCCCAAAAATGTCACCAAGATGTAGCCTGTAGAAACCTTAAGCCAGGTTTGAACCAAGATGTAGTTGAACCTTGTATTGTTTCTGCCGTGTACCTTCCTAATGGAAGTAAGTCCTGTGTGTTTAGTCCAAAATTGACCTTTGAATCCTTGTTGTCTAAGCTTGGGAACATGAGCTCATGCATGGAGGACCTTTTTTTTCAAAATATGAAAGGATTACCCAGAGAAACCCGAATTGCTAGAGTTTGGTGGAACACTTCCCCCCAGATGTCTTCCAAGTTCTCCTTTGCCATCTGTTGTTTTGGATGGCGGCTGGGTTTTGGAAGACTGACAGCTCTTTCATTTTGTTAGGAGAAAGAACTTTTCCGTCACAAGTTGTGAATATTGCAGTTGCTCTTGTAACTCAGGCATCTAGCTGTGTCACCTTCATTCCCCTCCAGTGCCACTGTCATCTCTGCTGAGCCACAGAGGGATCATTTTGTAGGACCTTTGGTCCTCAGAATCTCAGAAAGTCATCTTTGATGGTTTACAGTTTGATTTTTGCCTGCTAATGGCCTCCCCAGGCTTGAAGGGACTCAGAAGCAAGGTTATACTCTCCATTTGCTAAGAAGGAAATTCAGTTTTGGCAGCTTGAATTCTCTGAAAGCTCAGTCAGGAACTCTTCATTTACCTTTCAGTAGCCCTCGCCTTGAGCATGTGAACAGCGTCATCTTTGGTGAGATGAGAGATACCAACTCTCCCAGGAAATTGCCAAGTATTTTTCTTATGGATCCATATTTGGTTTGGCAGAGATTCCTTCAGGCTGACAAAAGCAATCCTCCCCAAATTAGGTAAATTCCCACTGCTAGTAGATACCACACTCTACAGATTCTGGATCTTTGGATCTCAGGAATGCCTTGAATATTAGCCCAACAAATTTTCTGAGCACCACTGGCACTCCCCATCATTTGATGGATCACTCTAGGCTGTGGGATCCCAATTTAGTTTTCATTGATTTGGGTATTTTTTGCCCCACATTTCTTTCCCAGCATGCTATTCCCTTCCCCAAAGCAGAAAAAAGAATTAAGGCAAGCAGACGCACATTCTCAATTTATATAACATTCTGTCCTGTACTTCCCCACCTATCTATTGAGGGAAGGAAAATGTGTTTATTAATCTTTTCTCTGGGATGAAGAACGGCCATTGTATTTTGCCTAGATCAGCTGCCATTTAGTGTGTTTTAAAATTTTTTTGTAGTTACAGTGTTGATTTCACTTCCATCACTTTGTTTTCTCTTTCTCTGAATTCCTCATCTTCATGGACTCTTAAATGGCATCATATTTCCTATCATGTAATCACAGTCACCCCTGGGTAGAGTTGTTTTTGTTTTTGTTTTTTTTCACATCAGAACAAAGGACTAGCTCTTGGTTAGTCTTTGTGAATGGGCTGAGTGCTAGACTAAATTCTTGTTTGGTGGGAGGATCATGAATTTTTTAGCCATGGCAACCCTTGAGATTTGTCTACTGAGTTATGAAGAGCTCATGACTTGTGTTGTAGAAAGGATATTCTGTAAGGTCATTTGATACATAGTTTAGGCCAAAAGTGAATGCTCTTAACAATTCTATACTGTCTCTGAGACCACAGGGATGAAATCCTGAAACACTGTTGCTGTTCTGATCTCTTTCCAAGTGGACTCAAGGCATTCAGCCCTGTCCCTCCGGAGGAAAGAGTTACGTTGCTTTATGTAGATGCTCATGTTGTACCTAAAGAATGTATAATTTATTGTTAGAGATATTTAAAAAGCATATCTTTTTCCATCTTTTATCTTCCCTTAGCTATATATTCCGATTGTAGAAACATTTCTCTTTTTTCCACTTGGCTTCCATTCCTATTTATTTCTTGTTACAGGTTAGTCTCAGTTTCCTGGGGCGTTAGCAAACGCTTTTTTAATCGTATGGGTCTCCTGTCTTCATTTTTTAAAAATTAAATTTCATTTTATTTTTTTCTTGTGAACTTCAAAGAACTAAAAAGAGTCTGTAAGATGAACTTCTTTTAGTATAGAATTTGTTTAATAATAAAGTGTATATCAAATCTAAAGAGACAGAAAAGAATTTCTCTTTTTGTGTGCGTATTCTTCTGAACTTTTTCTTTTATAGGCTTTTCCCTAATTGTTCTTCCTTTCTTAGTTTTCTTTTTCTTTTTTAAAACATATTTGTTGTTTTATACTAACTTCCAGAGAGCAGGTAAAGGGGGAATTAGTCTTGTCCTTTAACAAATTGTTATAAGCATGCAAAGCAAATCAGCGCGTTGACGAAGTCTGAGATTGTCTCTTTTGAGTTTCTAATCTGCTTCTTCTGTTCTGGAGCAGGAGATACCCTTCATCAGCAATCTTGTGAAGTCACACTTGGGTCACTGTATTGACTAGTCTTCTGTTCTTTTGGAGTTGTTTTACATTGTATCTTTATGATAATCCTTTAAATTTTCTCTTCTGGATATGTTTATTTCATGTCTTTCATAGTTTCTCTGAATTTTTCGATTAATTTTTCAATAGTAATATTCTGTTTGTATTCCCTTTCATTCATTCCTAACTGTTTATTCATCCATCCCCTAATTGATGGACCTTTTTTCTAGGTATTGATCCCACAGAAGTGCTGCTTTGCCTGTTCTTGTGCATGTGGGTCTTTCTTTTCTTTCCTTGATTTCTTTGAGGAATGTGGCCAGTGCTAGTATTGCTGAAAAAGTAGGTGGCTTTTGCCTAGTTTCATTGGTGTGGGCTTCATGTTTTTGGTGTGATTGGTTAATAAAGAGTTCTGATGTAGATCAAGCCAGAAAAAAATCTCTTCTTACATGAAACTTTTAAAAAAGTTGATCAACATCAAGAAGTCTGAATCATTTAATTCTTATTGTGGGATTTTAAATTACACTCAGATGCAAAACCTTTCTACAAGTCATGCAGAAACCTGTTTTCTTTCCCTCCCCTTCTCCTTCCTTCCTGTCCCCTTCCTTACTCTATCACAAAAGCTTCTTCTTGGCTTGGGTGGTGACTGTACTGGATATGGCAGCAGTGGGGTTACCTATTAGGAGCCTGCTTACAAGTAGTGAAGCAACGATTTGACTCAGTAGCCATAGATTCCAATTTTGACAGAACAAACTTGTCTTCAGTGTGCTATAAAGGTCTAATGGCAATATAAATTTAAATTTTTCACCAGTAGGAATATTGAACTTGTGAGAAAAAAGTTTTTCTGTGTGTGGTTTTTAAAAAATGTGTGTCCTTTAAATTTTTTTTTTGTGGGAGGTTTTGGGTACATTTGAGAATAAGGGGAGGGAAATGTAGAAACAATAGGATAATTAGATATTATGATACCATCAGTCCCCAATTAATGACCTGTGACCACAGATTTGTCCTTTACTCCTCTTCTACTTCACCTCTTCCATTCTGTTGGTCACCAGAAGTTATTGACTGTACCTTGCACTGTCCCTGCATTGCATGCTGCTATGGTTCTATACAGGGTTCATTTCTTATATGCCTTTGTATCTCCTTTTAACACTTAGCACAATGCTCAATAGCAACTAATAAATGATTTTTCCTTTGGTTTCAATTTCACTTCACTGGTACTACCCTAGTCTGAGTCCCTGTTACCTCTTACTTGGATTATTATTAAATAGAGTAATTGAATTGGCAGACTTCATACCTTAGCCACTGTTTTTCTACTTTGTAATAGCCTCAACATATATTTTTAAGACTTGTATTAATGAATTGCTTTTATTACAGTTATTTCTCAGTGTAACCCCTTTCCTTTCAATGATCCTATATAACAGAAAAAAAGTTACATTGACAGTGATTGGTACATTGACCATGTCTAATAACATGCACAGTTTTCCAGGTCCCATGTAATCTCCTCTTTACTTCCCACCTACCTCTCCCCTCCCCTTCTCCAGGAGGGAGGTGCATTTCCCTTTTTTTAATCCATTAACAGACTTGGTCTTTATAATGACACATTTTCTTTTGGTTTATTTATTATGGTCCTTTCCTGTATCACTTTCCTGTTTCTGATTAGTTTGGTTTGTATCAGTTCATGTGAATTCTGATGTATATGGTACCTTTTCTGTCTTTGGCTTCCTTGTTGATTGATGGGAAATCTTTGAATTAAATATCTTAGAAACAGAGTTATATATGTGTCTGTTTACATAAGCACACATGTACATACATACATACACAAATTTGTGATATTAATCAAAATATTTAAGACCAAGAGCCATTTCCCAGTAAATAAATGCTTCAAGGAGATGAATCAGCAAGTTTGAGAAGTGTCAATGTCATCCATGAACAATTTAGAAATCTGCTCAAGATCCCAAGAAGTAAGAGAAATACAAGTTAAAACTGTGGTAAGGTTTTGCTTCTCTATTCCCTATTCCCCTCTCTATTGCAATATCAACTCCTTTCATGCACTTTCTGCTTCCAGTCATCTCCCCTAGCCCCTTTTTTGCTTTAACCATTTTTACCAACTTGGAATATTCTCAGTTTCCTTGTCTGTCTTCTTTGTCCTTGGTACTTCAAGACCCCTAATGTTACTGTAGTCATCTTTTGTACCCTTTTCCTTTAGCCTATTTATCTTCTATTTTAATTATTAGTCCAATACCTTATTGTAAGACTTTAATAAATAATGGAGAAAATGACTTTTTTTTTTGTTGGTGGCTTCGATATAGGACCATTTTCTTGGTTCAGTCTTATTGAAATACATTCCCTATCACTGTTCATAAAATGGTATTTTGTGCATTAAATTTAAAATTGCTTTATTCCTATAGTAACTAAAATTGTTAATTTTTTAAAAATCTTTTTAATTTTTGTTTTAAATAGAACTGTAAACTTCAGACTTTTCAAGGGTAATCTGTGTCTCTTAGGTATCTACCAGTTAATGATAAGCTTATAAAAACTCCATGGAAGAAGCCATGGAAAGTTATGTGTTCTGTCTTTAGTGACCTTTGTGATATCAACTAGAAAACAGAAGACATTTGTTTTCACAGAAAGAGTTTAGGATTAGAGTGGGAAGTTACTCTTTTTCCCAACTCACTGAATACACTTTGTGCTCCCTGTACATCTGTCCTGCTTTAATTGACCATCATTCCTCCAGGAAGATCCTTTTGTGTAGCCCATTTCTGTCTTGATGGTGACAGTGTTCTTTTGAGGTTGTGGCTACCTAGATTCCCTTCATATTCTGGGCAGTTAGTTACTTTCATAAAGCAAATTTCATCTCTGTATTTTGGAATTCAGGGCCTTCTAGTTTGTGCTTCAGGGAGTAAATATACTAGTAGTTAGTGATTCGTCAGGGAGTAGTGTTTTACGGAAGCAGTGCCATGGCACTAGATTTTAGTTCTCCTGGGGACCTTTGAGAATCCAGAACCTGCTGGAGTGGCTATTAGGCTTATTTATTAGGAAGTCACTCATCTTGCAGACTTGTGGCGACCCCAATACCTGCTCCTTCCATGCAGTGACTAGTAGAAAATTTATTTTTTTAATCTCCTTGACAGAGATAGCTAGTTAAACTACTTTAGTTTCCTTCATGTTCCCATTGGTATTCTTCCAACTACTTCAAGTGGAGCAGGATTTGGATGTTCCCTTGACTTACTGTCTTATTCTTGTGCTTTGATTTCCACAGTCGTGGTCGCGGTCATCCCAGTGGCCATTTTATGACCACCTAAGATGTAGTTCCTCAATCAGAATGTGTTTGATTGAGACCATCTCACTACTCTTGCAACCTCCTCTGATTTTTAGGACAGTGTCTTAATCATTTAAGATTAGAAGATTCTCATGTTAGCTGCTTCTCAGAGAGGAGTTTTCTCTTTCAGCTTTCCTTGGACTAACCAGCATGAAGTTAACACTTTCTGGATTCTTGCTTTCTTAGCGTATTTTTTCCATTTGGAATCTTAAGGTGGTTCATAAGTCACTGTTGCAGCCATTCTTTGAACCAAGGAGAATCTCAGAATTGAGCTTTCCCTTAATAGACCCATCTTGGTGAATTGTGTTCAACTGGCCAGTTATCTTTAGACTCAATTGATTTACCATATTTTGTCACCTAAAATTTATGACTTCTTAAAAATTAATTATCTTCATTTATATTGACCAGGCATGTCTTCTTTATTTCCTTGTTTGAATTGAAAGTAAATAGCTAAACATAACAGGTTCTGAAATTTTCCTTTCAGAGAGCATAGCTATTAGTGCTGTATGCACTCTAATCCAACCTTTCTGGGTCAGATCATTTCAGAGAAGCAATAGCCATATGCAGTTTGAGTCGACAGACTTGATTAAACACATATGATGTGTAAAGCTCTGGGGATACAGAGAGGAAATACGTAAAAGTCCTTGCTCTTACAGAATTTATTTTCCAATGGTGGCATACAAAATGTACAATGAAAAACCTTGATGTAGTCCTTAGCACAGGGCCTGACACATGGGAAGTATTTCATAAATGTTTGTTGTTGGCTTGATTAAAAGCTCAAATATGGCAGAAGCAAAAATGAGGGTCAACAAATTAATGTAAGAAAATAAACAGAAAAAGATGAAGTCCCTCAAATTGGCATGCTCCAGGAATACTTACTTTAAGAGGTTAGTCCCTGAAGAGTCTTGAAAGAAGAAATGGGTTTTAACATGTAGAGGCTGAAGAAGGCTTGTTGCTAAGCCTTTGGACTCAGATGAGTGTGGGTAAGAAAGGGATGGGAAGAGTTGTAATAAAAACTGCAAATTTGGTTTGATTGGAATGTAGAGTTTGTGAGGGAATATATGGCGTGACATATAACATTTATCATGAATTTACATGTATCATATTTCATGTATTGTATGAAATAAAAACAAGACCACTTGGTCATGCCTGTGCCTTAGGAAGATGATTAGGGAAGTGGTGTCAAGTGTAGACAAGGAAATTAACTAGGTGACTGCTACATTGATCCTTGAGATAAACCAGAAAGAGCTTGAAGTGGGGGTTGGAGGAATGGGAGTAGAAAGGAAGATTAAATTTGAGAAATATTGCAGAGAGAGAACCCACAGAACTTGGCAAGGAACCTCCCTCTGAAGGTCTGAGGTTGGTGACTGGGAGGGTGTTAGTTCTGACACCCAAGCAGGGAAGTGGAGAGGATGGATGTGCGGAGGAGAGGGAGATCAGGAGCTGTTTTGTACACACAAATTGGAAGTGCTGGGAAGACATCAAAAAGGAAATAGTTATCAGGTAGTAAACATGCTAAAGAAGTTCTCAGGTGGATAATTTTGAGTCACGTCCTTGTTTCCTAATGCTTCAGCCCTGTGATCTTAATCATTGAGCATGCTGTCAAACCCATCTGTATTCTTGCTTCCCACATGATTCTTGAGCAGACATTCCGTAACTGTTTTCTTGAGGGATGTTCTAGTGTACCTTGGTGGCTATTTTCCCATATTTCATGAGTATCAGAATAGTATTGACTTGGTCTGTCATCTGCTTCTCTCTCCAGTCCCTTCCCCACTCCCCAGGTGTCAGTGTGCATTCACAAATGCACCCAACCCCCACAACTCACTTCCCTTTCCAGAGGTACATTTTTATATTTCCTGGATATGTTTGAGGCCATTTCTTGTGCTCTAGTCATTGCTAGTCATGTATTTAGCCCATGTACTAACTTCATCATGAGCGCCTCCATTTCCTCGTGTCACAGCTGCAGTTTTGATTGTTTGGAGACAGTAGGCAGCCATATAATATCATCAGAAGAACAACTCTATAATTAAAATGAGTAATTTTCTAGGTAAAGTGTGAAAGAGAAGGTGGCTTAAGATAACCACACAGGAACCCTTCACTTAGGGGGCGAGAGGAGTTTAAGGAGTGTTCCGACAGGTTCAAGGAAAATCAGAAAACAGGTTTCTTAAACCCTGAGAGAAGAGGAGAATCCACCAGCAGTGCTGGTAATAATAGCAGCTAGCGCCAATGTAGCACTTGAAGCTTTACAAAGCACCACACACAGACACATGCACATACATTTTAATGGCCCAAAGGAAGGAATATTGCACACAAGGCTGCAGAAAAGTCACAGACAATGAGGGGGCATTCACTGATTAGTGTGGAACGGAAAGCAAGATTCCCTCTGGTAAACCAAGATGAGTACTGCTTTACTTAGAATTTGGGCCTATGTCTTATTAAAGTAGGTATAGGGTGCCTGCCGTGTCCTGGAATTGATTGTGATCACTGGAGCCCCAGTATGTGAGCCTAGTGTAGACATTGTGGTGTGGACCTTCATTTCATAGGCCCATCTGATGTGGTCTATCTCAAACCCTGGGTCTTCTTTTAACCCTGTAACCTTAATTCAGCTCGAATCTCTCAATATAACAATATGTTTGGCCTCTCTCACTTCGTATAAACTGTGGTTGCCTACCTTTAGATAGTATTCTCTGAGCATATCAAATTTTCTAATAATCCCACATATCCATTTCTCAATGTGGTGTGCTTCATTTGTTTCACTCTAACATCTGCTTTTCTGGTCTGTGCTTTTCCTTTTTTCTTTTTTTTCCTGGGGAGTGGGGAGATGGCTACTTTTCTGATACCTTGGTTTGACTGGTGTTAATGAAACTGGAAAGAGGACCCCATAGGAGTCAAGGCTTATAGCTGTGGCATCAGCCTTGCCACCTTCTTTTTCAGGACTACAGTTTAAAGCTTTACGGATTGAGCTCTTTCAGAAGTGAATGAGGTCATATTTATATTAAGACTTAATGTACCCCATTTGTTTCATTTATTGCATGATGATAAGGAGGAGAACTATGATATATTCCTGCTTTTTTCAGGCTTCAAATATCCTCTTCCAAGATTATTTGATTAAATATTTTAAAAATTAAATCAAAATCCAGGAATGATTTCTTAGTTGTATGTCATATTAGGAGTTCTGTTTTTGGGGTTGGAATTGAGATGATGGTGGAAGTCAGCTGGGCATGTTTGGGGGGCCAAAAGGTAAAGCATCTGTCTATGAGGTATGAATGAATTGACTATCAGATCTTAGGAATCAGGGTCAGACAGATTGGGAAGGGGAATAATGGTATTATTTCAGTTAAATTAACAGTGGAGAAGGACTGGACTAGAGGATGGCACATTCTCATTTTTATAGGCCAGGCAACTTTTTTGTCCTTTTAGAATTCCTGCATTAGAACGCTCAATGACTTTAATGTTACCAATAGAATGTGCTTGGGAAGAGAGGTGCAGGGCTGAATAGCGTGGCGTGGCCATTGAGCAGGAAAGGAGAGGAAGTAGGATGGGAGTCACTGGGGATGGTAAGACCATTTTCGGCTCTGACTACCAGAGTCAATGAGAGAACATTTTTTTTCCTAGCTAAATGCATATACATCTTTCACATTTGGCCCAAACTCAATTTTGCGTGCTGTGCTTGTCTCTGTGTTTTCCATTCATTGGATTGTAATATATGCAAGGACTGGGACCATTTCCCTTTTTTAATTTTTAAAATTTTTATTTATTTTTTATATTACTGCTTAGTATAGTAGGGTGGACAATGGGTGCCCAATAAATATTAATTGATGATAATTAGTGAAGCTGAAGCTATTTTTTAAACAGGGCCCAAGGGATGCAGACAGTGATGAAAACGACAAAGGTGAAAAGAAGAACAAGGGTACATTTGATGGAGATAAGCTAGGAGATTTGAAGGAGGAGGGTGATGTGATTGACAAGACCAATGGTTTACCAGTACAGAATGGGATTGATGCAGACGTCAAAGATTTTAGGTTCGTATTTTTTTTTTTTTACACTTCTGATTTTGAATGGGGGTTGTGGGTTTTTCCTTGTTTATTTTTGGAAAGTAGTATTCTATAGAGTTGTGTCTATTTAGCATAGGCCATGCTTTATAAGATGAGAAAGTGTGAATATTCGTAAATCCTCAGGTAGAGCTTAGTTTTCTAAGAGTTGGTGGGGCATATAATAGAGTGCTTTGTGGATCCTGATGAGCAGGTATTTCCATTTTACAGATGAGGAAATTCAGACAGGTTCCAATAATGACTCCCTTCCATCCTATTTGTCTTACCCTGCAAGAATAGAAAATAGGCATAGTAAGGATATATTTGCAGTCGTCCCTGTTCTCTCCCATTCCCACCCCCCACCTCCCCCAATACATTCAACTCATTTATTCATGTGTGAGTTTTTAAATCGCAGGTTGGCTTCTTCTTGACCTCCAGCACACTTCTGGGCTGACTTCCCCCTTTGTCAATGGGAATTTAAGTTTTAAAAATTTAACGTTGACCTATACTGATGAGATCTGTTGTTTAAAGAATACTAATGGTTTACCATCTTAACCATGTAGCACACCACATCTAATCTATATAACTTATGACAAAAAAAAATGTTCTTTCATTTGAAGAAATTAACACCATGGAACTCATACAAATCAGATCCTGGGTTCCCTTTCCTTCCAGTATAATTTCATGTGATGATCAACCTTGGCAATTTTTTTTTTTTGAGGGGAAAGTCATAGCCTGTTCCCCTGAGAAATGGAACTCTTTGCTTTAGTGGCATTATTTCTGTTGGTGATGGTGGGACGGTATTGTTGGATATCCAGATCCCAAAACCCTCCCACCTGCTGGCTTTGAAATCACATTTTTCTAGGTTTCTATTTGTTTGTCACATTTCACACATTCCTTTTGCATCCTTGTACCATATTGTAAAGCTGGAAGGACTCTATGAGTGCTCTAGATTATCATAACTTAGGGAGGGTGATTTCTCCTAAGCCAGCAGTACACTTCTGAAGTTACCTGTTGTTTCTTGTGAAAGAGCATTTGTGAGTTATGGCCAGGTAACATCTACCCAAGTCTTTATTTGGGGTTTTTACATTAAACAAAAATTCTACTTAACACCATCCTTTTAAAGATAAACTTAGCTCTAAACTTTTTTTTTTAATGTTACCAGCTTTGCATATGTAAATGTTTTCTTGGAAGGTATGAGTTATACTCTCCCGTTTTGTAAAGTGAGTGGAGCTTGATAGTAATTATGTTTTTTTCAGGTGAACAAGTTGTTTCAGAGGGTGATTTGCATGTGGTATAAACCCCAGAAGTAATCTCTGGTTTTTCTAAACCATTGTGGCACAGATGTTCCACAACAAATTCTGGTGGTTGCTAATGTTAACTACTATTGATGATTAAAGATGTCAGGGACGTTGTCCTTAGCTTTCGTTGTTTTGGTATTCCCCCTCAAAATAAGGTTTAATGCCCTTTACTTTTTCTGTTTAGCCGTACCCCTGGTAATTGCCAGAACTCTGCTAATGAAGTGGATCTTCTGGGTCCAAACCAGAATGGTTCTGAGGGCTTAGCCCAGCTGACCAGCACTAATGGTGCCAAGCCTGTGGAGGATTTCTCCAACATGGAGTCCCAGAGTGTCCCCTTGGACCCCATGGAGCATGTTGGCATGGAGCCTCTTCAGTTTGATTATTCAGGCACGCAGGTACCTGTGGACTCAGGAGCAGCAACTGTGGGACTCTTTGACTACAATTCTCAACAACAGGTACTGTGTGTGTCTCTGTCACCCTCTTCCCAGTCTCTTGAGTAAGCACATTATGGGGTCCGGCCTGGCCCAGATTTCATTGGTGTGGGTACAGAAACGTCCTGCACCAATGCAGATCAGTACTTCCTCTGTAATGGAGAGTCTTAGAGAAAGAATTACTTGGGGGCATGGAGAAGTTCAGTGACTTGGGCAGGATCACATAGCCAGGGTGTGTCAGAGTCAGGGCTTGAAATTGAAGTCTTTTAACTCCAGGGCCAATGCACAGGCCTCTGTTAAACTTGGGATCAGGTGTTTATAAGATGTATGACATGTCCCTGTCACCGTTTCCCCACTGTTAATTGTTTTAGTAGCAAACTCTCTGTTATCAGACATAGTCAGGAGTGGAATTTTCTGGTTAATAAAAAGCTATTTTAAAAAAAAATTATGGATTACTAAATTTTCTAAAAATTAGAATATAAACTTTTACTGGAAGCCACTCAGTTTTCATAGGCTTAATCAGCACTGCAATGTATGTGAAGTGATTTTTCTAAACTTTAAAGGGTTAGATGTTGTGGAATGAATTATTTTAGCCACATAAACTCTTTAGGTTGGTAGGGGTGAGATCACTGGGTCTTGGAAGTATTGAAGTAAAAGCCAGTAAGATTGGGGGTTCTTTTAAAATAACATTTCTCAACTTGTTGAAAGATTTTGCATGTACACATTAAATAACAATAACTTAGGATCAGGGCCTTGTTAGATAATAGGTATGGTATTTAGTGATCCTGCTGACTTTTGGGGAGAAAAGGAGAATTATTTCCAGAATTTTTGTAGAAGTACTTAAAATGGCTACAGGATGTTCTTAAGTTACAACTTTGCCTTATTTATTAAGGAATTTAAAACAACGAATCACTATATTTCCTGATTTAAAATGGACAAGTTAGAATCATATTTGTGAAACTTCAAAGGCATATTTCATAGTAATATAATTTTATATTATATAATAATATAATTTTCATGATTTTGAGTTTTTGTAACCATAAGTTAGGGGGAGGAAAGGTTTCCAGAAAAACTTGAGGGTTGAAGTGGTATGGGTATATAGATATGGTTTATGGCTGGGAATCCTGGCTCTGCTTTGGGGAGCTGTTTTCATTTTTAAAACACCAGCTTAATTGGAATCCTGATTTATGATAGAATGTCAGATAACAGAGAGTTTACTATATATTTTTTTAGTGAACACCCCCCCCCCCCCCAAAACCCCCAAAACTTCTTAGTCAACCTGTAGATATTTTATTCTTTCTGTGCCGATGTTGAATTCACAGCTTTTTATTTATTTATTTTTTAATCCAGAGAGCTACATCAAAAGTCTTGTGCATCCCATCTCTTTGTTCAGATGTTACAACTGGATGTCCTCTCTGAACCCACTTCAGGTTCCTGGTTGTTAAAATAATAGTCATGGGAAATTTCTTCTTAGAGGACAGTGGCATTTTAGATGGGTGTACTACTCATTTGGGGCTCCTCCTGTTCATTTATGCCTTCTAATATGTGGCTCTCTGTCTTCCTTCCTTTCTTATGATACCATGCCCCCTGAGAGGGGATCTTTTCTTTTAAGTAGATTTAGTGAAGAACATGGAATTCCTTCTTTTCATTCCTTCCACTTTTCCTATTGAGTTATTTCAATAGCAGTTTGCTTTCATACTGGTCTTTTTGTGTGATAGCAATGATGGGTTAAGCTTTAGATAGTAGGGAAGTACAGGAATGCAGGCTAGTTCCTGTGTCTATTCCAGTTTTTTCCAACATGGAAAACAGGTTTTATTGAAATCATTTTATCTAGTTTCCTTTGTCTAGATACCCAAGGGGTCAAGCTATTCTGAACCTTCTGAAAAAAACTTTTTCTCTTTCAAATTCTCCTCTTCCCCTTCTTTGGCCTTTCCTGACTACCCAGAAATGGAGTTCTCTTTTCCTAGCTACCTTCCAGGTGTGTGCTTTCAGTCTTAAAACATCCACTCAGTAGAAAGCTTTATTCTTTCTTAATTGTTTTAACCTTCCTTACCTTTCTGCTGGATTTTCCTTTGATTTTTTTTTTGTTTCTTCTGTCAAAAAAAATCAGATTGTAAAAGTCAGTTCTTGAGCACCTAAAAAGATTTAACCCATATATGTATGTGTATATATATATCTTTGCACATATCAACTTGCATAGTAATACATGTTTATCTCTGAGATATATATTTTGGTATGTAATGTGTGGTATTTAGTTTTCTCTAAGTTTTACTTGGAAGCCCTCTAGTTCTGAGATGTGATAATTTTAGGCCTAAAAGGGGGTCACGTAAGATGAACTTTAGCTATATAATGTCTCTATAAAGGGTCTAGTTTCCCTTGTTGGTCTCAGTGGATCAGACTGAATTTGATAATGTCATGTCCAGAATATTTACATCCTGATCCATAAGTGATATCCCCTTTAGCCTCCTGTTGCCTTAATTCCCTTATAGAACCATAAGGTGGCAGGAAGGTTTGCTTCCTGTTCAGTAGCAGGCAGGTACTTTCTGCTGTGTTTGCATTCACCTTTTCTACCATCCTTTCTGTTGATATTGTTCTTTGTTCTTCTCAGTTTTATTCATATATCATTAATATGCTCAAAATATCACTCGGAACTCCACCTTCCTCTCACCCTCAAATGCCATGATGTTTTTGTTGATACACAGTACCACAATTTTATGATTACATACATATATATGTGTGTGTATATATATATATATATACACATATACACATATATATATATATGCTTTCTTTTTAAAGCTTATTTCATTTTTAGATCCACATTCTGTCATTATTTTATTTTCAGATTCCTTTCCCTCTGTGTCTCTGCTCTGCATCCTTCCCTCTCCCACTCCCCATCCCCTTATTGACAAAACAAGAAAAATAAAACTTTTGTCTTGAGCATGTTATAGTCAAGTAAAATATTCCTCCATTGGCCACATCTAAAAAGTAGACTCTTGACTTGATCACCCCTTTGGAAGGAGGTGAGTCTATTTCATCCTGAGTTCTCTGGAACTGTGGGCAGTTATTGTGTGGATCAGTATTTCAGAGTTGTTTGTCTCTACAGTGTTACTGTTACTGTATAAACTGTTTTCGTGGTTCTGTCCATTTCACCCTACCTCATTTCATAAAAGTCTTAGGTTTCTCTGAAACCATTCCCTCAATCATATTTTTTTAAATAGCAAAATTGTATTCCCTCACATTCATATACCATATCTTGTTTGGCCATTCCCCAAATAATGGACTGCTCTTTTCTACCACAATAAAAAAATGTTATGAATATTTTTGTCCAAATGGTTCCTTTTTGCTTTCTTTTGTTTCTTTGGGACATAGACCTAGTAAGAATATTGCTGGCAATTAGCTTGATTCCTCAGTCCCAGCTGATGGTGTACTTATGTGAAGGTCATAGATATGTCTCAACCTGCTTTGGTCCCTTCCAGTTCTAAAGTTCTGTATTTAGATTCCACAGAATATTGAGGGCAACAAAATTCCAAGACAACAAGAGGAGTTAGATCTCTCAGAATTTGTCCTAAAAGTAGTTGTCTTGTACGTGGGGTGAAATTTTAATTGTCCTGATTCATTAAGCTACATACTACATTTTCTTTTGTGGCCTTCCGTACTCTTGTGTTTCTCTTAATCATTGTATTTAGACCTTTGGAGATGGATTTCCTTGGTTCCTTTTGGGATATCTAGGTTTTAACTTATTTAGCCTTTCAGTGTCCCATTTTTAAAATATATTTTAACTTTTTGTGTATCTTGCTTGGTCCTGAGGGAGAAATAACTGCTTTCTAGAATTTTATGGTCTAGTTGAGGCGGCAGGACTTACTCATGTGATGTTTATTTAGTGGTGAATAGAAATATATTTTTAGTGCTCCCAGAATGAAATCAACAGTAAATGATATGAGTTCAGACAAGGGGGAGAAGATGGATTTGGACAGGAGTAGGGAACACATTTTTCAAAGAAAGGCATTGGGTTGAGTCTAGAACCTTAATGGGTGGTTTACATTAGAGGAGGGAGAGAAGTAGAGCAGGTCTGGAACAACAAGCGCTGTTACCAGGTTTATCAAGGTTGTGGGCCTTCAACTAGACCTTGAAGGATGACTTAAGTGGAGGGCAGTTTTGAGTAGTATAAATACAGTGGCTTAGAGATGAAACTGACCATGGGACACTGAGGGCACTCTGAATAGATGCTTGACTAGAACTGAGTATTATATGGGAAACAGTGGAGAATAAAATTAGGTAGATAGGATGGGACCAGATTAAAGAGGCTTGACTCCCAGACTCTGTTGTTTGAGCATTAAACAAATACTTGGGGGCCACATATTTAATAAGAAGGGGTGGTTTAATTGTTAGAGTTAGTTTTTACTTGCTCAGAGTCAGTTTAGTGTGGTATAAAAAAGGGATTTTAAACTTAATCTCTCATTATCAATTACCCAATTCTTGTGTTGAGAGTCAGAGAGGACCCAAAAGGAGTAGAAAGAAGTTGTAATCCACAACATCATTACCATCATTGTGAGGATTAGGCTGATACACAAAACAGGGAATGGTGTCTTGGGTTCCAGAGGTTCATCTGTAAGTCACATCAGCTATTTGGAACTCAAAATGTGTTTTCCCATTGACACAATAATATACAGGGTGCTTAGCGTCCTGGGCCAGGTCCCCAAAGCCTAGTCATCAAGTATTTGTGTATTTGGCCACCTCTAACAATTGAAAAAATGCATTCAAAACTGGTGGGTTTGGGTGGGAGTATGTTTAAATACAAAGCGGGATTAGGTATTCATTCCTTACCTTTGACTGATGTTCAGGTGGTAGCAGGCCCCTTGTTGAAGAGTGGTGATGGGGAGATGGAATGGGAATAGCTGCTGGCTCTGCTGGACTAGGGTTGAGGACAGTCAAGGACAAGAGGTTATGGGGCTGACCAGCCTTTCCTTCTTCTTTCTCTAAATTACTTCGAGTATTGCCACATATCTCTGTTTTAGGCAGTGATATGAGAAGTAGAAGCGGGGGCAGGGAAGGAGACTGATCCCAGGTAGCAGCCTGTGGAGGAAAGAAGGAAGAAGATAGGGTTTGGTGGGGTTAGTGCTGTTTCTGTATGTTTTCTGCATATTTAGGTTGGGCATTACCTGTTTGAGTCCACTGGTTTGTATGCTTAATTCAAATAGGGAAGACATTAACGAAGGCTGGAATATGCAGGAAAGATTTGATGCAAGAACTAGTACTTGTGATGGACTCTAACATGTGGGCTCGGTTTGCTTTACTAGAGAATTTGGGGTGAGGTAACACTTAAATACTGTGCTCATTCTGATAGCAGCACAAAGACAATATCCCCTGCCATTTAAAGTTTCACTGAGACAACAAGAAATGTTCACCAGTCAGTATAATGCAGACTGTGAATGTGTCTCCATTGGGTTTGGAGAAGGTGCTGAGAAACTAAGGCAGAATCCAGCTCCTTGAGAATGGTGTGTGGAACCTTAGACAGAAGCCTGTGCTGAAGAAAGGGAAGGACAGGGCCTGTGGCTGAATGGTTGGATTGTAGGGCCCTGCCAGGAAGACAAGTGTAGACTTGATGTGGGAGAAAAGCAGCCCTCGTGGGATAGTCACCTTCAAGCCAGCAAAGTCTCTCTGCCTCATTTGTGAACTTCTCCATAGGCTGCTACCTGTCTGTGCATGCTTCCTAAGATTGCCATTTGCTTCTAACATTTACTGTCAGTGGCTGCTGTGAGGTTTGTTTTACTTAACTGTTCAAGTAGGATAACTTTATTTAAAATGTTGGGACCTGCCCACGTCATTAACCCAGAATTTGACTTTGTAATGATGACTGGCTTTTCTCTCAGGTTGCCCATCTGGGCTGCTTGCTCCATAGGTACACAGTGTGTGCTAAGACTTAGAGTGGGGAAAAGGTATTTTTTTCCTCATTCTGATATAAACTTGTTGTCACTTGTGGTATTTAAAGTTAGGCTCAGGTTTATCTTTAACAGGAGTCATTCTTCTGTTCCAAGTATGTCCTGAAAGCTTCTTAACTCTGTTTGCAGCTTGGAGTGGAAGAGTATTTTGACATTGTGGTGACTCTTTCAGTAATGGTTTAATAGAACTTTATTTCCAAAAACTCATTTTCTGGAAGTTCCTGTAATGCATTATTTCCTATCACTATTGTGAACTGACTTTTAAAATAAATACTTTAAAGCTTTTTTGGTAGAGCTGATTTCATTAGTTACAGAACCACACAATACTTGTGTCTGCCATACATTATTTTAGGTTGTTATCAATGGGCTATATTTCTTTTTTCTATGTAACAACAAAAACCCAAGTTGAAACTTTACATCATTGCAAATGAGCATTTTTTTGTATTTTGTTTAAAAATTTGCTTAACTTTTAAAATAGTTTAGTAGAAGAGTTTTTCAAGTAGAAGGAACGTTATGCTGAACATAAAAGATTTAGAAATTAAGTTGTTAAATCAGTTATTATACTCTTCGACGTTTCTCATATGCAGCCACCATTTTTTCTAGACCTCAGGAGGAAATAAATGTCAAAGGAATGCCAGTCTGCATTGTAAGCTCGGCAGCATGACTTGGATGTAGGCAGTCAGTGGACCCAACGGGGATATTCCTTTAATCTGCAGGGAACGATGATAATTTGGCAAGCTGCACAGAAGTTTGCTTTGATGGATGTTGAGTGAATGGTTCACTATTTCAAGCTTGTACAGATTATCTTTATGAGCAAAAAAGAACATTTCTTCACATAATTTTATCTTAGAAAAATCCACAGAAATTCCTCAAAATGTAGATTCACGCGTAATGCTTGTCATTTCTGTGGTGCCCTTGACTTTTCTAAGTAATTTTGCTACTTTGATCCTTGCCTTCCAGAGAAACTTAAGTGGTAGGAAGAGACTTGGTAGTCGTTACCTGTTGGAAGAGAACTCTGTTTTCCTGCCAGTCAGCTCTTTACAAATAACCCGACTGTAGAACCAAAAACTATTTCCAGTTATTTTTCACTGAACACTTGTGTTCTTACATGTAGATAGCGCTATGTTTATACCCAGCTTAATACCATTTTTGTTTTTGCTTTTTAAAGAAACTATAAAAAATGATCCTTTCTTTCTGCGCGTGATCACTGTAATCTTACTACCACAAGTTAGCCAGGTCCGTAGAATGATGGCACTCTTTTGTTAAAGACCCCCTGCCTTTGAAGGGGAGGTGTTTATTTACAACAGATGGCTCGATGATCACCTTGTACCTTAGCACTTAGCCTTCTGTGAATGAAACACTGGGCACCATTTTGAAAAGGTCACAGCTTCAGAGAGTGGTTTTCTAGCCACTTAGAGTTACCTTCAGTACTGTTAAGGGGCTCACTTGAAGAAAATGAACTAAGTAGAAAGATCTACTTTGTTCTTAGAATGGGAGGGAACACTATTTGTTCTTAGTGCTGGCATAGTAGAAGCTATAGTAGGACCAGACTGAGACTCAGGGCAGTTATTTTTCTACTTTCAAATCCCCATCTAATATTTTTCCCTTGAAACTCCTGCTCTGTTATACTACTGAAGACCAGACCTGGTTTACTGCTGTGTTTTCTTCCACTTGAACTTGCTTGCTTCTGTATGCTACTAATGGGTGGCCCCTAGAGCCCGGGAAAGGGTAGATTTGTTACTTAACTTTTTCTTGATTCTCCCTGCTGCGTGCCAGGTATTTTATACTTCCCCAGCTGAACTCTTGCTGTGTTTGTGGTGATTCCCAGGCCTCCTCTTGTCCTGGGCTGCTCTTTTCTCTCTGCTTCTCAGCATGGTTCCTTGTTTTCTTAGAAATCATCTGTCAGGGTTGGGTGAGAAGAACCTTAGATTTGGAATTCAGATATTACTGGAGTTTAAACCCCCCTCTTCCTCCCCTCTAGTGCTTGGGCACCTTCGAAAACTTTAACCGCCCTCATCTTTGCTTTCTTCAGTTGTAAAATGAGTCAGACTAGATGATCTCCAAAGTCCCTTCCAGCTCTCAGATCCACAAGCTTTTGAGCTCCCTTTTTTATACTTCATCGTTCCTCTCTTAATCACACCTCAGTTTCTCCTTCTTTGCGAGAATGGAGACATCTTCTAAGACTAGCTTTGATTCCATCCTCCCTTCCTTCTTTGACTCTTTGTTTCTCTGAGCTTATCTCTTTGACCCCCCCACCCCCACCCCCCTTGCCCCATCCCTCCTTATCCAATGACTCCTCTTCGGCTGCCAAATGTGCCCAAGTCATCTTCCTTAAAGACCTTCCCCATGACCATACTGTCCTCTCAAACTGTCCTCCTTAGATCCTCAGCCAAAATCTTAGGGGAAAAAACATCTCTACTTGTTTTTACTCTAGCTCTTCACATCTTTTTTTCTTATGCTTGTGTAACATGGTTCTACCCCTGTTTCTTTACCCAAGATGCTCTCTCCAAGGTTACTTACAGTCTTTTAATTGTTCCATCTGAAGACCTTTTATCCTTTCCCATTTTTCTTGACTCTTTAGCTTTTCACATTGTTGCGGTCATCACCATCTCTGGAATAATTTTTGTTCCCCGTAGACTGTGACTGTTCTCTTTTCTTTTCCTTTATCCTTTAGTTTTCCTTTGTTTTCTTACCTGGTTGACCCTTAACTTCCTCTTCTGGGTCATAGCCTTCCCCTGTGGATGTCTCCTACACCCTTCCTGTCTTGCATCTTTCTCTTCTCTCTGTGTTTTCCCTCTTGGTGATCTCATCAGTTCAGTTGTCATATCTTTGCAGATAACTCCCAGATTGGCATGTCTGACCCTACTGTGCTCTAGCTGTACATCACTAGCTCTTGCCAGTCTTTCTTCTGGTATATCTCATAGGCATCTCAATGTGTCCGACATGGAAATTATTATTTATTATTATATAAATATATTCTCCCCTAAACTAGTCTCTCCCTCCAAAACAAACAAACAAACAAACAAACCAAAAACCAAACCCTCAAACATTCTTATTTCTATTGAGGGCACCACCGTTCTTCCATTCCTGGAGGTGTGAAAGTTTAGTTAGCCTCAGTTCTCTACTGTTTGTCCCATTAACCAAGTAGTTTCCATACCCATCGTAATTGTTTCATTCTTTACACTCAGCCACCTAATTCCAGTGACCTCCATTGCTCAGTAATAGCCTTCTAATTTATTCTCCCTTCCTCCATTCTCTTCTTCATTCCATCATCCACATGTCTACATTGTTGCCATAACTGGTCCAGCCAAACTACAGAGAGCTTTCTTTCAGCTCCTCATCTCAAATCTCCTTTTTTTCCCGCCCTCAATGATGTCACATTCCCAGAATACATTTCCCTTCTTTTCTCTGCCTTAGAGAGCCTCTTCCCTTCCTTTATATGATAGCTCATGTATCACCTTCCATAGGAAGCCTTTCTGGATCTGCCCAATTACTAGTGCCCTTTCTTCCCGGTTAATTTGTGTATGGGTTTTATTCTTTGTATACTCATATATGTCCATGTTGTTTCTTTGAATAGAATGTAAGCTGCTTAAAAATTGGTATTATTTCATTTTTTGTCTTTGTATATCCCTAGCATCTAACACAGTGCCCAGTACATAGTAATCATGAATAAATTAACTTATTCTTTGTGTCATTATCATAATGAAGTTTGATCATACTTTGTAATTTGTTGTTGTTAAAGTGTTACATGGTCAGTCTTTAAAATCCATTTTCAGAATTATTTAACCTATTATCATCATGTAACAGTAATCCTTTAATTTCCTATTAGATGCTAAATGTAAAGGAATACATTAGATGACTAATAAATACAGGAGTATATTTCATTAAGTCACCAATAAATGAATGCTAGCATAAGTTTCTAGTTCCTCCTATACTTTTTGCCTGAAACTAGTATTTTTAAAAACTTGCTTATGTAAAATCATTTTGTCTTGGATGAATAATAGAGTAGGTAGAGGAAAGTGGTGCATCTCCTCCTCAGTTGTCATAGTGCATAGAACAAAGCAATGGAGATATATAATAGTACATCATTGAGGGTGAATTACTTGGGATTGTACTCCAAAACTGACCCACATTCTGTCCCCATTACAGAAGTTCTTGTGGTGATGGAGGGAAGGTTGAGAGTTTTCCTAGTATATGAGATGTTGCAATGATTGGCCTTTTTAGAAAAAGTCCAGTTTTCCTAATTAAATGAGAGCATTGGGGGTGAGAAGAAAGGAAAGGGAGAAACAGGTAATCATTTTTTTATCTGGATGGTTTTCTTTGCCTGCAGGCTAGGGGGCAGCAAATTAAAGGCTATGGATTGTGTAGGTTGTCATTTTAAACTTATCACTTAAGACTTAATGAATTCTGTTTTGTAAACATTTCTTCTAATAGGGATTTTGTAGAATTCTTTCATTGGGCAGACTTATTTCCTTCAACATGTCCTGTTTCTTCTGTCTCAGCTCTTCCAAAGACCGAATGCCCTTGCTGTACAACAGCTCACAGCTGCCCAGCAGCAGCAGTATGCCCTGGCAGCCGCTGCCCATCAGCCTCACATAGGTAAGTCTGCAATGTATACCTTTTCTGTAGGCCCCTGATGCCAATGATAGTGGTTATCTGCTTAAGCCAGCAACAACTGAGGCTAAGCAGAAATGGGGAGACTGAATGATATAAGAAACACTAGCAGGAAGATTTTATTTCACTTTAGAAGATTTCTGTTTAATGATGATTTTTGCCAAATTTTGATTACCCCATGGGCTAAAATTTTCAAATCCTTTCAAATGTCTGAAGATAAATTTATTCTCACTGAAAATATAGTGCAGTAATGATGATTTCCCCAAATTATGGGGCATGATGTAGAATACCATTCTTAATATTTTGGGAAAGGACACAGTAAGAGATTTGAACTCTAGTTGGTGTCTTCAGTCTGCCTAGTGTTTGCTTTGACTAGATCTCATCTGACCATACCTTGCTTACTGAACTCCTTTCAGGATGTTCTTAGGTAGGATTTGGTGTTTTATGTAATATTTATGAATCACTGAAGAATAATGGGGCCATGGTTATGAATATCCTACAGGTCTGTACTCCTTTGTATTGATTAAAAAAAGAATTGACCGTGAAAGTGATAATGAACCTCATGGAAAGCACAACTTTGAAGCTGCTTCCATGTGCGCCCCCCCATGATATCCTCTCCATTCTTAAGAGGGTGATCCTCATGCTCTGACTTTGTAAAGCATATACCTTGTAAGAGTGAAATGTTTCCTCCATTTTTAAACTCTTGTCTATTGTCCCCACTTGTTACATTCCCAGATTTAGGTTGAACAGAAATCATTGGCTGACCCTAGCTCTTTTTGATTAAAGTGGATAGAAGGAGTTAGATCTCTCTGCCTGTCATTTTTTGCCCTTCCCAGAACAAGGTACCCTGGAGGACCAAAGTTTCTTCTGATTAAAGAGGCAGTAGTCCCTTGGCCTTCTCTAAAGGACACATGCCTGTTATTCATCCTGCCTACTCTGATCATGGGATCTTTTTATTTTTATGTTTCTAGCCTCTCCATCATGTGCTTATTTCAGTTTTCTTAGAATAGATTGGAAAAAATTGAAAATTGGAAAAAAAAATGAATTGAGAAAAGGCCCTAAAAGTTGAGTCTTTTTTAATTAAAATAATGTTGCCATCTTTAAGATGATGTGTAAAGGAATTATCAGATGAATAGGGATGTGTGTCTTTT
Source organism: Potorous gilbertii (assembly GCA_028658325.1). Classification (NCBI taxonomy): domain Eukaryota; kingdom Metazoa; phylum Chordata; class Mammalia; order Diprotodontia; family Potoroidae; genus Potorous; species Potorous gilbertii. Next base: position 57,548,550 of record CM053771.1, on the reverse strand, counting down.
TATTTGCCTTATTCTGGTGCTTCTGCAGAATGGATTAGAGGGTCAGATCTGCTTTTCGTGATTCTGATACCAAGTCAGCAAAGCTTAAAAGGGCTTGTTTGGAATGATGGGTATGAAGCTTTTAACCTTGACAAAAACCTCTTTTGCTTTTAGGGAAACCTTGATTTAAAATGCCTTCAGATCTAAATAAGTTACTTACTTTTGCTCCAAACTTTTCTAAAATCTTGTTACTTTCTTTAAGGTCTTGGTATCTTCTGTTTGTTGCTTTCCTCCCCCACCCCATGTTTCTAGTAAGTGGCAGAATTGTAAACTGGACAGAGACCTTGGCTCAGCCTCTGACACACGCCTTGGTTGTGCAAATACCTCTATCGCAAAGCACATAGAGATTGACACTGGGGGGAGGTTTCCTATACTAAGAAAATCACAGTCCTGGTGGATCATGGTCAAAATAAAGTATCTCTAGTAAATATGATAAATTTTGGAAATGTCAACAAAGTGCTTTGTATTGATGTTTCCTTGATGTGGGGGAAATACCACCCAGGTCATTAAAGCCAACAGAATGCTTTGTCCTCCTTTCCTCCAGCCCAGGGTTGATGTCCAGCTCCTGGAGAGCTCCCAGGTAGGGCTGCAGCTCTAGTCAAGTTTGTTTTCACTGACAGGTATGTTTTCAGCAGGTTTAGCTCCCGCCGCGTTTGTTCCCAATCCGTACATCATCAGTGCTGCACCTCCAGGGACCGATCCTTATACGGCAGGACTGGCCGCAGCAGCTACTCTAGGTGAGATATACCCAATTTTTGGAGTGGGGCTTTTCCCCCTCTTTCAGTCTGCTATGAAATGACTATGTTATGACAAAGTAAATGTGCTTCTTTCTCAGCAGTCTCCAGGGGCATGCCTTGGCTAAGCTCACCTTGAGCACTACAGAATAATATTCAGTGTTGGAGTCTTCATCTTCTTGAGATGGTTCATGACTGATGCTCATAAACTCTGAAATTGAGTGTGAATTCATTCCGTCTGGTTCATACATTTGAATCAGAATAGTTTTCTTTTGTTTCTTTCAGATGTAGCATAGGCAGTGGATAGAACCCTGGGCCTGGAAGACCTGAGTTCAAATCCAGGCTCAGATTCTTACTAGATGTGTGACCCTGAGCAAGTTATTAACCTGGGTTTGCCTCACTTTCCCCATCTAAATTGAGGAGAATAAATAATAGCACGTCTCTTCTAGAATTGTCATGAGGATCCAACGTGGTAACATTTGTAAGAGGCTCAGTAAGGACAGTATCTGGAGCATAGTAGACTCTTAATAAATCCTTCCCTCCCTTACCTTTGTCAGAATATATTATTAGTGTTTGGTGGTTTGTTCCATAGCGTCTTAGGCTGATAGTCAGTGTTCCCAGTGTGTCTGCTCTAAAAGTTACAGAACACCCATGGTCTTCGCGCTCAAAGGATGTTGGCATGTAGTAGTCCTTCCTTTTGATAGTCCCTTATCTATTTATGTGATATACAAAGGGTCCTAAAAGCTTTAGTGCAGGTTTAAGTTTGGTCTGATGGGCTTGTTTGGATGAATTATATATCCTGGGTAGTCAGTGACTTCTTGGGATGACTAGATTTGAAAGAATTAATATTATAGCTAGGTACTTTTTGGTGAGAGATATTTAGAGTTAGTGTTTTCCTTCTTATTACGGCTTGAGTGGTTTGAAAAAATATACTTCTGTTTTGAATAGTTCTGGCATTTGAAATGTTAATGTAGATTCATGGATGTTTCAAAGTTTAAGGTGCCTAGTTTGTCTTCCATATCTGGCCTAGGGGTTAGTAAAGATGAAATATTTCTTAGTTGGCTTCTGAAGCCATTGCTGTTTGGTTTGAGGGGAGCTTCATTCATATTAGGAAGGTAAAAATGCGGAGATAATGGACTGGATGCTGTCATTAGTTGGAACATGAATTCACTTTTTGATCCACATCCATCGCAGGAAGCATCCCCAGAAACGTTGCTTTAGATAAAGAGCAGATTCTCAGATTTGAAAGTTCTGGCGATGATGACACACTTGCCCTCACTGAGAATATAGTTTGGTGATGAAAACCTTGCTATATGTACTCAAAAACTGAGCCAGATAGAAACAGGAAATGAAAATCATGCAAACAGAAAATGTATGCTCCCCACGTTGTATTTTTATGACTGTCATCAGTATTTTTGTTTCTTAGATGAACTCATTTCAGATCTCTTGGCTTCTGTTTTCTTCATTGATAAGATGCAAGGAAGTTAGACTGCATGTCAGCCAGCCACCAGTGTGCCCCGTGCTGGGGATGCAAGGAAAAGAAAAACCCAGGCTCTGCCCTTCCTGAGTACACAGTCTGAGGGAGGAGACAACATGGAAATATTTAAAAAGATTGTTTCAAACTTCTCGTACAATACCCTATATGCCTTAAAAATACTTGATAAACTCTTAGAGGTTTAAGTCACTAGTAGAGAGTGGAGTGTAGGATATGGGTAGGGAAAAGGCCCCTTGCAGAAATTTAATTATAATAAGGGATTTAATTAGAGTCTTAAAGGAAGCCAGTGAAGCTAAGAGGCAGCAGCCAATGATAATACATGAATTCAGAATCCATGATCTCTATTGTAAAAACCTAGCTAAAATACTTTATAGTTCTTGGGTTTTACAAAGGAATTGTGGAGTACTATGAATTATTGGTGAGCCTTGTATATTTTCCCAATCCTTTGTCTCATTAAAGTAATATATGTGCATTTTTTCAAAGTAGAGGAAAAATGTGGATTTTTGCCTCATCTTTGTGTGCATTCCTAACTTTCTGGGCCTCTTCAGAAATTTTCATCCATGTACTTAATCACAAGAGATGCAGCCTGGAAGCTGTGAGGTTATCTCTCCTTGGGCATCTTGCCATCAGTGGTTTACTCTGACCCTCTGCCATTAAGGAACGTCATGTTGGAAGCCACAGAACTACTTCCACAATGTTTTGCAACAGACCTGGCCACCAAATTTGATTCTCTCTTCTTCTGTTACTTAAATCAGGGGTAGCTCATCCAAGAAGGATTTTTTTTACATTTTGAAATAAAATTTTATTGTATTGCAAAAGTCAAGAACCCTTCCTCTGCATTATGTAGGCGCAGCCTTTACAAAAATGACCACCATTCATGTGTAGAATGAATCGCCAGCCTGTTCTAATGCCAGAGCAAACAAGAGTGGCATGTCTTTATTTTTTTGCTTTTTAGGTGTTAGGTAAATTTGCTTCCACCAATATGTTGCTTTACTCCTCTGAGGCTGCTGTTGCATCTGTAAAGGTCTCCCTCAGTCTCATAGGGTTGTAGAAAAGAACATTCTTTGAAATCTCTAATTTCTACCTTTCTATTGTCTCCTTTATGCTGCACTTACAGGCCCCTTTCAGATCCTTTCGAAAAAATTTACCAAAAAACCACCCACCACTACGCTGACCATCCTTGTTAATTACTTTACTATATTTCTGTTTTCTTTTGGGGCTAAACTTCTTGAGAAAGCTGTCTACCCTAGGAGCCTTGGCTTCCTCTCTTTAAAAAATAAATATAATATGTTTCAATTAAGAAAAATCCATTTTCTCTCCCTCTTTCCCCTTAGAAAGGAAAAAAAGGGGGCAGGGAAAGCTTTTAAAACCAATCGGTATAGTCATGCAAAAGACATTCCTACCTGTGTGGGCCCTGCCCACACTTAGGTGTCTCCTTCTGTATCTTGAGGATCTTTCCTGACTGGATGTGGGTGGCCTGTGGTCGCTGTTGTTTAAATTGTTTTCTTGGTGTCGCGGCAAACTCCGCTCTTCTCTTTTCACGCAGCGTCCGTTCACACCGATCTTTCCAGGTTTAACTGAAATTAGGCTTTTCATCACTTCTTATGTCAGTTACTGTTACATTATAATCATCAAAAAACTTAATTTGTTCACCCATTCCTCTACTGATGAACCTTCCTTAATTTCTAGTTTTTTATCATATTAAAAAGGTCTCAGTCTGGCTTCCAGCCTTTTCATTTAACTGAAGGTGCTCTTTCCAGAGTTACTATTAATCTTTTAACTGCCAGATCTAATGAACTTTTGCTCAGTTCTCATCTTTCTTAACCTTTTGCTTGCCTTTAACGTTGTTGAACACTCTCCTTTCTTGGCTATCTCTCTCTTCTTTCTAGGTTTCTGTGACACCTTTCACAACAGCTTCTGGCTTTTCTCCTTCACTGACCACTCCTTTTCTGGCACTTCTGCTGGATTTTCATATATATCATACCCACCAAACATGAGTTTAATGCAAGGGCCTATTCTGCCTGGGTCTTCATCTCTGTATATTTTGTCTTACTTGGTATTCTCTTTTGCTCCTATGGGTTCAGTTATCACCTCTGTGTTGTTTTTTCCCAAATCTATTCATCAAGGCCTGCCTTCTCTCCTGGCTTGCAGTCTTACATCTTCAACTATATGTTAGACATCTCCAATTAGGTACTTTTAGGTACTCCTTAGACATCTTAAAATTTGACATGTCCAAAGCTGAATGTATATTCTTTTCCTCCAAACTCTCCCCTTTTCTGAACTTCCCTATTATTGTCAAGGGCAGTACCAGGGACCCTGGCTCACAACCCAGGTACCATCCGTAACTATTCACTTAAATTTATTCCACATGTCTGTGTCCAGGGTCTTCATTTCTTCTTTCACAACATCTCCCTAATAAGTATTTCTTTTCACTGGTACAGCTATCACCACTGTGGTGCTGGCTTTCATCCTCTCATACGGACTGTTACCATAGCCTTTTGGTTGATCTTCCTGCCCTGTGTCTTCCCACTTCAGCCTGTCCTCCACTCAGCTGCCAAAATGACCTTCTCAACCCCAGTTCTGATTATTTCATGCTCCTACTCAGTAATATAAATTATTTGTCACTTAAATCCCTTCACGCCCTTTACCATTTCTACCTCTCCAGTCTCCTTATGCTTTATTTTTTTTCTGTGTAGTAGGCTCCAGTTACACTGGCCTAATTGCTTCCCTTTCAGATGATACTCCTTTTCAATATGTGCCTTTTTTACTGCTTATGCCTTGGGTCCTAAATGCTCTCCTTGCTTGTCTCTGTCTCCAAGCTTTCCTGACAGTTCAGCTCATAAACAAAACAAACTCCAAAAGTGAAGAAAGAGTAGAAAGGGGAGATAAAAAGAAGAATCCCTTCATCAATGATGAGTCAAGAAGACAAGATGAGGAACGGAGTAGGGACTGACCTCTTTATAGATTACATATATTTAACTGACTCCTTCTTTAAAGGGAAGAATGAGGCAAAAGAGATGAAAAAGTACAAGAGGAAAAGGTGAAGGGGATCAAAAAATCCTAACCTGGAACATAAAATAGAAGATAATAGCTTAGTGGAATGGAAAGTACTATTAGCAATGTAGTGTTTATAAGAAACTAAAAACATAAAGATACCCAAGAGACAAAATGAGGGCCTGAAACATAACCAGGAGTTAAAATAAATATAAAGTTCATAAATGAAATATATCCATGAGTTAAAATGAGGGATATAAGCAAACTTAGGTGTATGTTTCCCCTGAACTCAAGGATGTCCATTATCACCGCTGCTATTTAACACAGTGCAAGATATTCTGGCTTTAGCAATAAGGTAAGAAAGCAAATTAATGGGGGATATGTATAAGCAAAAAAAAAAAACCCCAAAACCCAAATTATCTTTTGCAGTGATACAATGCAGAGAATACTAGAGCCAACTAGACAGATTATTAAAATTTAGTCATATAGAAAAATTATCAAAAACCTAGTGGCAGCAAGCATGTTTTCAGGTAATAGTAATACGGACATGATTAAAAAGATAAAAACAGGTGCTTTATAGGCACCATCAAGAATCAGTATCAGTACTGTTATGTGTCTGTGTGTGTGTCTGTGTGTTTGTTCATGTATTTACGTGCACACACAGAGATATGTACATACCCCACGTTGCATCCATCTAAATACTTAAAGGTAAAGTTAATGAAAATTTTTGCCAGTGAAAAAGAAACAAGAAAACTAAAATAGAGCACCTCATTGTACCTCTTGCAGACCTAGAAAAATCTAGCCAGAAGATAAGCGAGAACACATTTAAGGCTCTGATTCAGACTTCGGAAAAATTACAGATAGATCTCTATTGCTTACTGAATGGAAACAGAAAGGAGCTACTTACTTCATAGCTAGGCATGGCACCTTTACAAACATTGTTGATTATCTCTCAAAAAAAATGTAGAAAAACACATACTAGGCACATTATTTACTAATCACAATATCATTAAAATATATTAGGAAAAGGCCTTTGAACAAATATATAAAATTTAATTACAGATTATATAACTTAATCCTAAAGAACTGGTAAGTCAAAGAAAAAATACAGAAATGATAAGACTGTTTCATTAAAGAACATATTGAGACAACATAGCAAAACTTGGGATGCATCTAAAGCAGTTTTTCGGGCAAAATTTTTGTTTCTATACTGCTTTATCAGCAAAAAAAGAAAGAATAAACAAATTGGCAGGAAATGAAGAAAATCTAGGACAATGACAAATCAAAACATTTCAACTAAACAAAATGGAAATTCTTAAAATCAAGAGATTAAAACCTTTTTATGGATAAATGAAACTAGATGCTTTTAAAAAATACCTAATAAATCAAAGCTATTCTGTTTTTTGAAGTAATTTTTAAAAGATAAATCAGAATTTTTATATCAAAATGAAAAAAGTGAATTGAAAGGGGAATTTAAAACATTTTTAAAATTGTCAGAATTAGATGACCTGGGTAAATGCTTTTAAATTATATTCAGGTTAACCAAAGGAATGGAATATTTAAATAACTCAAAAAATAAGTAATTGACCAAGTCATAAAAGACTTACCAAAACCAGCAACAACAAAAAAATCCCACCCTCATGGATCAGGATTTGCAAGTAAATTTCATCCAACATTCAAAAAATTATCCTATTATTTTATATAACCTGTTTGCAAAAGTAGTAAAAGAAGGGATCCTTCCAGTCTTTTTCTGTTATCCGTATCCGATTCTGATACTGTAATCATAGATAATACTGAAAAATAAAATTATAGATCAGAATCCCAATGTTCACTAACATTGATGCAAATAGATTATGTGATAATGTATCAGAAAGATTAGATACAGTGACCCACATTAGACTTCTACCGGGAATACTGCTTTGGTTCAATGTATGGAGAACTATATGATTATTAATCCATGTTTGTAAGGTAGAGGAAAAACACATTATATTAATGGATGCTGAAAGTACCTTTTTGACAAAATCCCACTTTTTTTGTTACTAGAATGATTAGGAATACATGGGTTTTTCCTTAACATAGAAAACAATCCTGAGAGTAAGAGCAAACATTGTATGTAACGAAGAAAAGTTACACGTCGCTCCTTTAAGATCATGAGTAATTAATTCAAGGATGTCCGTTGTCGCCGCTGCTGTTTAGCACGGTGGGAGACAAGGTGGCTTCAGTAATAGGCTACATGGAGATCTTGGAGGTGGCCGTCGGCAGAAGGCAAAGAAGGAATCGAGTTATTGCTTCGCAGACGATAATAATGATTGATGTACGCGGAGAAATAAACACTAAGACGAGTAGAAGGGACAGACTTAGTGAAGTCGTAGAATCGGAATGTGTGTCATCGGGGCAGCCGCTGGCATGAGATGAAACAAAGTACGCTCAATAGAAACGCAGAAGACACAAAACCTTCTTGAATCCACCAAGAGACACATGAAGCCAACTACAAAACAGAAATTCCATGAGAATGAATTATGAAAGGGTGTTTTATTGGGTTAAAATAAATAAGAATAAAGTTCTTCTGGAAGACCAAAAATCAAGAATTTCAAGGGGGTAATAAAAAAAAGAGAGGGATTTAGGATCAGCATATCCCAAACCAGGTTACAAAATAATAATCTTCAAAATGATTTGGTTTTTATTTTGAAAAAAGAGGTCAGTCACTGGAACAGATTAGGTTTACAAAAGCAAATAAACACCCTCCCGCCCCCCCTTCCCCCCCCAGTGTTCCCAGGGCTGGAATTTTCTGTTGCCTCATCTGGAGGATGGTTCAGCTCTTGGCTGCCTTGGTTTCCTTCAAACCCATAGTAAAATTCAGCTTTTTCCCTTATTTTTGATACCTCCCCTTTGTTGGTTATCCCCAGTTTATCCTGTCCTGTGTATAGTTCTGTTTTTGCATGTGCTTTTCCTAGACTAGTAGCTTTTTGGGAATAAGGACTGACTTTTGCCTTTCTTTTTACCACTCAGTACTTAGACCAGGACCTGGCATGTGATAGATACTTATCTGTGTTTCCTGACTTTCTGTCAGATCCTCACCCAAAATCTCCGTCAAGGGCTTAGTATGTATTCATCACATAGTAGGTGCTTACTAAATCTTTGCGTGCGCGCGCCACCTCCCCCCACCCCCCTACTCCTCCCTCCTTTATTAAGGTGATGTTTTGGGGAGGGAGAGAAAGTGATTGCTTGTTAATTTGAAGCAGGAATAAATCAAACTTTTTAAAAGATCCTTAGTAGGAGCTCCTGCCTTCCTTTTGACATGACCAACTCTTATAATATCTGTGTCTTGCACATGCCTAGTTGTATGTTGTCTCCTGCATTAAAATGGGGATTTCCTGAGGACAGGGACCATGTTTTTGACTTTCCTTCTGTCTTCAACACTTGGTACTAGAGATAGAAAAGCACTGTTAGTGCCGGACACTTAGTAAATACTTAATGAATTCTTGTCGGTTGATACAAATGTAGCATTGTTATCACATCCTTCTGCTTTCGAGAAAGAGAAGTTTTAGAACCTTGGAATTCACAGGGAACTTGGAGGTCAGTCTTTTATAGCTCATAGCTGAGGTGAAACCTTCCTATAACATTTTCTAATATTATGTTCTGTTTTATTCCTCGTAACATATTATGCATTACAACTTCCTATAGCATTTTCTGCAGTTAAATGGAGATTTCTTTTGATTTTCTCTTAGATGATAGATTTTGCCATCAGAGTTGTTACATTGTACTGCTCGTGATTCCTAATGGTTGGTGTTCTTCCTAATTCAAACTTGGTTTACTTTTCTTTACCATTCTAGGCCCTGCTGTGGTCCCTCACCAGTATTATGGAGTCACTCCCTGGGGCGTTTATCCTGCCAGTCTTTTCCAACAGCAAGCTGCTGCGGCTGCGGCAGCAAGTAATTCAGCTAACCAGCAGACTACTCAGCAAACTCAGCAAGGGCAGCAACAGGTACCAGGACATCTCTGTTGTCCATCAGTAAGATCCCCAACACCTAAAGACCAAATTTTTGTCATTGTATAAATTCAGATGGATATTTTTTACAGAGAAGAGAAAAACAAGATGCGAATCCATGAGAAGTTACTTGTTCCCCTTTTCAGGTCCTCCATTTCTTAATCGCTTTGGTTTTTATGAGTTAACAATAGAAATTGTCATGATTAGCTCAGATATTTTATTAACATAACTAAGCATATTGCATCTAGATTTCAAGTACATCATCCATATTGGAGATTGTGACAATTCACAGAAAAGGAAACAATTTTGCAGCCAAATAGCTTCTTCATCATACGTGGATGTATCTCAGACCATCCAATAGCACCAATATAGCTTGTGTTCTATGGTGGCTCTCTCCCTATCTGGCTCTGTGACTTACCTTTTCTGGGTCCCTGTTTTCTCCTTTGTAAAATGAGAAAGGACTCCAAAACCTCCAAAGTGCCTCTTCATTTCTGTCATATCTATCTATGGACTTTGTAGCATCTTAGATTGTAGGAGTTGCACAAGTCTTGCATTTCTTAGTCTTTCTTTCCTCTGTTGTTTTCTAGTAATATGTATCTTAGAAAATCATAGATAATTAGTTCCCCTTCCATTAGAACAACTGGCAATTTTTAGGTAAGTTTTTATTGACAATATTTTGTCCCCCAATCCCTGTATCTGTCCCATTCCCAAATAAACATCATAGGTTTTTGGGGTTTTTTTTAACTGAAAAGAGAAAAAAAACCCCATATATCTGTGCCTCATAAGAAGTCTGCCATTATATATAGCATTCTGTACCTATAATTCTCATCTCTGCAAATTCATAATACTCTGCATCACAATAATAAACTTATGATATTTTAACAACTTCACGTTAAATTTAGGGTGTCTGTGGTTATCTCCTTTTTAAAAAAAAGTGGAATTTCAAGAAATTTAAAGGAAAAAGATTTTATAGAATTTGAAATGCCTTATATGTCTGATATTTACAAATTTTTGAAATAAATGAAGACATTGGTATATGTTTTGTTTTTCACTCTCCTCCTTTGTTCCTTAGATATTTAGTGGCTGCAGTTCCACCTTAAGGTGAACAACAGTAGCAAATCTACTTAGGCAAATTGTCAGGCAGCCATCGACCTTTCAGTGAAACCTGGCTACAAATGTCAAACTGAGCGCTGATGTCATTCAGGGCTGCTGAGAACTGCAAAAACATGGACGTTTTGCATGTGCCATTTGATAGAATACTTGATTTTGGGCTCTGTGGCTACTTGCACATGTTGGGTGGTATTGGTGGTGTATATGTGTGTATGAATGAGAGAGGGAATGGGAGGGAGAGTAGAGAGAGAGAGAGAGAGAGAGAGAGAGAGAGAGAGAGAGACAGACAGACAGACAGACAGACAGTCTCAAGGAACTATCTAGCACAAGTCTCCTTCGGTGACAGATAAGAAGGAAACTGAATATTACAGTGAATTTGAATGACCCTCATTCACAGAGCTAATACATGTGAGAGCTGGAATTAAAGCTCACTTGTCTTCGGCTCATGTCTTGCCTATTTTGTATGTATGTAGGTTTTCAAAATTGGGCCTACTTACATCACTCTGTATCAATTAATATTTCGTGAGACAATGGAGGTGTAGTTGAAAGCACACTCCGTTTTAGATCTTAGCTCTGCTATTTAGGTTCTTACATAAGTTTTTGCCAAGTAGCTTTACTTTTGTGCCCTCAGTTCCTTCATCCCTAATATTAGGGCCCTGGACTCACTAAGCTATAATGTCCCATCAGGATCTCCCTATTGTCCAATGGTCCATTGCATTCATAGAACATAATTTATTCAGTCATTCTCCAAATGATGAGCACCCACTTTGTTTCCAGTTTTTTCTATCACAATGTGTTGACCAGAGTAGACACTTAATGATATTTTTCAAATTAAGCATAACTCTAGGAGGTAGTGAAATTCTATATGTAATTGTGATTCATTTAAGTACATAGATTATCCTATATCATTTAAAAATATATGAAACTCAAGAACTTAATGAATGTATGAAGCATTTCATTTATAGTCAAGACAATATATTAATTTCAGTTACAATTTCATTGTATTATTTAAAAAGATAAAATGTGAAATCTGGGTACATATAAGGCCTTTTTTTCTATTTTCATTCATTTCTTGAGTTATTCTTTTTTCAAATTTTCAAATTTATTTTTACTTTACTTTTATTTCCATATATAACCCTCCCTCACCTCTCCACTATGTAGGGTGTCATTCTTTGTAGTAAAGAATATGAAAAAGAAGGAGCAAGAACTAACCAATACATCATTTTAGTTTGATTGTATTTATAGTGTTCCAAACCTCTAATTCCCCGCAACAGTAAGGGAAGGAGAAGGTATAATCCTGTCTTTTCCTGGGGACCAACCTTCATCATAATTGTTCAGGGCTCCTTTTTTTCTTTTTTTTTCCTTTTTGTTTGCATTGTTATAGTCATGCATATTGTTTTACTGGATTTTGCTTACTTTATTTTGCATATTTATATTTGTTTTGATACTTTCAGTATTCTTTCTGCTCATCATTTTTAATAGTGTACTAATATTCCATTGCATTCATGGACTCCAGTTGGTTTAACCATTCCCCAATCAGTGAACATCTACTTTGGTTCCAATTCTTTGTTAATATATAAAAAAAGTAATGTTCTAAACTATTTTGGTCTATATAGGGCCTCTTAAAAATCATATATCAGATTTGATTTTTTTTCTTCTTTTTTTTTTTTTGTGGTGGGGGAATAGAATAAGTTTCATCCTAAAAACATAAATGTCAATAGAAAACAGCACAATGGAGGTGTTTGACCATGGTTCACAGAGGAGGCAGCACCTGATCTCAGATTTGAAATGTTCTAAGAAATGGAAATGTGAAGCATGTAGGACAATAAGAGAGAGAAGTCTTCCTACAAAACATGCTCTTAGGATTTGGGTGCACATGATACCTTTCTACTTCATTGGGGGTATCTGCCTAGCATGAGGATTTCTAGATATAATGTATATTTTAGTAATATCTATAACATAATTCCAAGTTGCTTTTCAGAACGGTTCTACCAGTTCATAGCTCCATCCACAGGAGAACAAAGGACTGGCTACTGTAATTTCACAGCATTCAATTTGATTGCTTGTTGTTAGTATTGTTTTGTTCATCCTTAAAGGACAGAATCTATGAAGTGAGGCAATTTTATGTCTGAATGTTTGGAAAAGCTTCCCAACAAGTGGAGTGGGCTGCCTTGGGAGATGAATGATTCTCTCTCCTTGGAGAGTTTGAATCCACAGATATCCATTTAGCTCTATCACTTTCCTGGTTTTGCCTGCTTTATTTTATGTTACATCATATTATTCTTCCCATATTTCTCATATTGGTAGCACAATTTGAGGCTTTTAATTTCCCATTGGATGGATTCTTATCCCACATTTTGTTTAGCCAATCTAAAGACATCTACTTTGTTTCCAATTCTTTGCTACTATATAAAGTATGACTGTAAAAATATTTTGGTGGCTAATGAAGAGGAAGAGGAGGAGAAAGAGAAAGAAGAGAGGGAAGGGAAGAGTGTGCCACATTATATTTGTATATGGGAATTGGTTCTAGCCCAATGGAAATATGTAATGAGAATTCCAGTGACATGATCACTTCACAAGATGCGTTATTCACACTAAGCAGGACCTGGTTGTATGTGATACCAATCTTATTATTGTTGGTCTTTTTAGGTTTTTTTCTAGTAGTGGAATCTGGCACAACAGTCATGGAAACTTTAGTCATTTTCAGAGAAAAAATATCACAGGTGATTTTCAAAATTGTTGAACTAATTCCTACCTCCTCCTACAGTAGAGGGCTGCCTTTTTTTGCTTAACTCTCAGCATTGACTGTTCACAGCTATTGTCATCTTTGACAGTTTGCTTTGTAGAAGGTAAAACCTCATCGTTTTCTTACTTTTAGTTACCTGGAGCTTTCTTTCATAGGCTTGTCTTTTTACCCTGTCTCATAAAGGCTGGAGAGATGCCTGCACTGAAGAGGAAATGAGTCTTCAAATATTTTTTCTTAGTGTGCTGCTCAAACCTATTGGAGAGTCAGACAACTTCTAGATGCACCATGTACCCTCTTCTTTTACTTTTACAGATAAGTGGAAAGGCCAGGTAGCATTTGTTCTAACACAGGATCACCATGACCACATGGCTTTATGGAAAGTGCTTTTCATGGGAATTGGAGGAGCCAGGTTTGAACCGTTCTCAAGGTTCCCTTTGCCACATGGTATGAGTAGTGGACTTTCTGTATCTGTCCAATGAACGAGCCTCGTCCAAATGGTCTCAGAGACATGCTCTTTTCTTAGCCTGAGTTTTCCCTCATCTCATTCCCTGAAATTTACTTGTTGGTGTGCTGTCAGTTTGTTTGTGCTTAGCATTGATGAGAGAACCCCTATGCTTCACATCTATTGCTGAGCCCACTTGTAAATTGTCACCACTTTCTGTCAATACTATTATTGTGAATAAGCATTCAAGTATTGAGATTACAAACAAGTCCCACTTGTAAATGTACATTGCTATAAGTAGCTGAGTGAGAAATCTAACTGCCCTAATCATGTGGGTGGATCCTGCAGATACCATTTTAACTTTGTATATTTACAGACTTAAAACCAAAAGGAACAATTAGAGAAAATTCCACACTTCCTTCAAATTGAATTTTATAACCCACCTACTCTGCATATTGTGTATACTTAATATTTTTCTCTTTGCTCTCCTTTATTCCATCAAGTTTTATTTAACATGTGAATTTCAGGCATAAAGGTGATTCCCTTTGTAGCCTGTTGCTGAATAAGATTATTAATTTTTGATTCCTAGTTATATGAGAAAGTGTTAGATATTTATTTTTAACAATAGATTCTAAACCAGAAGTTCTTACTTGTGCCCTGTCTGTCAGCTTAAATTTTTTTAAAGATATATTTCAACATAATTAGTTTCCTTTTTAATTTTGTGTGTTTTATTTTATAAATTTAAACACATTATTTCTAAGAAGGGGTCTGTAACCTTTAACAGACTTGTAGAGGTATCTATGACACAAAAGGGTTAAGAACTTCTGGACTATACTACAGCAAAACTTGTCGTTTGCAGCAGAACTTCAGAGACAGAGAGAATGTATTAAATGCTGACTGTTAGGCACTGTGCTGAGAATCCAAGTGTAATTGAAAGTAGACAGTTCCTACCCCTGAGTTTAAGAGGAAGATTTGGGTAGGCGAGAACAGCCCATAAAAAGGAACTGGAAAGCAGGTTACCTTTAGAGAAGGGGATAAGTTGGAATATTCTAGAGGCAGGAGTGGCACATATAGTAAGCTAGCACGGATAGTCTGAGAACTTACAGTAGCCTAATGAGAGCAAGGAGGTATCTACAAAGCATGAAGCCTGTTCAGTTGGATGCAGGTTTGTGAGAGCTATGGTTGGAGACAGAAAAAACACTAACGGGCCAGCTGGGAGTTCCAAGTCCGAGCTGGTGAGATCATTTCAGACCACAAAAGGGTGAAACTATATAGATAATGGAGATAACACACTTCCATGTTCCCATTTTACTTTTAATCATTTTCAAATTTTAGGGCAAGCACTTCTTACTTTTTGTTATTTTACATCACTTTTTGGGTTTTTTTAAGATCACTTTTATTTTCCGATGTATTCTTTCCCTCTCCTTCCAGAGAGTCTTCCTTATAGTAAAGAATTTTAAAAATTGGGAGAAAACCAATTTAGCAACATTAACAAACTCATCAGTCAGGTGATGTTAGATGAGGTGTTCTCACCCAGCCTGCTGCCATGGAGGAGGGAGGGGTTGTACAGCCCTTTATTAATAACTAAAATCGGGTCATTATTAAAGAACTTCCACCACTTTTTGCTTACAGTTTACAGCACTATTCTAAAAGCCAAGTATTTGTTTTGAAAATATGAATTTTGTTTCATCACCATAACATATTAGAGGACAGAGCATGACCCCAATTCGACACCTGTTGGTGCTCAGTTTCACTCTGAGAAAGGGAGAAAAGTGAACCCAAAACTCTAAGTCACTTCTGCAAGCAAGCTACAGGTCTTTTTTTTAAGGCAAAGTGCCATGCTTCAATACATCGTGTGGCACAGTCAGAACCGTGAGCACAGAGTGCTGGGGTCTTCTCTTCCCTAGGAGCGGCTGTCCTCTTGGTTGTTGGCCCTGCGGCATCTGGATCACAGAATGAGCAGCTGCCGGTCAGGGTACAATATATATATTTGCTATTTAAACATGTAGCAAAACTGTGCTACCACTTTTATCAGGTTATTGTCTTTTTATATATGCCCCAGATGAAGTTTTTGAGGGTTGTGCTCTTGTCTCCATTTTCCCATTATCCCATTGGTTCTTATTGTGTGACTTTTGCATATTGAAGTCATTTTTAGGAACATACATGTTGAGTTATAGCAGAACTGGCTGTAGGTGTCTGCACAGAGTACAGATGTAGAGTAGAAGTGTGTAAGTACTTGACTGGTTGTATTCAAAAAGTCGTCTGCCACTATGACTTTAAATCCATTGTCACTTTTTAGAATCGTAAACTGTTTTGATTCCAGCTTTCCTTCCTTTGACCTAAATAAATGAGATCACATTTTATAATGAATAGAAATTAAGGAAAGTCTACACTTAGAGAAAGAAGAAAAGAAAGGTCCATTAATTTATGGACATGTGCATGTGCCATCCCTGAGTATTCAGGTCTGCTGTGGACCCTAACTTCTCCAGCTCCATTACTTGCCAAACTGTTCTGGCAATTTCTACATTTGATTAACTGGGCATACTTTAAAAAAACAAAGCTCATGTGCACCCCATTCTAATGAAGCTCTGTCATAGCATTTAGAGGGACTCCAGCGTATGTACTCATGCCAATTATATCTAGCTCCTTCATGGATTTCTAAATATCCGTTGATGAGTCATCATAGTAACTAAAACAGAGCCTCTGATGCCAAAGGCAGAAATCAGTTGAAACCATAATGGTAAACTCATCCCTAGGTTTGCTATCACTTTAGAGCTAAAAATGAACTGCATTTCAGTGCTGTGCTCATCTTTATTGTTTGCCCATATTTCTGTTTTCCATAAATCTTTTGATCAATAGGAAACTCATTTAAAATGATACATGTGGGTGTTTGTATCTGACTCTTTCAATCTAATGTCATCTATCCAGCTATCTCCCTCTTTTTCTCATCTATCTATCTATCTGCCTACCTGTCTCTCTGGGTATCTACCTATCTTCCTCTGTCATCTATGTGTCCATCCATCTTGCTTTCTATCTCCATCAACACTAGAAAGTGCTCTTTGAGATAGTAACACATGTGATGAAAAAACCTAAGGATGAAAATCCTCCAGGCAATAGATGGACTCACTTGTTTATAAGCTTGGGCAGCATAAGACCCTGTATGCCAGACAATAATGGCTCTAGCAGGTCTTTTTGTCAAAAGCCAACTTTCGGGTTATGCATTCAGTTGAGGAACCAAAGCTATGTAGAAGCTGTCAGTGTGACTGGCTTACCAATTGAAGACTTGGACATGTGGGAGCCTGTGCTGCCTATGATACAAGGATGTGAATGGAGAGGAACCTGGAAAGTGGCCCAGCCCATCAGCAGCTGGCTATGCAAAAGGGATTGGTCAAGCTGTGGAGGTGGGGATGGTGCACCTACAGTAGAGCATTTGGACAGCTCTTGCAGAAGCTTGGGATCCCTACATTTCTGCTAGTTTCAGTCAAACCTTAGGTTGGTCATAGTTTCATTCTTTTGAATAATAGTATTTTATACAGAAAGGAACCTTATTTTACAAATGAGAAAACTGAGGGCCAGTGACACCTGTTCACACACAGTTCTGTGCCTATCCACACTTGTGTGACCTTTACCTTTTTAGCGAATGGAGGAAGACCATGCTTTCTGGTCTTTCAAGCCCAGCTTTTCAGAATGGCTAGACAAATTCATAGCTTCACAAATAGTTCATGTACTTCCAGAGTATAGCTTGGTAGATAGATTCTCAAATCTTTTTAGTACTCTCTATAGTTATTTTGAATGGAATTTTTCTACTGGATCTTTTTGGTAATATACAGGAATGTATTTATTTGAGCTTGCTTTATATCCTATAACTTTGCTTTATTATTTTGCTTAATTTTCTGGTTAACTCTTTGGAGTGACTCCAATTTATATTCTTTACTTAAGTGTATCATGAGGTGTTCAAGTCATTTTTGAGATAGTTGAGCCGTCACAAGTGAGGAAAAATAGAGTAGAAAAAATTGTGCCCCTCTTTCACATTTTAGGGCATGCCTTACACTTCTATTTGGTGGATTGGACATTTGCCAACTGTTGTATATTTCAATTGTTTCCAACCCTTTGTCAGTATCAATAATACTGCCATATTACTTCTATGTTTAGAGGCTGCCAGGAAGCACAGTGAATAGAGTGCCAGACCTAGAAACAGGAAGACTTGAATTCAGATCCAGCCTCAGTATTTCTTAGCTGTTTGACTCTGTGCCAGGCCCTTAACTGCTGCCAGTCTCAGTTTCCTCAATTGTAAAATGATGATGAGAGCACTTGCCCTGCAGAGTTGTTGTGTGGATCAAATGAGATTTGTAAAGTGCTTTGCACAGTCCTTGGCACATGTAATGGGTGCTATATAAATGCTTATTTCCTTTCCTGTGTATATTTTTAATCTTTTTTTCTTTTTTTTTTGATAGTATTTTTTGGGTAGAATTCCAATAAATATGATTTGTCCTTTGTTAGGCTTTATGAATCTTATGAGCTTGTAGATTGTTTTTTTTAAAAGATTCTGTCCTAAGTGTACCAGAAATGTGCCATTGTTCCTTTTTTCCCCCCAACCTCCTCAATTTGCATATTTTAATTACCGAGGATTAAAAAAACCTTCCACATTATATTTTGTGGGCTTTTTATCCAGTTAGCATTTGGGTCAGCGGTTTATTGAGTCCCTCCCCTTCACAGAGCCGTACCCTTAGGTGCTGAGGAGAGAGATTTCCTTCAGCCTTTACATCTTAATATGGGGGTGGGATCCCTCAGTGAAAATTATAGCTCCTAGGCATGGCCAGCAAAATTCTTGGCAGGGAAGGTGGGCAAAAATGAAAACATGTCCTTAACAGTATCGGGGGAGGTTGTTTGGGTCAGAGAAAAATCTCATAAGGGAGTCAGGGGCTTTTGTGTTGGGCTCAATAGGAGTGTTCGAAATGAACAAGTCTGGGAAAAGACACAGAGTAGAGAGAGAATATGGAGGCATCGGGGGTAGCATGAACAAATGAAGGAGGCAGAGGATGTCTTCCTAGAGCCAAAGGAAGCCCATGTTTTGGCTGGGCTGTGGTGTATTTGAGGACTTAGGTGTGACAAGGTTGAACGTGTGTGTGTGTGTTTATGATACTTAATATTTCATTCTTTGTTCACCTGAACTCTGCCCTGAAGCCAGGAAGATGTGATGTGAACTATGGGGTCCTGGGCTAATCTATGTGCCTTAGTCACAAAAGGCTTCATTAGGGAGAATGGGGATCTGAGGTAGGTTAGGAAAGTAGTGCCTGGAGTTAGGAAAACTTAGCTCCAGCGTCAGGGCCTTATGAGCTGTGTGACTGTGGCCCTGGGCAAATGACTTAAACTGTCTTAGCTCTCATTTCCTCAGTTTAGAAAATGGATGAGGTAATAATAGCAGCTACTTCCCGGAGTTGTTGTGAGGTTAAAATGAAGAAATATTTGTAAGGCAGACTTTAAAGTGCCATATAAATGTCAGTAGTAGCTGTTCGTATTATATCATCGCTGTCCATCTGACATGGGATTCTGTTTTGGGCATCTCAGGTCTAGTCTTTGACATTTTTTTGTTTGTTTTTTTTCTCTGTGTATTTATAAAAGTTTTTAATGATGTCTTTTTTCCCTTTTATTTTTATATCACTATTTTCTCCCAGTATCCTTCCTCTTACAGAGAGACATTCTATATAATGAACAACATATTTTTTTTTTTTAAAGATAAAAAAGTTCCATGTATCTGATGAATGCATGGGAAAAGATCTTTTCCTAATGGGAATCTGCCCCATCTGACTTGTCATGTACGTGTGAGCACAAGTATTGATATTTAAAGCTTCTGATAAGAAAGACCCAGCTGATCCCTTTTCTGTCTTGTTCCCAGGTTCTTCGTGGAGGTGCCAGCCAACGCCCTTTGACCCCAAATCAGAACCAGCAAGGTCAGCAAACTGATCCCCTTGTGGCGGCTGCTGCAGTAAACTCTGCCCTTGCGTTTGGGCAGGGCTTGGCTGCAGGGATGCCAGGTATGACTTCGTTTGCCTTCCTTCAGTAGGAACAAGAGAGAGCTCACTCACTCAGAGAAACTGGGCAGCAGGTGGTCGGTCCATTGAAATCATTGAACACTGGCTAGGATGACACACTTGCCCTCACTGAGACAATTCATTGATGAGAGCTCTTGATTGTACTCATTGGTTCTGAGCCAGTCTGAATTTGTTTTTGTTCGTTGTTGTTTGGTCCTGGTGCTGTCTTCATTTTTCTTTAACAATCTTTCATCAAAGAGTCAGAAGTTGTGGTTCATTTGAACTGTTTATGTCAATATGAGCATTCTTGTACAGGCTCCATTCTAATACCAACTGTTTCATTCATATGGATGCCCATAGGAATGAATGGTCTGCTTTGATTTGGTAGACTTACCTTTCCTGACATCCCTCAGAATTGTTGGTAGAGGTATATACAGCACTTGAGAAACAGAGAATTGTGTGGGGAAGGTTGCCCGCCTCTGCTATATGCAGAATGATAATTTAGGGTGGTATCCTAGAAGTGAAAGGCCATTGGATTGGAAGTCATAAAAAATAGCTTTCCATGTTTGAACGCTTTACCACATTTGGTGATTCAGTCTTACTTGGAACAAGACAAAGCTAACTTACTGTTACAAGTGGTCATAGCACAGTATTCAGTATTTTTCCCAAACTGGTGTCATTGGTAAATAGTCTTGTTGGGCCCAAGAGCTCCTTGCTTTTGTCATTATATCTCTTGATTAGTTAGTTTTAGGCAAGTTCTTTAATAGTCAGAAAACATTAATGACTTCCCCTCCATGACATTTTTTCACATGTATGTGATCAATTTTTAACCTCAGCTCTTGATATAGTTAGTAAAAATATATTGATGAATAAACTTTTTTTGGGTTCAGTACTATATCTCAATAATTTTGTATACTTAATTGTTCTAGATATGTGTGTGTGAATGAGAGGGTATGTGTGTAGCACATTGCTGGTGCTCTCTCCATATTTGGGATTCATGTGTTGATTTCTCTACCTCCTCAGGGTATCCTGTCTTGGCACCAGCTGCTTATTATGACCAAACAGGGGCCCTCGTTGTCAATGCTGGGGCGCGAAATGGTCTGGGAGCTCCTGTCCGCCTTGTAGCCCCTGCCCCTGTCATCATCAGCTCCTCAGCAGCACAAGCAGGTGTGTTTCTTGTATCCACTCTGTAGGCTGTATCTTGTGGCACTGTTTTAATAAAATGAAATGGCAGTGGAGGGACTTGACTCATGTTTTTTCTTCAGACTTTTTAAAAACAGCCTATTTTATTCCTTCTCATTGTGAAGCACCATCCCCTTTGGCATTGGCTTCCTTTGGGTGAGATTCAAGGAGGTTCAGCAATTGCAGATGCCCTATTCGTACTCTTTTGGTCAGAAAGTATTTAAGGTTATGCTTAATATAGGAACTTGGCTTATAGTATTAATGTTATGTAGTAATGTTTGTGGAGAGGCAAGGTTTCTCTTTTTGCATAATCTTTTCAGATGCCATATCTTTGTAGGGTAAGGAGAGAGTTTCTATTTAGACTTTTCTCTGTCAAAGTAAGCTCATTGTTACTGCTATAATTCTCTAGCAGCATAATTGGGAGTGTAGTACAGAATAGGATGCTGCTGTAAATGGTCTGGTCTCTAAGCTAACTTTGATTTGGGAGTTTTCTATTCCTAAGTCTTTAAAAATAGAATGGTGACATTTTGCAGAGATAGGGAACCTGGGTATTGTCTCTGGTTTATTGGTTCTCAGACAAGCAGTGGGATTTGGGCTCAAGAGTTACAACGGATCCAGGAAGGCATCTCATCCAACCTTTATTTGAATATGAATTTTGTCTGCAAAATTCTTGATAAGTAGTGCTCCAGCTTCTACTTGGAGACTTCTAATGATAGTGAATTCACTACTTTTCTGAGATGGCTCATTTTGCTTTTGAGCAGTTAAGTTTCTCCTTAATGAGCAGCAGGTTGCCTCTTTTTAACTTAAATTTACACCTATTTTTCCTAGTCTACAAGACTGAAAAGAGGCGCGATATAAATGGATTTGGAAGACATTTTACAAGAGTGCTGGATTTGGAGTCAGGGGGCTGAGATTTCACTTGTAGCTCTGTGACCTTGAGTCATTCACTTCTCTCTTCAGTTGCCCCATCTATTAAAAAGAGGTATTGAATTAGATGACCTCTAAAGTCCCATTTTAGTTTTAAGTGTATGATTCTGTCATTGTTTATGTGTTAGATTCTGTCCCAAAACAATATAATCTCTTTTTAATTGCTCTCAAAAAAAGAGAAAAGTTGTTCGGGAATAAGACCCTAATCGACTGTTTGATTTTTTTCTTTGTAGCTGTTGCAGCTGCGGCAGCCTCTGCAAATGGTGCAGCTGGTGGTCTTGCAGGCACGACAAATGGACCATTCCGCCCATTAGGAACTCAGCAGCCTCAACCCCAGCCCCAGCAACAGCCCAACAACAACTTGGCATCCAGCTCATTTTATGGCAACAACTCTCTGAGCAGCAACTCACAGAGTAGCTCGCTCTTTTCTCAGGGCTCTGCCCAGCCTGCCAACACTTCCTTGGGATTTGGGAGCAGCAGCTCTCTGGGAGCCACTCTGGGATCAGCCCTTGGCGGATTTGGAACTGCAGGTAGCAATCGTGCTTGAGGTGCCTTTGCAGTCAATATCCTATTCTAGGCTTGATGGAGCCATGGCCATATTGCATGAGCCTGTATGGAACAAGGTCACTGAGAGTCCGACACGGTACTCAGCCACTCCCATTAAACAGGATGACTCTTCTTCCCCTGGTTACACAGATAGGACTGTATTCCAGGTTACCTGAACAAGTGGTTCAGTGTGTAGAGCATCCGATTTGGAGCCAAGACATCCTAAATTCAAATCTAGCTTTAGACAGCTGTTAGTCAAGCATCCATACTGGGCAAATCACTTCACTCTCTCTAAGCCTCACTTTTCTTCTCTGTAAAATGAGGACAATACTGGTATCCATTGCATAGGGTCATGATCACAGTTAAACAAATGAGATAACTTGTAAAGCACTTTGCAAAGCTTGAAGGATTATATAAATGCTAGCTGCTGCTACTGCTACTAGTACTACCACTACTACCACCACCACCACCATGACTACTATGACTGCTGCTGCTGCTACTACTACTACTACTACTACTACTACTGCTCCTACTGCTTCTACTACTACCACCGCCACCTCAATACTCTGTCACACCCAATTAGTTGTTTCACTCTAGGTAGTAGATCACTTAGTTTGGTAGAAACTTATTGCAGGTGTAGGAAAGAAGGTGCCTTTCTAAACAGTAGAAGGGAGTGAGGAAGACAGCTCCAAGCTACCTCAGCAGCACATTATCTGGAAGGACCTTGATGGTGAAGAATGGTCCTTACATTGTTACAACATAGGTGACAGGTTGCTTTTCTGGCAAATTGGAAGGAATGTTTACACTGAGGTACTTATAATGTCATGGAACTGGGAAAAATGTGAAGCAGGAGGATAACCAAGTAGGTGAGGTGTGTTGTGATCCTTGGGAATGCCTGAGGAAGAGAGAGTTAGTTATGTCTGGGATAAAGTGATCAATTAAGTGACAAAGAGCCCATCATGTGCTTGTGTAGGGATTGAAGAGCCTGCTTACCATTGCTATGTTAGAAGGAAAATCCCCTGTTGTACAATGTTTTTTAATATTGCCCAGCCATCCTATGGAGCACAGCAACCTTACTGTTTAGAATCTACAGAAGGCCAAGCCAGGGCTTTCTCCTCTTCTGTGGTTTTTTTCTCTGTTGAGTCTATATTTGTCCATGAGGATTTTCTCTTTCCACCATACAACATGGCCTACTTCTAGGCAGCCTGTTTCATGGGAATATGGTGTTTGGAGCAGCCAGCTTGGGGTGAGCTCTACTTTCTCTTGGCATTCGGTACGACTCTTTATGCTGTCCCTGGTGACAGGTGGGCAGAGGGTGTAGAAGGGGAGGACCCAGATCAAGTGTAATGTACCATGTTGTAGAAGCATGTCATTGGCTTTGTTCTTAAAGCCCCAGGGCTGCTCTAATATACATTGTTTCAATTCTATTTTAGTGGCAAACTCAAATACTGGTAGTGGCTCCCGCCGAGACTCCCTGACTGGCAGCAGTGACCTATATAAGAGAACATCCAGCAGTTTGACCCCCATTGGACACAGTTTTTATAATGGCCTTGGCTTTTCTTCCTCTCCTGGACCTGTTGGAATGCCTCTCCCTAGTCAGGGGCCAGGGCATTCCCAGACACCACCTCCTTCTCTCTCTTCACATGGATCTTCTTCAAGTCTGAACCTGGGTAAGAGCTGTTATTAGCCCTGTCTTGTTCTCTTGCACATCTCAGAAATACTTTGCAGGTGCAATTAATAGCCACTTGATTCCATAAGAGGGTCAGCTCTATACCTGTAGACTTGGCCCTGTTGCTGTATACTTTGGGTTCCTAATTATTTCTAATTTGTATCTAGTATCAAAACTTGATACTGGAATTTATAGGTTTGGCAAGTGCATTAGTGGGAAATGATCTGCATTATTCTTTAAGGCCTCACACTGTCCAACACAGACGTCTCATCTGGCAACTTATGGCTAGAAAATCTCAAAAGGAATCGGTAGGGCTACGATTGGAAGCCTGGTCTCCTTGCTTGATAAATATCTTTGCTTCTTCTGGCTCTTACTGTACACATGGCTGAAATGTACTTTGATGGCTCATGGATTTGTTTTTAGCAAGGTGGCACAGTGAACAGGAGAGTGCTGGGCCTGGAGTCAGAAAGACCTGAACTGAAATCTGACCTCAGACCCTTCCCAGTTGTGTGACCTTGGGCAAGTCACTCAGTTTCCTCAGCTGTAAGATCATGATAATAGTGTCATCTACTTCCCATCAAATTAAAGAGTATTTTAAAGAGCTTAGTGAATGCCTGGCACATAGTAGGTGCTTAATACATGCTTATTTCCTTCTTTGTGTGCTATTCCATTTCATAATAGGATAGTTGAACGAATGTGGGGGTGATTCCTAAAACAAACAATCATGAGGCCAAATGAACAAGACTTTTCAATGTAAATCTAAGATTGAGTCAGGTTTAATATCTCTATTCATGACAGGCATAGTATGTATAGGATCACAATGTATTTTCTCAGCAGTTTCTCAGTATGCAAGAAATAGGGGCTACTTTAGGCTTCAGAGAAGTTTAGGACAAGTGAAAATGATAGCAGTAACAGTTAGCATCTCTAAGTTCTGTAAGGACTTAGAAGTTTTGCAGAGAAGTTTACAACATTTCTCCTTGTATCCTCACAACCACCCTGCATGGTAGATGCTACTTGAGGTAAACAGGGTGAAGTGACTTGCCCAGGGACACATGGCTAGTAAGTGTCTGAGGCCAAATTTGAACTCAGGTCTTCCTGAGTCCAGTCCAGCATCGTATCGCTGCACCACCTAAGTTTCTTCAAATAGTTATATAAAGTATCATCTCCTGTGAGACATTCTGATTCACATGGTGGAGTGTCAAGTTTTGGAACTAATTTTACTTAGAGTTGTGTGGGTGTTCCGCTCCATCCACTAGCACAGATAGCAGCTCTTCATTGCTTTCTCATCCTGTGGGATTTTGGGTCATTTTCTTCCGTTCATCCTCCATAGAGGAATTGCTTAATGTCCTGGAGTTCTTTCTTTCAGATTTTTATATTACTAGTGTAGCTCTCCCACAGCCATCTGTTGTTCCTTGAGTCCTCTGCGTGACTTGCTCACTTTCCATGTGTACTCTTTCCCACTAGTTCTGGTATGCAGATCATAACATGTTGCATCCACCTTTGACCCCACCATGTCTCTCTGTAATGTTCTTTGGGTCACCTTTTTTATTCTTCTGAGATCTTGGTGTTCCGTGATTCGTAGCCATATATCATCACTAGGAGATGATTGATGTTAAATGAATGACCCCTGACTGCAGGGAGCAGTAGGGGCCATGGAGAGTTCCATGTCACTCCCTGTGCCTTCTGACCCTTTTTCCTCTTCACTTCTGGGCTTGGATTGTCCATCTCCCTAGGCTGCCACTAAGGTGGGCATTGGGCATTTCATCGCTTCCATTCAGGAGAGAGCTGCTTCCTGATCCAAACAGGAGGTGGCAAGGACAAGGACACTTCTCCACCCCTCCCTTCCCCTGACTCTGTCGCCTTTGCTGGCAGCTGCCTCTATGGTCTCTTCACTCTCTTTGTGGGAGCTAAGTAGGAGGCCATGGCACCATGGGGGGGCACAGTTGGCCAGGCCAGGGCACTCCCCCTTGTTTCTCCTTCCTGCATTGGATCCCATTTTCTCCTTCCTCTTTCTGCTTCCATCTTCCAAGCAGGGCATTATGGGAAATTGATTTTCTTTTGACTGCAGCTTGTATTCTTCACCTTCTCATATGAATGAGCCAGATGGCTGCCAGACCTCATTATTCAATTTAGTTTCAGAATTCAGATTCATTGGTGTATTTGGTGGCATTGTCAGTGACCAAGAGAAAGAAGCCCTTACTGAAGGAAAATTGGCAAGTATTAAAGCTGACTGCAAACTGAGTGTGACTGATTTCTGATTAGCTTTTCAGCCTTGACTCTGGCACAGTGGAAAGGGCACTGGGCCAGCAGTTGAGACCTGGATTCAAATCCTGTCTCTGACACTATTTATGTAATCTTAGATAATAAAATCAATTAACACATTTATTATACACCTATTGTGTGCTGGGTCTTGGGGATACAAAGAAATACACTTAGTAGTTCCTCCCCTGTAGAGGCTTACAGTTTACCTGAGGAAGACAACATATACATATAGAAGTATAAACAAAAAGTCAAGGTAATTTTAAACAAAAGTGAAATTTAACCTTTTCTTAACTTTTCTGGGACTCAGTTTTTGCTGCTCTAAAATTCTGGGATTTTGCTGAGTGTCCTCTAATGTCCTTTCCAACGCTAATGATTCTGTGAGCTTAGTGAATAATGTTTAGCCTTATAGTCATGAGAATAGACAAAAATGGCCACTTGAAGTCATTTCCTTTTTGAATTTGCCTCCAAATGCAGCTGAACTGAAGCAATATGTATTGGTAGAATGGACACATCAAAAACCCAGCAGGGAGCTTGCAGACAGATGTAGCTTGTCAAACAACTTCTCTCACACCAAGAGTTCCAGTCTTCATTATACTAGCAAGTTAATAAAGTAACTCCTTGGAGTTTCATTTTGGCAGAATAGAGGCTGTGAGCATTTGTGAAAGATGTTGCTTTGTTTTAGGGCTACCTTGGTCCTTATATTAAGAGAGAAAATATTATTTGAGTTTTGATTAGGTCTCTAGCATTTATCCCTTGCTTTCTTAGATTTCCTATCTTAAAACAAGTGGTTTGGGCTGATACCTTGAGTCAGGGCTGTGGACTTGAGAGGCTTATTTTCCTGCTTTCCATTGCCCTCACGTTGGTGACGGCATTGGGAGGGGAGAGAGAGCTGCCTCACTTACAGTGTGTTAAAACTTCAGTTTCTTTTTAAGAAGTCTTCATCTCATGATGAAAAAGCATATAAGAACACAAATCATGAACAAATCATTAACCTTTCCCAGTGACTTAGCTGTTTAGAGAAGCTTAATTGTAAGTGTATATATTGGTGGTATTTTTAATGACCCCCGCCCCAAACAACCCAAACCATATGCCCTTTCTCATAGTTTTTAAAAGTGTGATTTGTGAAAGAAAAGATTTCTCTATGTTATGGGATTACATTGAGGAAATCTTTTTTTTTAAAAAAGTAAAGTTATGAAAATTCAGAGAGAATCTGTCCTGCATTTGTGTCTGGGTTTTGAGCATGATCATTTGTTTTGGACCCCACTGCAGATTGCCCAGGTACCTTAAGAAAAGTTTGATGTGTGTAGTTTGAGCTGAACCACAAGTAAAACAGGCCACGAAAAATGGAGCTCAGCCGTTGAAGATGACTAAGAATGAGGATGAATTTAAAAGACACGAACTAAATATGAGAGTCTTAAATGACCTTATTGTATTTTTTCCTACCCTGTGAAATCCTTTCAGTCATTGTCATACCCTCCAAGTGAAATCAGAATCTATGGACCAGAGCTACTGTCAAAATGGGGTTATTTAAGCTGTTCTTTATCATAATTTATGAGTAATTGTGGCTCTCTTGTGATATTATCATGATATCATCAACTAGAGTGGATTAGTTTATGGCACTTTGAGTTACTTTGACCGTTTTTCATCAGAAAAGCACTTCATGTATCATCCACTGTCCTCTGACATCACATTTGAACATCATCAATGGAGAAAAAAAGTTTTTATGGGGATAATGTAGAGTCACTTATGTCTCATGACAAGAAAGCCTTTTTGTTATCTCATCTATAGCTTTGTCTTTATCTCCCCTCTCCTCATAGTCCACAGTTTGATTTAGCCCAAGGATTTCTGCACCAATTGTCTTCCTCCTTGTTGTTGAGTCAGGTACATGGTCACAGGGTCAGCAATATAGAATTGGAAGGGAAAGAGAGGCTGTCTGATTAATAGAAAAGGGAACGATCATTTTCAGTTACTGGGTGCTAACGATTGACGTCCCATTAGCAACACTTCAGCCATCAGTGATGAATGCATCCCATTCTCAGTGAAGAGCAAGAACGTAGTTTGTTGTCCCCTTCAGCTTGGAAAAATTGCTTAGTAAGATGTGTAATTCAGTAGAAAAGCTGGAAAAGAGACACAAGAACTCCCTCAACAGAGAGTCTCATTCTCTGTGCTGCGACACTCCTACCCTACCTCCTTTTCCCTGACCCCCTCTTAAGAGACATGTTGAGATGGTTCTTTCACTGTTTCTGTTCTGGCCAATAGGAGGGCTCACCAATGGCAGCGGAAGATACATCTCTGCAGCTCCCGGAGCCGAAGCCAAGTACCGGAGCGCAAGCAGCGCGTCTAGCCTGTTTAGCCCCAGTAGTGCCCTCTTCCCTTCTTCACGAATTCGCTATGGCTTATCAGATGTCATGCCCTCCGGCCGGAGCAGACTTTTAGAGGACTTCCGTAATAATCGCTACCCCAACTTACAGCTGCGTGAGATTGCGGGGCACATCATGGAATTTTCCCAAGACCAGCATGGGTCCAGGTGAGGACTTCAGCATTTTAAATACTTGAACCTGAATATTCTGGACAGCTTTGGGTAACCTTTATATTTTGTATACATAATTATATTGTCAAGGTGATTATCAAAACTGTACTGAGACTTTTGTTATACATTTATGTTATGCATTCTTTCATTTGCTTGAGGTAGCTCCCTGCCAAGGACACTGCAAAGCTGATGAGAAGGAACTATCCTAGAAATGCTTTTTATCTTGGGTTACACACTTAAAAAACAGGGCATTGCTTTCTCAATGAGGAAATAAGCCCTAGTGACTGAAGGTGTCTCTCAGTGACCACAGTTTAATATAACTGAAGACAGGTCAAATAATAGACATGTGGCTGGTCCTGTAAATATTTTTAAAAACTTGGGTAGGCAGCCATGTCAGGGCACGGGTATTTTCAGGTGGTTACAGATAAAGCATCTTTCTAATTTTATTGTCTTTCCCCTTTCATCATTTTGTGTTTTAGTGAAGGGCACAAGGGCAAAACCAATTTTAAAAGGATTAAATAATTTATAGTAGCAAGTCTAGACTTCTCTTGTTTTTTCATCTTCTTTGTCCTTTAGTACCTCTGTGATGCCTATGTTTGGCATTTCCTCCCTTGAGTCTTGGCTTGATCTGGCTCAGTAAGATAGAGCTTCTTCCTCTTCCTTAGAGAATTTTTTCTGCCAGTACTCAAGAGATTTTTTTTTTTCTAGATAGAATTCTTTGTAGTTCAGTCTTGGGGGAGATGTTTATGAATGCTCTGGTCTTATTTCTATGTGTGGAAAAGTCAGGACTGTTTTCTTCAGCCTCAGAGACATGTATTTAAAAATGAATTATTACAGGGACTCCTACTAATTCATCCTCCTAATTGGCTTCTCTAGTTGAAGGTAACTTGTAACATTAAGTGTGAGACCAAACATCCATCCATGTGACTGGGCTCTGGAACAGTTCTGTGGGCTTGTTTTTGGGAGAAGTAAAGCAGTCCTGCAGCAGGTCAGGGGCGCGTGCGCCCTGCTTTGAGAAGTCTGAGGAAAGCAGGCCCTGATCAGTTGCATGATGATTGTTCACGTTACAAAACTTCTTTGTTTCTTTGCAGAACATTTTTTTTTAATCCTCTTTAAAACTCTGTCCCTGCCTAATACAATTTAACTATTACCTGGTTTGTGACCCATCTCTTACATAATGTTTGCTAAGCCTGAATCTCCATGATGATCCCCTTATATTTCTCCATTCATTTTCAGATTCATCCAGCTGAAGCTGGAGCGTGCCACACCTGCTGAGCGCCAGCTTGTCTTCAATGAAATTCTACAAGCTGCTTACCAGCTAATGGTCGATGTCTTTGGAAACTATGTGATTCAGAAGTTCTTTGAAGTAAGTCCTGGTCTCTCTTCTTAGTTGTGTTGGTTGTTTTAAGTCCTCTGATACAGGAATGATTTTGTAGGTGAACTTTTTCGTATGTTCCATTTTGATTTACCTTTTGTCTCCCTTCCACACCTCCCATTAATGAGTTTGTTGCCAAAAGTTAGGTGTTTTCTCTTTTGCACTGTTAAAATGCCCACACAGCTAATAGACATACAGCTGTCTTTTAAAAAATATTTTTAAATATGGCAGAGACTACCTTTAGAAATGGGCACGAAATCATCATATAAAATATTCTAAATCACTGATAGAGAAATACAAATTCAAACAATTCTGGGGGGGTACTGCTTTATACCCATCTGATTGGCTAACATGACAGGAAAAAATTGTTATTCTGGGGACGCTATGGAAAAGCCAGGTACACTAATGCGCTATTGGTGGAGTTGGGAACTAATCCAAGCATTCTGGAGAACGGTTTGGAAAAGAGCTATAAAACTGTGTATACCTGTTGACCCAGAAATGCCACTACTATATCACTACAATACCACTACCTAGGATATCAGAGAAAAAGGAAAAGAACCCATATGTACAAATATATTCAGAGCAGCTCTTTTTGTGGTTAAGGAAGATTGAGGGAATGCCCATCAGTTGGGGAATGACTGAATCTAGTTATGGTATATAAATATAATTTTGTGTGACAAAATATGTATTTCTTGCCTTCTTAATGGGGAGGGAAAGAATTTGGAACTGAAAATAAAATAAAAAAATTAAATGATCAAATGATAATGTGAAGAAAAACCCCAAAATGGGTACTAACAAGAGTCACTGTTCTACAAGTGTTCTGTGGGCATTATTCCCATGATTCCAGCTGAAGCCTTCTCCACAGGTTGAAGTATGTTTTGTTTTAAAAGAGTCCTAAAGATGCTGATTCCCTAACCTTTTTCAGAGGAACCAGTTTGAGTATTTAATCAAGGTTTACTTCAGCAAGGGAGATTCATGCAACTTCTTTAAGTCTCGGTTTCCTTATCTGTAAAGTGAGGCTAACATTACTTTAAATAAAGAAGGCCATGGGTGTCTGGAGGGCTGTCCTGATAGCCAGAAAGAAGGAGATTTCACTACCTGTGAAACTTTGCAGTTCAGTTCAATGTGAAGCACAATTGCCAGGAGTCGAAATGTCTGGTGTGGTCTTTCCGAGGAGAAAATTAGGATAGAATGTAGTGTAAAAGACAAGGTAAGTCTATGATAAAGTTTTTGTGCCAGTAAATGAGACAAACAGATGTTGTGGGAATGGAAGTCAGAGAGCTGTCGGAGGCATCAGGGGTGATGCAGGATTCACCCATATTCTCGCTGGTGGTTTTTTGTTCTACCCTTTATTTCGTCGTAGGGCATATAGTCCTCTCTTCCTAATTGTTCCGGAGAAGGGTATAATTTGTATTTCACTTCTGAGTGTTTTTAAAGGCTTATTTTAAATGGATAGATGGGAAGCTTTGGATAGGTTGAGAGTACAAACCCATCAAGTATTTCACAAACAAAGAATTCGCTGTCTTGGATAATTTACCCCTAGTCATCGCCCTCTGCTCCTGGGTCCCTCCCTCTGAACAGAGATCCGAGATCATTTCTCAGAATGTCCTTACGAGAAGGGTCTAGGCCAGCCATCTCTCCCTTCCCCACCCTTCTTTATTCCTCTGGACTTCTCTGTCATGCCCCTTTCCAGTACCTCCTCTACCCCTTCACTCCCCTGAGGGCAGGGACCACCTTTTGCCCTATTTGTAGTCCCCTTACTTTGCATGGTGTCTGGCACACATAGCCTACTGTACGATATTTAAATATATATTGGTCTGATTACCTTCTTGAAACTAACAAAGCTAGAAAAATAAGATCTAATGTAAGACAGTGTTGGAAAGGTACCGATCTCTACCATCCTTTACCTGATAATCTTTGAAAAAAATAGTTATGACCATTAAAGAGACTTATTCTTCTGAGTGTGTGGTCCAGTAGAAATGTAGGAAATATCTGAGCTTCAATCCCAACTCTTGTGTTTGGTTAGCTGCACAGCTATGGGAAATTCACTCAGTTTCTTCATTTGTAAAATGGAATTATTAATTACTAATACCTTTGGTAGAGAAGCAGCATGGCAGACCAGGTAGCAGGCCATCTTTGGAGAAATCAGGGCTTCATCTTGACATGTGCTGACTTTGTGACCATTTGTAAGTCACTTCTCAGTCCTCCAAATCTATCAGAAGTGATTGTTTACAGTTAAACTCTTGGTGCAAGGAGTTTGCACATTTGGAATTCCTAGGAAATACTATAGAGTCTATCTCATAGCTTGTAAGAGATCAGAGGAAATAGTGTACTGTAGACATGTAAGCCTTCTGGGACAGGTGAATATCTACTGTGGTGATGGTGATTTCTTTGAAAATCATGGCAGTAATTAAACTCTTTGACTTAAAAGGCCATCATCCCTTTTAGTTTCTAGCCTCAATTAAACCAAAATTTTATTTATTTTATTAAACTTAATTAAAGGGAGAAGATCTAATGATAAAAACCTAGTGAATGGATCTATAGGAAGTGTGGTGTTGTTTTCCTCCCTCCATTTTTGTTTTTTTATTTCGAGCTTTGTTCCTCCTAGTAAGTCAGGTTCTTGTGATTGCTTTCCAGTTTGGCAGCCTCGAACAGAAACTGGCTTTGGCAGAAAGGATCCGTGGGCATGTCTTGTCCTTGGCTCTGCAGATGTACGGCTGTCGGGTCATCCAGAAAGCCCTTGAGTTTATTCCCCCAGACCAGCAGGTAATTGTAAGTTTCCACTTTAACTTTTTTCTTAATGTTTGATGTTCCTCTGTGTGTGAATAATCAAGTGTGTGAATTCATCTCCTGTTTTCCTTCACACTTTTTCTTTTGTGTTTGTCGCTGTTGGCATGTGGCTTTTGTGCATGGCCAATGTGAACCCCAGAATGGTAAATTCTCAGTCCATAAAGTATCTTCATTTAATAAGCTTTCCAATTGCCAGCTCTCTAATCTTGTTACTTTTCCTGCCTGGGTCTGGGTTTCCTTGTCTCGGAAATGTGAGGATTGGACCAGCTGGCCTCTGAGGACTCTTCCAGTTCTAGATCTGTGAGCTGGAAATCAGCATAAATCTGTTCATTATAACAGATGGTTTTGTTAATTGGCAGTTACTTTTAACTAGTGGAATTTCAGGAGATTTTCACAATATCCTTCTAATATTGCGTTATCCTTAATCCTAAGCATCTGAGCTTGCACATATAATATCTTAAATTTCAGTTCAATTTAGTAAGCATTTATTAACAATATTAACTACTTAGGCATAAGGAGCTACGCTGGTTGCTGAGATTGTAAAACCAAAAATGACATTTGGTCTTTATCCTTCACTCTCGGCTTCCCTTAGTTTCAGAACTCATTACAATTTCCTATGTATACTTAATAGTTTTGTTTTTGAGACAGTCTGTTAAATCCCTCTGTCCTATCTCATAAAGGTATGAGATTTTGCCTGGTTTTCAGGTTTCCCATTGGATAGTTGATCTTTTTTAACCCATTAGATGTTTTTTGTTCATCTCATATTCACTCTGATCTCTTCATTTTTGGCTTTGTACTTTTATCTTACCCAAGTCAAAACTCTTCCCAAACACCCTCCTGCTTGAAGTGGAGTCATCTTAAAGATGCAGTTCAAGGGTGACATATTTCTGATCCCTCCATTTCTAGCCTCCACCCCATAGCACTTTTCTCTAAAGAGGATTCACTTTTGTTTTTTTCTACCTTCTGTTCCTTTTTTGTAACATGCACTACAGTTCTGGCTGCCTTCCTCTGATTTACTTCCGGAAGAGCCACTGCTTCTGCACTGATAATGTTGTGTCAGAAAGCCTTCCAGGGACATCTCAACTTTTTACTGCTCTGGCCCTGGTCTTAATGATAGTTCTTCCATCAGAGCATCTTACAGTGATTTTCACCTTTCTCGTTCCCATGAAGGAATGGGTCAGGCCCATTAAAGGAGAAATTGAATGATATTTACTGCTTTTAAGCTAGAGTAGTGGGGAGAGAAGCATCTAGGTTGGATTTGGAGTCAGAAGACTGAGGTTTGAGTCCCTTCATTACTATCACTTAGCTATAAAACTCCTGTTGGCTGGGCCTCTGTCTTCTCATCTGTATAATAGGATTAATCATTAATACTTAAACTGTCATATTATCAGATTAGATGACAGCACTTTAACTTATAAAGCATTCTATCACTGTACTTCTGTTGCTGATTTTTTGTGACTGATTTGCGGTGTTGTCCTAATTCCTCGTGTTCATTGTTTGATACCACTGTTTATTGGTGTTTGTCTGTGTTAAGATATTATGTAGGTATTTTCCAGCTGTGATTCTGGTGGTGCTTTCTTTCTCTTTCTCTCCAATAGAATGAGATGGTACGGGAGTTAGATGGTCATGTCCTGAAATGTGTGAAAGACCAGAATGGTAATCATGTGGTTCAGAAGTGTATCGAATGTGTGCAGCCTCAGTCCCTGCAGTTTATCATTGATGCATTTAAGGGACAGGTAAGTGACAGAAGAGAAATCAGTTAAACTGTGGCTTATTTGTGATTTTTGTTAATACTTGAGGTAGAAAGTGGGAATTCCAACAAAACATTTTAAATTTTAAAATACTTCAAAACATAGTACATTGCAGCCTTCTAATGTGTGGTGAAGTGGATTGTATGCTGGGCTTAGTCAGGAGGACCTGAGTTCAAATCCTGCCTCGGATACTAGCTGTGTGACCTCTCAGCAGGTTATTGTTTAACCTCTTGCCTGCCTCAGTTTCCTTGGGTCTAGAATGAGGATAACAATAGAGTCTACGGCGCAGGCTTGTGAGGATTAGAGGAAACAAGGTGCTCAGTACAGCGCCTGGCATGAAGTAACTTCCATATAAATGTTAGCAGTAAATGTTCGTTCCTCCTCTCATTGCAGTGACCTCGCGGGTAACTAGAAATTGCTTTTCCAGACAAATATAACTTTGTATTTTTCATGTTTGAAATTAGACCTATACACCATAGAAGAGGTTTCTGGATACCATTTTGTAGCAGCATGCTCCTGGCAGCCTTCTGTGCTTCCTGGCTACCCTTGCCTCCCAAATCCAGCCCATGGCCTCTGCCCCTCTTTGGTCTGCAGCTCAGCTCTAAGCAACAGAATTGCATGGGCCTTTGCTATCTTGTCATATTTCTGACATCCTCCCTCTTCTAGCAGTGAGACAAGTAGTTGTCATAGTGACTATTCAGGATTTGAAGTCCAGAATACCACTGTGGAGCAGGACCTGGGCCATACTTCAACTACAATTAAAAACTTAAGGATACTCTGACTCCCCTACCCAAAGAGAATGGCTTGTTACAAGTGCAACTATGTATTTTCACTGTCAAAGTAAGTGGCCTGGTGGCCACACTTGAGAAGTTCTCTGGCCTGGCCATGGATTTTGCTGAGCTTGTTGCCCAATCAAAACTCATATTTGTCCCATAGTCTTAGAAGCTCCACTTTGTGCCAAAGTAGTGCTTCCTCCTCTCCCCCAATTCCCCGCCTTTGAGCAAACTACCTTCTCCAGGCTTTGCCCTGCTCAACAAGTAACAAAGCACTCCTTGCTCACAAATTTCAAGGGCCTCTGTTAAGAGTGCTTGGAGGCTTTTGCTGTCTCATTTTATATGGAAATTACCAATGAAGACACCTGCTGATTCTCACCAAATTAAGAGTTCCTTTGTTGAGTATAATAGCAGCTTCATGCTGGCACAGATTTCCGAAGGAGAAGGTTGTGTCTGCTGTATCAGCTGATAGGCTTTCTAACAGCTAGCCTAGAAGGAGCTATCAAGAGTAGAGCCGATGGTTACCCTCTTAGGGTTTATTAAATATAACTTAGAACTTGAGACCTTCCTCAGATGACAGAAGTTAACTTATCCCTTTCCCAGTTTCATGTCTCACCTCTAAAGTAACCTTGGTTCAGGAGGTGGCCTGAATGATAGCCCAAGTATAGTCTGAACAGATCCAAGTTCTTATGGAGGCCGCATACTTATGCTGTAGCTTTCGCAATCCCTTCTTAGCAGCCCAAGCAAGGGCCTAACAGTGCAAGGTCTCAAGGGTATATCAGGATACTATGGTGAAGAGAGCTGGCTGCAAGAAAAGTCAAATTCTTTCCTCAATTCCCACCCAAATGCAAAGCCACTCTCTTCATTTCTCCTCTTCAGTCTGGAATTGTCAGGAGATCAGTTACTTCCTTAGGATGCTCTGTTATATGCAGGTTCCTCCAAATTCTTGGACGTGGTGAAAGGGGACACACACGTCTATATTTCCAAACTTGTCATAGTGGTCACTGATGATGGCTGAGTCTTGGGACTGGGAGAATATCACCCACTCATCCATATTTTTACTTGTATGGAGAGCAAATTTTTCACAGAATTACTTGGGCAATTCTTTA
Organism: Potorous gilbertii; assembly: GCA_028658325.1. NCBI lineage: Eukaryota > Metazoa > Chordata > Mammalia > Diprotodontia > Potoroidae > Potorous > Potorous gilbertii. The sequence goes on along the minus strand of CM053771.1, from coordinate 57,512,056 downwards.
GATGGTACAGTGCATAGAGTACTGGGCCTAGAGTCAGTTCAGATTTAGCCTCAGACGCTTATCTGCTGTGTGGGCAGGTCACTTAGCCTCTTTTGCCTCATTTTCTTCATCTGTAAAATGAGCTGGAGAAGGAAATGATAAACCACTGTGGGGTCTTTGTCAAATGGGATCACAAAGAGTTGGACATGACTGAAAGTGATAAACAATAACAAAATAAGATATCTCACTCAAATACCCCTGGGCTTTTGGCATTCAACATGTTTTCCTCTTGTTCCTGTTTTTTTGTGTGCTTACTGTCCCTGACTCTGTACGTATCTCCAGTATTGGTCAGTGGACAGGATGAATCCCAGGGGAATGAAATTCACAAATCCTTTATGCTGTCACATTGTTTCTAGAACGTGATAGGGAAGAAGGATGGTGTGCTAGGAGGAGAGCATACCTGTGAGCCAGTCTGTATCTTTGTGCCCCAGAATTTTAAGGCCATCTTTGACATCCCACAGGTGTCTGGCTCTATGTGTTCAGTCACCTTTATGGAAAAAGGAATGATCCACTGCTGGATATTTTCTGTGTAGGCCAATCAAGGTCGCAGCACCCTGAGGGACATCTGCTACATAGTGGACAAGGGGTCCTCTAACTGGGGGTGGAATATTAAATCATCCAAAAGAATGAGGCCAATTGACATAAATCTGTAGAGTTCTTTGGGTATTCGAGTAGGGAGGAATGAAGGGCATTGGTTTTGAAGTCAGGGCACCAGGAAGGCTCTTGGGGCCTGTCTCACATGCTACGGGCTATGTGAACTCAGAGACGTCACGATCTCTGTGCCTTAGTTTCCTCTTCTGAAAATGAGAGATCTCTCCCAAGTCTCAATCTATATCCTAGGATCTATATGCTTTGCCTGTCTTGGCTCTCTGTTACTTGGCACCATAATTTTAGAGCCTGGAACCAGAACCTTGTTAGGAATTTCCGATTTTGATTTGGCTGCAGGTGCTGACACAGCCTCTCATACTTGGTTCTTAGGTCCTTTTGTAGTGTACTCCTGTCTACCATCCATGGTGAAACTCTCTGTCTGCAGCTTACCCCTGGGAACCTACCTGTGCTAAGAAGGATTCTGTGTCATAGATAAGCTTCCCAGGCAGTCAGACTAAGCCAGCTCTGATGCTGGGGCCACATGGGCCAGCAGAAATGGCTTGCACCATATTAGTGGTGGCTCTTAGTTTAGTGTCTACACAAGAGTGATCAGATTCTGATCTCTCCCCTTCATTTACATATCAAGATGCAACTCTTAACATTGGTTCTCAGGCTAGAATACTCATTTTACTGATCAAGATAAATGATTTGAAGAGTGTGCTGAATTTGCCTGCAGTCAGTCATTTCTCCTGACCAAAATCTTGCTCTAAAATTTCTTTCTCATGGGACCAGAAATCTCCTTCCTATTGAGCTGTCAGGAAGCTTCTTTTTATTCCTTGTGTCTCTTTCCAATGAACGAAAAGCATACATGATACACAAAGCATATCCTCTCTCCCTCCCTCATTGCTGGGTTTGAAAATGTGTCTTGGCAAAAGGATGTGAGAATGAAGCCCTCTGAAGGTTCTGACCAGCAGGAGGAAGGTTGCCTTGGTTGTAGCGGGTTAGTAGTAGTTAGATAAGAGGGTATGGGGCTTCCCAGGGAATCCTGTGACTTGGGAGGGTGAAGGTGCCCAGATCCTGGAGCATGTTACCCAACCACTCATGCCTGAGTTCCCTCATCTCTGAAGTACGAGTTTATGTGTCCTACCTCATAGTACGACCTGGTTGTTAGGGGGATACACTGGGGCTGTCTCTGTTGAGTTGTTATATCTGCTGCTCAGAACATAGTGCTCTGCATAGCTTAGGGTCTTGAGGCAGGATTGTTGAATTGAAATGCACCTGCTTATTTTTGTGTGTGTGTGTGGCGGGATTCTCTTTGCCAGGTGTTTGCACTGTCTACACATCCTTATGGTTGTCGAGTCATTCAGAGGATCCTGGAGCACTGTCTTCCAGAACAGACGCTTCCCATTTTAGAGGAGCTTCACCAGCACACGGAGCAGCTCGTCCAGGTAGTGAAGAGTTTTGGGATCAGGTCCAGCTTTGACCTTGTGGCATGGAGATCTGCTTTAGAAAGATGAATTTGCCCTTCCCTAATGTCAAGTGAAAGCAGCCTGTCCCTCATTTAAGATTGTGTGCCTTGGAGATGGAGTGACTCACTACAATCATAGGTTCTCAGATGTGCCATTGGGGCAGCTAGGTGGTGCAGTGGATAGAACACTAGTGCAGGAGTCAGGAGGACCTGAGTTCAAATCTCCCCTCAGACACTTGGCACTCACTAGCTGTGTGACCTTGGGCAAGTTACTTAACGTCAATTGCCGCATCCTGGGTCATCTCCAGTCATCCTGATGAATATCTGGTCACTAGATTCAAATGGCTCTGGAGGAGAAGTGAGGCTGGTGACCTGCATAGCCTTCCCTCACTCAAAACAAAGTCAAGTGCAAGTCATGTCATCATTTCTCTGATGGTATGGTTTTCTTTGGCAATGAAGGACGAACACATACATGTTGCACCCCAGATGTGCCATTACAGAGCTCTTTGACCTTGGGGAGCACATGACCCTTTTCAGTATAGAAAGTTAGCATCTGTCATATTGTAGAGAGAACTCTGGGATGGGAGCTACGAGACTTTGCTGTTGCTCTGAGTTCTGCCACTTAATGCTATGAGACGTGGCCCTGTGTTCCCCATGGTGGCCCCTGTTTCTACAATGAGGGGTGTTTTTAAAGGACCTTCCCTGCCAGTTCTGCTAGTCTTCGTGTGTTTACAGAGCTTTATCTGAAGGCCAGACTGGCTTCACTTATAATCTAGAGCATGTTTATGAAAAGAAAAATATGCATCTGACTTTTAAAAAAAATAATGTATCCCTTTTTTTACTTTTAAATTCTGGAAGATAAGGGGAGAGTCTGAATGCATATATGGATTGCGTATTTTAAATGTGCCTAGGTCCAGAACAATATCCTGAGGAATTAGGACCTTTTTTTCACTACAAAACATCAAATTAATGCCTTAGAATTGTAAAGGACAAGTTCACTCCAACCCCTTCCCATCCCCGCAGAATCACCCCATTGACCCATTATGAGTCATAGGCATTTTCAAGACCCTGTGTGAGCAGGGTCTGATACCAAATGGATTTGCTAAGGAAACCACAAAGTATGTTTTAGCTTATACTGGCTTTTTATACTGATAGCATTCTTTAGTACTAGCAACTTGAAGCAGATTTGCAAAGGGAGCGTTAGTGCAGCACTTGGACAATTTTTAGGTCAGGTGGAGCTTTGTGGGTTCTTCAGCGTAACTATTTCAGTGCTTCGGGGGAATGACATGATCAGACTTAAGGAATTGTGCAGAGCTGGGAAAACTAGTTTGAATGCGAGCTTGGTTCTTTTCTTTGTCGTGTTGCCAGGACCAGTACGGAAACTACGTAATACAGCATGTGTTAGAGCATGGTCGTCCTGAGGATAAAAGCAAGATCGTAGCCGAGATAAGAGGGAACGTGCTTGTGCTAAGTCAGCACAAATTTGCAAGGTATGTGCCTGGTTTAAATCCTGACCCCGCTGTGTTTTGCATAATCTGGACTTCAGGAGATTAGGAGATGAAATGAGGTTTTGCGTAAAGGCAGATGGAATAAACCATGTTGTTAATGAGGAAAATTCCATGCTCTTTGATTGAATACCCAATGGCCTTGGATTGGTTAAATGCTAAGCAAAGCCAGCCCTGGTCCCTCACTTGGTTTTAGTTTACACTCAGCATTTTCCCATTGTAACATTTGAGCAGCACCTGAAAGAAATAGGCCCAAAGCATTTGGAAGCTTCATTATTCCTCCAGCAGGAATTTCTCCTTTTTCCCATTTTACAGAACTTGGTGAATTCACATTTTTACTGCATTGTGAACTTGGACAGGTTGCTGATTAAAGGTTCTGTTCTAATAATGGAAATCCAGTGGAAATTCAAGTGACAGTGAACTTACTTCTCAGTCCTAATCCTACATTGTTGTCATTTCCAAATGATCGCCAAAAGCTAGGGAACCCTAGTCGTGTGCTCTCTGCTGACCAGTGTGTGGTCAGTCCTTTACTATCTTATTTCAGCATCATAGTACTCAGTGTCCTGTCTAGTATCTTAATTGAATTCTTAGGAATGTACAAAAGGGTAAATATCCTTTCTCCACATGTGGAATTAGGTACATTCCATCAGGATGATTGAGACATTAAATTCCTTAGATTAAAATTCATTCTTTCCAATTTAATATGGGAATCAGTGGGTATATGAGCTCTCATTGTGCCTGATCTATATGCCTATTCTTGGAGAAGCAGATGAGACCCAAACCCAGTCTTCTGAGTCATAGGGATTGGGTCCACCTGCTTCTCCGGAACAGCTTCATGTATTTGGCCTGTCTTTTTGTGATAGAATATCTTGTAAGATCCTGACCATTTCCCAGGTGATGTGTGATGTCAAGGACCCCTGATGCTCTGACCTAGGATCTGTAGGATTCAGTGACCATCCTCCTGCATATTTCCTAACTTCTCACAGTTAGAGATGGAAGAACTGTTGTAGTGCCTATTCTTTCAGGGAGAGGAGTAGGAATACCTAAATTAAATTACTTTTTTGCAGTAATCTAGCTCCTGGTAAAATCAAGAAAGGAAAGAGTAAATAAGTAACCATCTTCTCAATTCCATTAGCGTCAATGAGAAGCCTGACCATTCAGTCTTATAAGGTTGGGAAGATCAATTTTATAAAGAAACAATTTTTCAATGAAAACATGTGTTAGCATCATTGGAAGGTATGTTTGGAGAGGACATGATTTCAGACGTCTGTGAAGTGACATTATAGGAAAGAAGGCTTAGGATTGTTTGATTATCCTCAGACCAGGATTAGAACTAAGTTTCAATGTAATAGGAGGACTAGGTTTCAATACAGCAGGAGTATGCACTTTCTTTTAATTTTTAAAGATATAATTTGTTTTAAAAATCACTTTGATTTCCAGATATATCCCTTTCCCCTCACCTACCCAGTTTAGCCATCTTTTGAAAGAAAGAATTAAAATTAAAAAAGCATTTTAACAGGATTAACAGACCCATCAACCAAATTTGAAAATATATGCAGTATTCTTTACCCTTCTGCAAAGGAGAGAGGTCAGCATATTTTCTCATCTCTTTTTCAGGGCCCAGCTTGGATGCTATGATTACAGTGTTCCCTTTTGGTGGAGGTTTTACTTCCTTTCCTCCTCATCATATTTTGTTTCTCCATGCTCTGTTTCCTTCACATTCCTTGTTTCTCAGTGTGTTACTGGTACGCCATTCCATTCTTGTGCCCTAGTTGGTTTGGCTGTTCTTTAGTTGATAGACTTCTGCATTATTTCCATCTGTTTGTCACCACTAAGTTTGGCTTGTGTTGGCCCCTTGTATCTTTGGCCTCCTTAGGCTGTATGCATGGCTGTGCAGTTTAAGGGGACAGGCTTTTCAACAGTTCATGCTTTACAACCATGGAATGGGCATTCAGCAAGCATTTATTAAGTACCTACTGTATGCTAGAGACACTGTGGATATAAAGTCAAAAATGAAAACTGCCCCAGATGTGGGTGGGGAGAATAACATACACACTTCTAAGTATATACAGGACATTAAAGCCCAAGACTTTTAAATTCCTGTGTAAGATAATTGCACGGTAGGTAGGGGAGGGTAATACTAGTGGAGCCTCATACACTAGATGTCATTTGAGCTGAACCTCAAAGGAAAAGAAAAAATTGTTAGAGGCTGAAGTGAGACAAGGTTACACGATAGGTGTGAGACTGCCCTGGGCACAGGTGGCATGTGTGGACGAACAAGGACCTGGATTAGGCCAGAGTAGTTGAGGAGGACTAACAGGTAATCCAGCTGCCAGTTGGGCTCGAAATCGGTTGTGGAGAGTCTGTGTCGCAGACAGTGGAATCCTACAGACAGGAGGGAGCCACTGGGGCTTAGGAAGCAGGGGAATCCCAGTAAAGTCTATTGCGATGTTCATGCAAGGGCTGATGGCCCCTCGAGTTGACCATTGTCCGAATGGATGCAAGGATGTTAGGGAGGTAGAATCAAGACTTGATTCATTGTAGGTGGTGAGATGGAGGAGCTGAAGATGATGCTGAGGTCATGAACATGAGTGCCTAGGATGGTAATGGTGGATGGGGAGGCTGGGGAATGGAGATGAGAAAGATAGAGAGTTCTGTTTTGAACTTAATGAGAGATACCTTCAGGACATCCATTTAAAAACGTTAATTAGGCAGTTGGTGGTGTGGGGTTGGAGCTCAGAAAAGGCACCAGATCTGGATGTGTAGGTCTTGGCAGTCTTATTTGTAGAGATGGTAATTGAACCCAGGGGAATTGATGAGGTCATCCAACAGAGGCCAGTAACTACCTCTCTTGGGTCCAATTCTGGATTGAACAAGAGGAAGGACTGTAAGGGAAGGGGTAAGATCCTTTCCGTTTAAGGTTTTGTGACTCTAAGATCTGAGAATTACACTAGCAATGACAAACATTTGTTGTATACTTATAATATTCTGCTAGATGGTGAGGACACATAGTGTATTAACAAATAGGTAGGGAAGAATGCACTAAGCTTCCAGAGATGTTTGTATGGTATGGGAAGTGGTGATGTTTGAAATATGTTGTTCAGTAGATTGAAGCACTGAAAATTCTGTCATAAGACCTATTCAGTTTTGGTAGCACCAGGGTGATCTAAGGAGCACAGGATAAAGACATCTAACTGTTTTGCTTGACAGAGCAAACTTGGAAATTGACATAGGAACTTGGAAATCAACATAGGAAAGCTTGGAATTCTTGACTGTCCAACTCTTATTTTGTTTTTTATTTATAGATTTCGTTCTATTTTTAATTAGGCTAATTTTAAATTTTAATTTCTAATTAATTTTTAATTTTATTATAGATTTCGTTGGTTAAATCCTCCTTAACTTGTGGGAAGAAATGCATTCTTGTATTTTTCTGAGTACATATTTGATTCCATCCAGTTCTTTGTTTTGAACCAAAAGTAGATGAAGAATCCATCTCTTAGGTTCTAACGTGATTTAAAACAAGTCTAGATTATCTCCTAAGACCGATAAACTGTAAAAATCAGGCAAATCATATGAAATTAAATTAGCCTCTTTAATAGCACTTTGCTTAATGAAAGCATACTTGCCTCAAGTAATATAATCTGTTATGTTATTAGACTGGTAGGATTCTCTTCTTCCTCTCCTTTAAATTCTTCTGTTTTTGGCATCGTCTACATTTGTCAGTATACCCCTGTCCCACCCCTCCCAAAGAACCATCCCTAACAACAACAGAAACATTCAGTAAAATTAACCAGCTCATCATTCAAACATAGCATTATATGTAGTACAGGCCTGCAACTTTGCAAATAAGAGAAAGCATCTCGTGTCTCTTCTTTGGGACTAAATTTGATGTTTATCCTCATGAATACGCATGAATCATTAACTGATTCCCTCCCTCCCCAAACATGTAGACACAGTAAACTTTTCAGAGTCTAACCTATATGATTATCATTTTCTCCATCGTTTTTTAAAGTCTAGACAATCAGCAGAATGTTAAATTAAGCCCTCGTTTTAGCATTTGCCAATTTCTGAGGTATAAATGCTTGCACCAAAAATTTGGTAGTCATCTCTATTGAGTCTGGAGGAGCCAGCTTCAACGCACTCCTGGCTATCATTATATACTTCATTCAGTTTCATCTTTTTTGTTGGTTTTTTTTTCCCATCTTTATCATTATAGATACTGTGTATGTTGTTTCCCAGGCTCTGCTTATTTTGCTTCAGTTTATATGTCTTCCCATGCTTCTCTGTGTTTATTATATTGTTTCTTATTGCACAGTAATATTCTATTACATTTACCTAATGCAACTGGTTTAGCTCATTTTTTTCTACTACAAGAAGTGTTGCTATAAGCATTTTTTACTCTTTTAAAAAAATAATTGACCTAAAGGTTTCTACATCTTAGTCTCTTTCTTCCCATTAATCCACATGGCTTTCTAGATTGTTAGACGAATTCAAAGTTTTGGGCAACAGTGAGTCACTGACTCTCTCTTTCTATAACCCCTCCAGCCTGGATTATTTTATTCAACCAAGATCTGTCTTCTCACCTTTCACAATTCATAACATAAGATAACCAAAACCCATTACAAACTTGTAAAGTCAATCAAAACAGATTTCACAGCTGGCCACATCCAAAGAACTAGTTATTTGGTGCTGCGTGCTGAGCCCTTCGCTGCCCTCAGGAGGTGGGCAGCCAGTCTGATCGTTGCTGTTACTGTTGGTCAGTCAATTTTCAGTCACATCTGACTCTTTGTGACCTCATTTGAGGTTTTCTTGGCGGAAATACTGGAGTGGTTTCCCATTTCCTTTTCCAGCTCATTTTACAGGTGAGACCAAAGCAGACAGCCTTAAGTGACTTGCCCAGGGTCATACAGCTGGTGAGTGTCTGAGGCCAGACTTGAACTCAGGAAGAGGAGTCTTCTTGATTCCAGGCCTGGCACTCCTGGCATTGACCCACCCAGCTGCCCAGGTTTCAACTTTAGGCCTCTGAAATCCTAGTTTTCATTATTCTAGTAAGTTAAGTATAATAGTATTCCATCACATTTATGTATATCCTTAGATTCTCTTCTGCTTAGGACTGATCCTGCCCTTGATCTGCCTTTCCTCTAATTCCTTCTCTCTCCCTCCTGTTTCCCTGGTGAGTGAAATGCGTTACTGTACCTCTCTGTATTTTCTTTTTTCTTTTGACCAGTTCAGATGAGACTGTGCTTCTGCCTTTTTCCTCTCTTCCTTGTGTGTATAGATATCTACTTGTACATCCTGATTATGTGTTTGTGTGTTAGATTTCCCCTGCCCTTCCCCCCTCCCTCCCTCTTTGCCCTGCTCCCTTTCCTCTTCTCCTCTTTCCATTCTTTTCTTAAGATCATCAAGGTATAACAGACCCACTCCCAGACCTTGTGTGACCGGAATCCCTCTGTGGCCCCTGATGGTGATGGGGTTAAGAAGGGACACATATGTCATCTCCTTGTACTTGGATGTAAGCAGTTTATCCTTTCTTAGCCCTTCATCTTTGTTTATTTGTGTTTATCTTTTTCCATTTCTCCTCACTCCTGTGTTTGTATTTCGCCGTTACTCTACAGCTCTCGTAGTTTTATCAGGAATGTGTAGAACTTCTCTGTTTCGTTTAAGGCCTACTTTTCCCCCTATAACATTATACTCACTTTTGCTGGGTAAGATATTCTTGACCATAAACTCATACTGTTAGCTTTCTGGAATATCATATTGCAAGTTCTGCCCCTCTTCTTAGTAGTGACTACTACATTGCGTGTGAACCTGACACACACTCCTTTGTACTTTCATTCCTTCTTTCTGGTTTCTCGCATTGTTTTTTTCTTTGACCTGGAAGCTCTGAATTTTGTGTGTGATGTTCCTGGAAGTTTTCATCCCGGCTTCTTTCAGGAGGTGACTGATGGATTTTTGTTTGTTCATGTGTTTGTTTTCATCGTGCCTCTTGTTTCTAAGAATTCTGAGGCATTTTCTCTTAAGGGTTCTTGAAATAGAATGTCTAGGCTTTACATTTGGTCATGATGTTCAGAGAGTCCATTGATTCTTAGGTTTTTTCTATTTGATCTGTTTTCTAAGTCATTTGTTTTTGCCATCTATATTTTTTTAAGCCTTTTGACTGTTTTAATATTTTTTTGTTACTTCATGGAGTAATTGACTTCTATTTGGTTCGTTTGAATTTTCAGAATGTCTGTTGCTTGGGCAGAGTTTTGTACCACTCGTCCCAAGCTGTTAATTGCCTTTCCGTTTGTTTCTTCTGCAATTCTCAGTTTTCAAAGCATAATAGCATTTCATCGCATTTAAAACTTCCATTTGTTAACCATTTCTTAATTTATGAGCAGCCTCTTAGGTTCCTATTCTTTGCCATTAAAAAAAGATATAAATATTTTTGTACATCCTTAGACTTTGTTTTGCTTAGAACCAATTTCTCCCTTATCTCTCATGGTTATTTTAAGGATCAAATGGGGATGATATTTGTAAGGTACTTAGCATACTGCTTGGCATGTAGTAGGTACTATTTCTTACCTTGCTTTCTTAATTTACTCTACCTGTCTCTAATTCCCCCTTCACCCCTCTCTCTGTTCTCTCCTATTTCCTTGTTGAATGAAATACATTTGTTTCCTAATATGTGTGTATATTTAGATACATGTATAGATGTCACTCTCACATCTTGTTTATATGCAGTAATTTTTCCTAATCTTCCTTTCTCTTCCCTTGTGATGTATTCCTCTTCCCATCTCTTTTCATTTTTCTATTAAAAGCTCAAGACATACTAGAACCACTCTCAGGGCTTGTGTCTAATTAGAATCTATGACCCCTGATGATGACAGAGTTTTGAGGAGACACATGGATCCTTTTCCCTGTTTGAATGTAAGCCGTTTATCCTTGGTTAGTCCTTGATGGCTGTTTGTTCATATTTTCCTTTTTATGTTTCTCAAATTGCTGTCTTCAGAGTTTCTACATAGCTCTAGTCCTTTGATCAGAAATGTTTGGTCTAGTACTCTCTTTCATTATTTGTCAATTTTTTTCCTCTGTGGGATTGTTGCTTGGGTAAGGTTTTATACCTCTTGTGCCCAGCTGTTCATTCTTTTTCCTATTCTTTCTGAGATAGTTCTCATTTCTTCTCCAGTATTTATGTCTAGCATTGTCATTTCAGAAAAATATTTTTTTTAACTTCTTGCATTGTAGCTTTCAGGAATTCTAGTTGAATTTGCTTGCAAGCTTTGTTTTCTTTGAAGCTTTGCTTGCAGATGTTTTGATGTCATTCTCTTCTCCTATGTTTGTGTCTTGAGTACCCCTGCCCCCACAACAGCTCCTTCTGGTAGGATTCTTGTTTGGTTTCCTGTTCTTCTAGTCTACTTCATGACTTCAGGTCTTGTGTTAGGTCTGAGCTCTACTTCACTTGTGGAGAGAAGGTCTGGGCTGGTCCTGTTGCTGCCTCCTTGGGGTATTGAATATTACGTTATTCTAAGGTCTCAGACAGGCTGGGGACCTGCAGTCTTTCATTGCTCCCATAGCGGTCGGATCCTGGACGAACTCTTCATTATTGCCTCTCCTGTCTGAACTCTTCAAGTTCCTGATCTCAGTTTAGGTTTAAACAAGAAAAGATGCTGCTAGATTTTGCCTCTACCAGCTAGATACCACAGCTACAGACAGGATAGTTTACTTAGAAGAAGCTAGAGCATTGATGGGGACACTTTTGACTTTGCCTCCACATAAACAAACAAAACAAATAAATAAATGCTTTTTTGGATGTGAGGTACATTTATGATATTTACACGTACCTGAAACAGTACTTTTTGTAACAGGGGAAAAACTGGCCACAAAGTGATAATGCTCTCTAAGGGATGTGTTTGAGGAATCATATTACTTCATACATTTCTTTCTGCCCTGCTTCATGGTCTATTTTTGTAAAGGTTCTTTGTGGTAACAAGGGATGTGTATGTTTTTTATGTCCTTATTCATCTCTGCATTCTCCAAGAGTTTGTTCACTCTTCTATTTTCTCTTTGATCTCTCAGTTAAATTTGTCTTGCTCTGAGAGAACATTAAAGACTCATTATCGTTGGTACACCTTCTGCAGTTTAGTTAATTTCTCCTTTATGTTTTCAGTTGCTGTCCCATTTAGCGTGTGTGTGTGTGTGTGTGTGTGTGTGTGTGTGTGTGTGTGTGTATTAATATAAATGTTTGGCTTACCTATGTTTTCTTTAAACATAATATTGTTTTCTTGTTGATTTTGATTGGTGTTTTTATTTTGTCTGATCACGTTGGCAGCATTTGCTTTTTTGGATTCGCCTATGTGTTGTAAATTGTGTTTCACCCTTATTTCTATTCTGTCACATTCATAGTGTGTGTGTGTGTGTGTGTGTGTGTGTGTGTGTGTGTGTGTGTGTTGCCAGATTGTTGAATTTGATTTTCCAATCCATTCTGTGATTTTTGAATTATTGACTTATTTAGTCCAGTCACACTTAAAGCTAATCAATATTAGGGTCCTGGTGTCTTTAGCATTGCTTCTCCTAAAATCCCCTTCCTCTTTTTAAGTCAGGACTTTGTCCCTGGGGTTCGTTTTACGTCAAGTCTCCTGAAGCCCTTTCTTACCCTCCAGTTTCCTGACCTTGCCCTAGTTCTTAGGTTTTACCTCAATTATTGTTTTTTTAATTCAGTTATCTATTTCCCTCCTCAGTTTATTCTTTTTGTTCTGCTCTCAGTTAAGGGACTAATTCAAATACTTTTCTCTGTGGCACTTCCCCCAACCCCTTCAGTTTATGGTCTTTTATTGAGTATTTTTGAATGGAGCTTTGCTTCAGTATTGCTCTTGCCCTTCTGTTGTCTATTCTGAATTTTATTGTCTGATTTGGGAGCTATGCCCTTATGTGAGGGATCAGTCCTGAGCTCCCTCTTCTCACCATTGTTATTTCCTTTATAGATCTTGCTCCATCTTCCCTTTTGGGTTTGTTTTGTCCTGTTTGTTTTTTTAGAAAGCCCCCTGTAAGAACTTGCACATCCCTTCTCTTGCGAGATAATTACTGCTCAGGTGGTTTCCTCTCCAGACTAAACCTGTCTAAGATCCTTGTCTCCCATCATTCATAGACCTTGCTTCCTCCATATATTATATATCTATATCTATAGATATAGATATAGATATAATGTAGTGAGACTCCTCCTTTTATTCCCTTTCCTTCCCACAGCATAACCCCCACTGTTCAGTTTTAGATTTACTTGGAAGGCGTTGCCATCACCCCTTCTCCATCCATCGTCTTCCCTTTCGTTATGGATGCAACATCTCCCTCTGTAATTCCAGTCCCATAAAAGACATGAGTATAATTTACCTTTTCTACTAGTTGTTTAGGGTATTTCTGAGTTGAACATTCTGCTACCTCTGATGTCTCATTTTCATCAGTGATTTGGCTAACTTCAGATGATGTCGTTTGGGGTGACTGTTCAGAATATATTCCATTCCATTCTTCGATTTCTTGAGTTTGTGAAGTGAACTTTTGTTATTTTAACATGCTTTGTTCATAGTCAGAGGTCTTCTGACTCCTTGCTAATTTTTATTTATTTATTTTTTTTTTACTTATCCTTGAAATCATTAAATTTCACCGCTTTATCTTGATGTTTGAAACTCAAGAGTTTTTTCCGGCAGTGGATCTGGGTATTCTCGGTCATGGCTTTGTTGTCATATTCAGATGGTTTCTATAGCTTTCTTGTATTACGACTTGCGTTGTGATCTACAAGGTTTTTTCGTTTGGTCTCTTCTTTCTGGCAGAGGTATGACCCTGAAGTTACTGCTGTGTATTTTGTCTTTCATGTCGGGCCCTTTGGTTTGTATGAAATTCATGTGTTGGTCTTGTTTTTAATGTTGACACATAGTTTCTCTTCTGCCAAATTTTCTGCTACTTCTGTATTTTTGTTTCCCAAATCTGTTAAAATTTGCTTCTTTGGAGAGATGATTCTCTATTATGTATTTAATTTGTTGTCATCTGCAAATTACATTTTAAAATTTTGTGTTGAATTTTAGTATCTGACTGTACCATCCTAGTTTTTTTTTTTTTTATGGATTCAATTTCTCTTTTGAATCATCCTGGAGTTTCTTGTTCGTGCTTTCTGGTACCACACAGGTATGTGTCTTTAATCAGGCTTTGGCTTGTTTTTCTTCCTTTTTGTTGTTACCTTTGAGGTTTTACTCCTTTTTTTCTGGTTTTAGAATTCTCCTTTGTTGATTTATATAGTTTTATGTTGGGCTTTTATCACACACTTTTCCTCTTGGTTCCTGTTTTTGAGGCTGGGGAATGTTATTCTACCCTCCTTCCAACTTTTCCACCTTTGCATAGATCAGGTTCCTGAGGCCAGGCTTCAGGGGGCCGGGGCCTCAGTCTCCGGGGGTGCTGAGACCCTTGGGGGGAAGGGGAAGACTGGCCTGTTGGGTTTCTCCAATTGAGTACAAACATAGACACCGGCACCCTGCCCACTTCCTTTGCTGTCTTATTTTCTCAGGGTGCCCAGAGCCTGTTAGTATCCAAGGGAGTTAGTCCTTCTTCCCTGGGGAGAATGTGAGGAGTGTTGGTGAAGAGTGAGATAAGACTAACAAGCATTAATTAAGCTCTTACTGTGTGTTTTATCTTGTGCCCTCAGGGAACTCATGTTCGAACTGAGAAGGTGAC
>CM053771.1:57397359-57497258 GCA_028658325.1 Potorous gilbertii | reverse complement strand
TGCCCACTTCCTTTGCTGTCTTATTTTCTCAGGGTGCCCAGAGCCTGTTAGTATCCAAGGGAGTTAGTCCTTCTTCCCTGGGGAGAATGTGAGGAGTGTTGGTGAAGAGTGAGATAAGACTAACAAGCATTAATTAAGCTCTTACTGTGTGTTTTATCTTGTGCCCTCAGGGAACTCATGTTCGAACTGAGAAGGTGACTGGCAAATTATCTATTGTGAATAAATTGGAGGTCCAAGGGAAGGTGAAAGGGCAGCCCAACCTGGGGGCTGGACCTCAGTCAGAAAGCAGCTGACTTTTAGTCATTCAGCATGTCTTTATTGGAAAGCCTATCCAAGCACCGTGGGGGTGGGGGCAGGGGAAGGAGACAAAAGGCAACGTCACCCTTCTGTTCTTTATTCCACCCCAGTGGGCCAGGAAGGCCAGTGGAGGTGGAGGTTGTATGAAGTCCTGCAGAGAGACCTAAGTTCACCATAATAAGGTCAGGCCCCTTCACAGGCCTGAGGCTTTGCTGGTGCTCCTGCCTCTGACTGGGGGGAAGCTGGTAGGACAGAGCTACGAAGTGAACATGCATAATTCTCTATTTTAATTTATCAAAGATGGAGGATCTTCCTTTTCTTCTATAGGGGTATTTAGGTGGTACCACAGTGAACAGAGAACTAGACCTGGAGTGAGGAAGACCTGAATTTAAATCTGGTTTCAGGCATTTACTAGCTCTGTGACCTTGGACAAGTTATTTAACATCTGCTTGCCTCGGTTTCCTCAACTGTAAAATGGGGATGATACTGGTACCTATCACAAAAGTTGTGGGAGAAAATGAGATATGTGCCAAGCTCTTTGTAAACCTTATAAATGCCTACTTTTATTCTTGTTTTTTTTAAATTGTTATTCTGAAGTTATCCTAGGCTTTACATGTAATTCCTTTAGGGTTGAAATGGTTTGGAGAAAGTGACTAGTCTGCCATCTTTCTGATGACTCAGAAATCTTTTAGTTTGCCCCTTAGGTTCTTGAGTTGGGCAGCCTGGTGAAAGGTAGAGATGGGTGCCAGTAACCCCTCAGGCCTACTTCTGATTCACCCACAAGCTACCTTTGAGGCCCTTAGATCCTCAGTGTCCTTTTCTGTCAAAAGGATTTGACTGGATGATTTCACACAGGCCCTTCCAGCATTAACTTTGGGTGACTCTCTTATGATTGCTATTTGAAGCCATGGTAAACTTACTGATTTGCTGAGGATTTGTTTTTCTTTTTGTTGCTGAAAATACATCTGTCCAGAAGCGTTTATTAAAGGTCAGGTACTGGGCTAGGTTCAGGTTTGGAGAGTCAGCTGACATGGCAACAGTTAACTGTATAGCTGTGTTTTTCAGACCTTTTTACCATTTTGTTGTTTTTTTAACAGCAATGTTGTGGAAAAATGCGTTACTCATGCATCTCGCACGGAGCGTGCCATGCTGATTGATGAGGTGTGCACCATGAATGATGGCCCTCACAGTGCCTTATACACCATGATGAAAGATCAATACGCCAACTATGTGGTCCAGAAAATGATCGATGTGGCTGAACCAGCCCAACGGAAGATTGTCATGCATAAGGTATACAATTCCCCTTAATGCTCATGGAAGTGATGGGTGACCCCTTGTAGAAATATTGTTACCTATACTATATTTCAATATTGTCAAGGTACTCTATCTCTTGGATGTGTATGGCTGCATTTTCAGGAAGAAAGTGTTAAGTCTCTCCCCATTCCTCCTCCCTGTAAAAGTCAAAGGTCCAAAGTCTGTGGCATATTAGAGAGATTGTTAGATTGAAAGTCAGGAAGCTGGCTTAGCTACTCTTCACTTTGTGTCCATGGACAGATCCCTTCATCTCTCTGGTCCTCAGTTTCCTCAGCTACTCTCTAGATGACTACAGCAGCCAGATCTGGAGTCAGGAAGTCCTCAGTTCAAATCCAGCCTCTGACAAGTGGCTGTGTGTGGGCAAGTCACTTCAAACTCAGTTTCCTCATCTCTGAAATGGGGATACTAATAGCCCCTGTCTCCTGGGGCTGTTGTGAGGATCAGGTAAAATACCATTTGTGGAGCATTCAATGCAGTGCCTTGGCACGTAGGAAACACCGTAGAGATGTGAGCTGTTTTTATTAGTTATTAAATCTAACCTCAGATACTTACTGGTGTGATCCTGGGCAAGTCCCTTAATCTCTGCTCATCTCAGTTTCCTCAGCTGTAAAACGGAGACAGTAATGGCCCTTGACCTCCCCTGGTCTTTGGAAGGATTAAGTGAGATAACATTTGCGTAGTGTGTTGCAGATTGGAAAGCATTGTTTACTGTCGTCATCATCATCATCATCATCATCATCAGTTGTTGCTGTGTTATGTGGGCTTAGAAACCTCTAGCTCTGATACTGGAGGGGAAGTCAGAGGCTGTCTCGTCCAAGCCCCTCAGTTGACAGAGGAGGAAACTGAGGCTATGATGATATTGTCATTTGCCCAAGATCACATAATTAATCATCAGTCAATCAGTAAACATTTATGAAGCTCCCAAAGTGTGCTGGGTACTGTAATAAATTTTGGTAACCATTAACGGTGAAATGTGACCATTTGACTCAAATGTTCAGTACTCCTTTGCTGATAGCATGCTGCTGTCCTGTTCCATAAGTCTCAGCTTCTGACACCAAAGTTTCCAGTGAACCAGGGCATGAGCCCCTGCTCCCAGTCCTGCCTTGCCAGATGAACATAACAGAAACCACTGGGTTTACAAGAAAGAATTTGATCACCTCCTTCCTACCAAGGTGTTTCTGATTGGCTAAAGTCAATGTGTTACACCTCCCAGATTTATTTACATTCTAAGAAGGGACCGAACCGTAATTAAGCCAAAGAAGTGGCTCTCTGATTATGAAATTGAAGCCATCACTGAGCTGTTGGGGGATATGCTCACTTTGTGAGCTCCCTCAGATGAAACACTTGCCTTTAGTCTCCTCATGTCTTCTTCATCAGCAGAGAGGCCGGCCCCGTTAGCTGGAATGAACTCTTAGAGTAGGCCCTGTTTGCAGTGAGTGCATGGAGATGGGAATTAGGGGTTCCGTGTTAATATGGAAAAAAGGAAAGGAGGTCAGTGTGGTTTGAGTTGGTTAGTGTTCCTAGTGACTTTGCCACTCACACTGCTGCTGCCCCCGGCTCACCAGGCTACACTGCTGTGACTTGCCCCTTGCAGTGTGACTGCATGAAGTGAGAGTGAGAAGTCCATTAGAGATGTCCACTCTGTGAATGCGACAAAACCTGGGAAGAAATGGTGCTGAGATCCTCTCCTGCCCTCTGGTTCTTCCCTCCTCTCTTTTCCCAGTTGATTTCAGTCACTTCAGTCTTCCCCACGTGTGCCTTTTGCCCCTAGTACCAGAATTCTCCAGGCCCCCTCCATGCCCTGTTCCTTCCACTGAGGAAGGGACATAGGGAATGTTTTTTTTTCTTGCTGTTGTATTTTCTTTGATGGGACATGCCAGGAAGTCGAGAAGCTTAGAGACAAGAGTTGCTGCTTACCAGAAAATACAAAGTTCCAACACCTCCCAAGGTTGTTCTCATTGACTTGGATGCTGATGGCGAGTTAGCTGATTGATCACTGTACACTGGCTGGGAATTGTTATCAGGAACAAGCTCTAGAAAAGTGTCTGGGGAAGGCTGAGGTCACCAATGTTAATGTGGCAGATGAGTGGAAATGGTTTATTTTGTATAGAATCATTGAGCCTTGGAAGATGACATGCGTTTTACTTCAAAACACTGCCCCTTAATCTAGCTGTGAGGTTGTGGATAAATCATTTTCCTCTCTATGAGCCTGATTAACTGGAGTGTCTCCAATCTCCTTTTAATTTTGAAGAGTCCTTAAGACTCAGCAGTTTAGAGCAGGGAGGGACCTTAATGGCTAACTCCTCATTTGATATGAGGAAACAAGCTCAGGAAGGTGCATAGGGCAGAATTTGAACCCTAATCTTTTCTGACTCCGAGTCCAGTATTACAACATATGGTCTCAATCATAAATTAAAGTTACTAGGCTTGGAAGGAACCTTAGGGGCCATGTGGTCCAATGCCTTCATTTCAGAGATTGAAGAAACTGAGACCCAGAGAATTTTAAGTGACTTTCCAAAGGAATCCTGGTCCTCTGTCTCCAAACCCAGTGCGTTTTGCACTGTGCCCATCAAATCGAGGGAGCTTCAGAAGACATGACGTTGTGCTGTTAGGCACTGGCACTCCCTTGTCTGTGCCCTTCTCCTGTCATTCTGTTTCCCTGAGTCTGGCAGTGATGACACTCTTGCCCTCACTGAGAACACAGTTCGGTAATGAGAACTTTGACTATGTACTCAGAAGTGCTGAGCCAGACACATAGGGGTGAGCTCCTCCAGAGCAAAAGTTGAGAAACTTGTGAAACCAAGGCAAGGGCCAGGAGTCAGGGAGCCTGAGGAGTGAGCCTTCTGCATGATCCCTAGCACCAGGCATCTGCTAGAGAAGTGCCTCACCTCCCTGCCTCAGGGATGGCACTGAGGTCCTGGCCCCAAACTCCTGGGCCTCTTTTGGCATAAGATGCCCATTCCCTTCCTTCTGCTCCATCACATGTATGTTTGCGTGTGTGTGTTTTTGTGTTACACAGTGAGTGTGAGCATGGCTAAGATTAAGGTGAATCTAGGTAGCAGCCCACTCACAAGATGGGACAGATTGCCATTAACCCGTAGTCATTTCTGTAGTTGTGGACACTCTAAGGGTGTCTGAGATTGCTCTCTCTTCTCTTTGCTTGTCTTCATGGTGGAAACAGTGCAAGGAGAGTGATGAAGGCCGATAAAGTGATGGGGACTCTGGCCACGTGTGGTGGGGCAAAAGAATTAGGAGAGTTTCCCCTGAAGCACCTGAGGCAGGGCACAGAGGCCTGGGTGTTGTCTTCAGTTCTCTTCTCTTTTTTACCGGGAATTCCCATTGTCTCTGCTATTTAACTACAGTCTTTTGGATATTGTTCCCAGGTGTGTCCCAGAGGCACGTCCCAAACAGAACCCACACTTTTTCCAGATTTCTCCAGTTTCTGGCAAAAACATCATTATCCTCCCAAATCACCTAGGCGCACAGTCTTGGGACCATCCCGTTGTCCAGTGGGATGAAGCTGAAACATCAGCACAGTTTGGCCCTATCCCTCCTCACCTCCATTAGACTGTCACAGTCATTCCTAATTGGTCTCCCAGCCACATCTCCCCTCCACAATTCAGCTTCTGCACCCGTGCCGGAGTGTGCTTCTAAGGCACAAGTCTCTTATTCAAGAAGCCTTCACTTTGTCTGGCAGTTAAAGACTTTTTTGCATCTACTTCCAACTTACTTTTCCACACTTACTACACATCACTTCCATACGTACACTTGACATTCCAGCTCAGCTGGGCTGGTGATTTTCCTCTTCCCTTTCCCATCTCCATACCTTTGCACCTTTGTCCCTCCTTCCTGGTATGTACACTCTCCTTTTCTTCACCTTTTAGAATCCATAACATCCTACACGAAGCTTGTACCCATTTTCCTAACAGTTACTGATTCTCCCTCCCCAGCCTCTTTCTATTTGCTTTCTGGGTATTGTGTATTTATTTATATGTATACATTTCTTCCTCCTTAAAAGTGTACTCTCCAGACAGAACAGGGCTGTTTTCATTTTTGTTCTTGTATCCCTAACACGGTGCTCTCATCATATAGAGTGGTGTTGCACACACGCGCACGTGTGCGTATGTGTGTGTGTGTTCGTCCTTCATTGTGGAAGAAGACCCTGTCATCAGAGAAATGATGATGACATGACTTGGACTTGACTTTGTTTTGAGTGAGGGAGGGCTGTGCAGGTTGCTTAATGAAGACTTTGATTATCCCAGCTGGGGTGTTGAAACTCTGTCAGTCCTTGTGTCTGTGTGTATCTGTGTGTGTCTGTAAGTGTCTTAGAAAAGCTGTGACAAAGGGGAAATAGCCCAATTAAGGAGCCTGGGCCCTATGCACTCCTGGTTTTCTCTCTGATAGGAGTTGGATGAAAGTCCCTTTCTGCCTTCTTCATTTTTGATTGTCTGGTTGTATACCCCCAGTGTGGCTGTGTCTGCTGTCCTCATGCTTCTGGTAGAGGCCTTTTCATTCACCAGCTGTTTTTCTTTCCCCAGATCCGGCCTCATATTGCAACTCTACGCAAGTACACTTATGGCAAACACATTCTGGCAAAGCTGGAAAAATACTATATGAAGAACGGGGTGGACTTGGGGCCAATTTGTGGACCACCCAATGGTATCATTTGAAGCAATGAATTCTTGAAAAAACTCAGTGGCCAACTGGCAAATTCAACCAGCAACCGGAAATACTCCAATATACAGTTAGAAAAGGGTTAATGGTTGCTCACCTATTACAGAGAAAATCAAATAACTAAAAATAACTAAAAAAAACTTTGTAAATTTCTTTAATTTTATTATGCATAACATGTACTAATTATTTTTTTTAATTAACTAATTGCCCTGCTGTTTTACTGGTGTATAGGATACTTGTACATAGGTAACCGATGTACATGGGAGGCCACATATTTTGTTCACTGTTGTATCTATATTCCAAGTGCAAAAACTTTCAGGGTGGTTGGTTTAAAAAAAAGAAAAATGAAAAAAAGGTTTTTAACTCATCTGCCTAGCCGGCAAATTTTGCAAATACTTGTTTTTCCCCCCCCATTTTAGTCAAAATTCAGAAGTTCTCATTTTAGTTCAATGGCACAAAACCTGCATTTAATGCTGTTTATAAATATTAAAAGTTTCAGAGTTGCTAAAGCTTCAGTTTAAGAGAATTTTAAGTTTATGAAACTTTTTAAATTGCTTTTTTGGGGGGAGTAGAATATGCTAAAGAACTTAGCTTAGTCGATTTTTGGAAGGATGAATGCACACCCAGGACATTTTAAAAGCAGGGTGGGTGTGTTTGTTTACTGCCGACTTGATTTATTCTGTTCAAAGGCAAAATGTGATTATTTAGCATGAGAAAAAACAATCCAACTCTGCTTTGGTCTTGCTTCTATAAATATATAGTGTATACTTGGTGTAGACTTTGCATATATAAAAATTTGTAGTATTTTCCTGTTTTGATGTCTAATCTGTATCTATAATGTACCCTAGTAGTGGAACATACTTTTGATTGTACAATTGTACATTTGTAAACCTCTGTAATGTAAATGTGGAGAAGTTTGAATCAACATAAACCCGTTTTTTGGTAAGACAAAAAAATTAGCAAACCTGTGCATTTCAATGTATATTCACACCTTTTATGGTCGTAGCATATAGTGTTGTATATTGTAAATTGTAATTTCAACCAGAAGTAAATTTTTTCTTTTGAAGGAAATGTTCTTTATACAGCCTAGTTAATGTTTAAAGAGAAAAAAGCTTGGTTTTATTTGTCACCTCGTGGAACAGTAGCGAGATCCTTTCTAAATGTTCTACAAAATGACTCAGTTAAAAAAATAGTGTTTTTTTAATCTTCCAGGAGTAACATGTTTTGCTTATTTTGTGACAGTAAAAAGGACGTGCAAAGGTTCAGCCCCTCCCTGCCCCCAATCAGAACCCCTTCCACCTTGTAAAGTGTGAAGCCCGCCCTTTTTGTACAGAAGATGAACTGTATTTTGCATTTTGTCTACTTGTAAGTGAATGTAACATACTGTCAATTTTCCTTGTTTGAATATAGAATTGTAACACTACACGGTGTACATTTACAGAGCCTTGTGTATATTTCCAATGAACTTTTTTGCAAGCACACTTGTAACCATATGTGTATAATTAACAAACCTGTGTATGCTTATGCCTGGGCAACTATTTTTTGTAACTTGTGTAGATTGTCTCTAAACAATGTGTGATCTTTATTTTGAAAAATACACAACTTTGGAATCTGCGTTTGTGCTTTCTTTGAAGCCTTTTAAAGGAGACCCACCCAGGGCACCAGGGACTCACCTCACCTGTCACCTGTGCCTCTCATTTCTGGCCCAGGGGAAGTGAAACGGAGGTTGTGGGGTTTGGAGATAGAGGAGTTTGGGTACAGTTACATACCGTAGAATCAAAGTATTCTGTCCAGATTGAGGACAAAAGGAATCCCTACCTCCCTCCTTCCCTCCCTCCCTCCCTTCCTTCCTTCCTTCCTTCCTTCCTTTTTTCTTTCTTTTGTCTTAGTTTTATTGATATAAATTTTTTCATCCCCTTGGTGTCTTTATCCCCCAAAGCAAATGTCTCTTAACGGAGATTTAAGCGTGGGGGAGAAGTTATTAGGCAAAACTAAGCAGCATAGCTGGTTACTGAGCGTCTTGTTTAACTCTTTCGATGTAGGAGATCCCCGAGCCCTGCCGCTTTGGGACAATGTGACCTTGATCTCTTTGGACTTCACTTTCCTCTTCTGTCAAGAGGAGGGTTTGGCCTAGCTCCCTTCCCCCGGGGGTTCCAGCCCTTCCACTATGCAGAGAGCTAGCTTAAGCAGGGCCAAGAGCATTTCCTCAAGAGGGAGGGAAATGGTATAATGTGGTTTTCTAGTGCATACCTCTGCTAACTCTGGCCTCTTTGCCATTCCACTTATGCAGGGACAAAGGTCAACTAAAGCAGCCCCAGAAACTGTTTCAAGCTTCAAGGCTACTTAACACAAAACGAAACAAAATGTGGAATTCAGAAAGGAAATCACAAAGCCCACCTGGGCAGGCATGGTATAATCTTTATGGGGGACATCAATTATCTGGATTTCTGTAGAAGTCGCCATTTATAATCATGGAGACAACATATGTAAAAGCACTATATAAATGTTTGCGCTTATATTTGGAGAGGCCCTTGGGCTATGTCAAGATTAAGAGATTTGCCTAAAGTGATAACACAGCCAATAAGCCCAAGGTGGGACTTGAACTAGCTCAGTTCTGATTCCACATCTGCCTGGTCTGCCACACTGACTGCAGCAGTCAGTCCTTTGGTGGACTGAGAAACTAACAAGGGAAATTCCTCTACGGAGCACATTCTCACCACAAGTCAGAAACTGTTTATACCTGCAAATAATGGAATATTGGGAGAAGTGACCACTGCATGTTAGGGGGATTTTAATTCTTTTTTTAATTTTTGTTTAAATGTAGGAGAATGAAGTCTGAAATAGTTTGACATGCACTCATGGTTACAAGTGAGCAGCCTCCAAAGGGGGAACCCAACCCTAGGAGGGATATTACCAAGTATGAAATATTGAGGACTTGTGGAAACAATTCTTAGGAAAAGGAAAGAGGGGGCTTGATTAAAAAGGCTGATGTAGACACACTAAAGGAGCTCATCAGCTAATAGGTATTTTTAAAAGACACAAGTGGGATCAAGGATGCATAGAAAAGTGTAACTTGATCATGAAAGTCTACCAGTCAGAAATGCTTCGGTTCACTATGCCCAGGGGCCAGTGAGAAAAACTGAAGGAAGAGGGTTTTTCCCATATGACCTGGGGCAATTCACTTAAACTTCTTGGGCATCAACTACCTCTTTTGTAAAATGAAGAGTTTGGATTTCTGACTTTTAAAATATCTCCCACCTCTAGGTCTTTGATCCTATGAATGGCATTGTTTGATGTGGAAGTGGCAAAATGATTGTCAAGCCACCGTCAATGGGGTGTGAAAGACTTTGGAGACAGTAGTGCTGTCTGAGCAGGGTGTAAAAGACTAGAGAATAAGTCTGCAAAACATAAGCCACTGAGTTTGACAACTATCAAAATTCTAGAATATATTATTAAAGAGATGGAGAGTGATTATCAGCCAGTCAGTCAATAAGCATTTATAACAGTGCTGGGCACTGTGCCAAGTATGGGGAATACAAAGAAAGGCAAAAGACAATCATATGCTAACAAACTGTAGATAAGATAAATTTTAAATCAATAGAGGGAAAGCAGTAGAATTAAGGGGGATCTGCAAAGACTTCTTGGAAAAGGTGGGATTTTAGTTGGGACTGGAAGGAAATCAAGAGGTGCAAATGAGGAAGAGCATGGGGGCAGCCAGGGAAAATGCCGAGAGTTGAGAGATGAGTGTCTTATTTGAGGAACAGCTAGGAGGCCAGTATCACTGGGTCACAATCTCAGGTGCAAGAAAACTGGAAAAGGTAGAGTGGCAAGGGCAGGGGAAGCTCAGTTCTGAATGACTGAATGTCAACCAGTATTTTGTATTTCATCCTGGAGGGGATAAGGAGTCACCAGAGTTTATCCAGGAGGGGAGTGACCTGTTTGGACCTGCACTTTTAGGAAAATCACTTTGGTGACTGAATGGAGGTTGGACTGGAATGGGGAGAGACTTGAGATAGGAGGACCCACCAGCAGACTATTGCAGTAATCCAGGCAAGAGATGATGAAGTCTACACCAGGATGGTGGCAGTGTCAAAGGAGAGATATTGAAATCTACAGAGCTCGGAAACTGATTGAATAAGGTGAATTGAGAGCTAGTGAGGAACTAGCTTGTAAGCCTTAGGGACTGGGAGGATGATGTTTCCCTCAAAGGCTTTAGGGGAGAAAGTTGATGAATTCAGTTCTGGACACATTGAATTTAAGATATCTATTGAAAATACAGTTTGAGATGTCTAATAGGCAGTCCCGGATTTGATATAGATCTGGAGAGAAGTTAGGGATGGATAAGTAAATCTGAGAATCGTTAGCATAGAGATGCCACTAAACCCTGGAGAATTGAGATCACCAAATGAAATAATGTAAGAGGAAGGAATGGAGCCAGCAAGAGACTGAGAAAGAGCAGGCAGACAGGTGGGAGAACCAAGGGAGAAGACTATCATAAAAACCCAGAAGGTAGAGAGTCAAAGGAAAAGGGTCAAAGGCTGCAGAGAAGCAAAGCAGAATGAGCACTGAGCAAAGGTCTTTGGATCTGTCCATCAACAGATCGCTAGTAACTTTGGAGACAGTTGTTTAGTTGAAGGATGAGGTTAGAAGTCAAATTGTGGGGATTTAAGAGCCTGAGAGGACATGGAGATATTTATTGAAGGCAGCTTTCTCAAAGAATTTAGCCACAAAGGGCAGAAGAGGATGGGACAGTAACAGGGATGGAAGGACCAAGTGAAGGTTGATTTTCGTTGTTGCTGCTTGTTGCTTTGTTAGGATAGGGCAGAAATAAGGGGTTTTGTGAATAGTAGGAAGAGTTAGAAGGTCAGTGAGAGGTGACAAAGGGGAAATATTCTAGAGGAGATAGGATGGAATGGGTGCAGATAGGGTTGTAAGAATAGGATCATCTTTCTGTGTGATATGGGTGAAGGAGGAGATAGTAGCAGGAGGCATCTGAGTGATGTGAGATGAGAAGGAAAGGAGAATGATGCAAATGGCCTCAGGTTTTTTTTTCATTATTTAATATTTTATTTTTCCCAATTACATCTAAAAACAATTTTAACATTTTTCCCCAAAAAATTTTGAGTTGCAAATTCTCTTCCTCTCCCCCACCTCCATTGAGAAGGCAAGCAATTTGACATAGATTATACACATGTAGCAAAACATATTTCCATGTAAGTCATTCTGTGAAAGAAAACACAGAAAAAAAATCCAAGAAAAATAAAGAAAAAATATCTGATTTGTATTCAGGCTCTCTCAGTTCTTTCTCTGGAGATGGATAGCATCTTTCATCCTGAGTCCTACAGAATTGTCATAGTTCATTGCATTGCTAAAAATAACTAAGTTATTCATAGTTGATCATCTTATAATATTGCTGTTACTGTGTACAGTATTCTCCTGGTTCTGCTCATTTCACTTTGCATCAGTTCATGTAAGTCTTTCCATGTTTTTCTGAGAGTATCCTGCTCATCATTTCTTAAAGCACAATAGTACTCCATTACAATCATATGCAACAATTTCTTTAGTCATTCCCCAGCTGATGGACATCCCCTCAATGTCCAATTATTTGACACCATTAAAAGAGAGGCTGTAAATATTTTTGCGCTCATAGGTCCTTTACCGTTTTGTTTTTTATCTCTTTGGGATATAGACCTAGTAGGGGTGTGTGTGTGTGTGTGTGTGTGTGTGTATGTGTGTTCATCCTTCGTTGCTGAAGAAGACCATGCCATCGGAGAAATAATGACATGACTTACACTTGACTTTGTTTTGAGTGAGGGAGGGCTGTGCAGGTCACCAGCCTCACTTCTCCTCCAGAGCCATCTGAATCCAGTGACCAGATATTCATCAGGATAACTGGAGATGACCCAGGATGAGGCAACAGGATGAGGCAATTGGGTTTAAGTAATTTGCCCAAGGTCACATAGCTAGTGAGTGTCAAATGTCTGAGGTGAGATTTGAACTCAGGTCCTCCTGACTCCAGCACTGGTGCTTTATCCACTGCACCACCTATCTGTCCCCCCCTAGTAGTGGTATTATTTGGTCAAAGGGTTTTATAGCTCTTTGGGCATAGTTCCAAACTATTCTCCAGAATGGTTGAATCAGTATACAACTTCATCAATAATACATTATTGTTTCAATTTTCCCACATGTCCTCCAACATTTGTCATTTACCTTTTCTGTCATATTAGCCAATCTTGCAGGTGTGAGGTGGTAGCTCAGTTGTTTTAATTTGCATTTCTCTCAATAGTGATTTAGAGCATTTTTTACATGACTATAGATAGATAGCTTTGATTACTTTGCAAATTGCCTATTCATATCCTTTAATCACTTATCAATTTAGGAGTGGCTTTTATTTCCATAAATTTGATTTAATTTTCTATATGTTTGAGAAATGAAATCTTTATCAGAGAAATTCACTAAGTTTTTTTTCACAGTAATAATTACCCACTATGTAGTTTCTTCCATCCTCTTTTCCCCCTATTTATCTTATTCTCTTCTTTTACCTGTCCATTCTCAAGTGTTTTTCTTCTTACTTTTACCTCCCCGAAACTGTCCTCCTTTCTATCAGTTCCCCCATTTCCCTTTTTTTATTCCATTCCCTTACTAATTTCTTGTTTGTTAAGACATATTTCTACACCCAACTAAGTGTGTATTTTATTCCCTCTTTGAGTCAATTTTGATTAGAGTAAGGTACATGTGTTCCCCTCCCCACTTTCCCCTTCCATGGCAAAATCTCAGGCCTCTTTTATGTCAGATAATTTATCTCATTCTACCTCACCCTTTCCCATTCTCCCAGTGCATTTTTCTTTCTCATCCTTGAATTTTATTTTTTTAAGTAATCATACCCTCACATCCAATTCTTATCTCTGCTTTAGGAGTTATAAATATATAATTTTCCCATGTAGGAATATAAACAGTTTAACCTTATTGAATCCCTTATGATTTCTCTTTCCTGTTTATTTTTTTATGTTTCTTTTGCATCTTGTATTTGAAAGTAAAATTTTCTATTCAGCTCTGGTCTTCTCATTAGGAATGCTTGAAAGTCCTCTGTTTCATTGAATATCCATTTCCTCCCCAAAGGATTATACTCAGTTTTGTTTGTTAAGTGATTCTTGGTTGTAATCCTAGTTCTTTGCCTCCAGAATATTGTTTTCCAAGCCCTCTGATCCTTTAATGAGGAAGCTGCTAAATTTTGTGTTATCCTGATTGAGGCACCATTATATTTGAATTGTTTCTTTTTGGCTTCTTACAGTATTTTCTCTTTGATCTGGGAGGTCTGGAATTTGTCTATGATATTCCTTGGAGTTTTCATTTTGGGATCTCTCTCAGAAGTAATCAATGGATTCTTTCAATTTCTGTTTTACCCTCTAGAATGCCATGTCATTTTTCCTTGATAATGTCTTGAGAGATGATGTCTAGGCTTTTTTCTTTTATCATGAACTTTAGGTAGTCCAATAATTCTTAAAATTATCTCTCCTAGGTCTATTTTCCAGGTCAGTTGTTTTTCTAATGAGAAATTTCAAATTTTCTTTTTTTTTATTCTTTTGATGTTGTTTGGTCGTTTCTTGATGTCTCATAAAGTCATTATATTCCACTTGTCCAATTCTAATTTTGAGAAGTTATTTTCTTCAGTGAATTTTTGTATATCTTTTCCCATTTGGACAATTCTGCTTTTCAAGGCATTCTTCTCTACATTGGATTTTTGTGTCTCTTTTTACCATTTGGCCTATTCTGGTTTTTTAGATGTCATTTTCTTCAGTATTTTTGTGCTCCCTTTATCAAGCTGTTGACTGTTTTTTTCATGATTTTCTTGCATCACTTCATTTCTCTTCCTGATTTTTACTCTTACTCTCTTACTTAATTTTTAAAATCCTTTTTGAGCTCTTCCATGGTCTGAGACCAATTCATATTTTTCTTTGAGGCTTTAGATGTAGAAATTTTGATTTTATTGTCTTCTTATGAGTGTGCATTTTGATCTTCCTTGTCACCATAGTAACTTTCTATGGTCAGAATTTGTTTTCTGTTGTTTGTTCATTTTCCAGCCTATTTCTTGACTTTTAACTCTATGCTAAAGTGGGACTGTGCTTCCCAAGTGGAGGGGACACTGTTCCAAGCTTCAGATTTTTTATGCCACTATTTTCAGAGATAATTCTGGGGACCTGCATGTTTTTGGCTCTTCCAAAGTGGTGTGTTTACTACTCTCTTGTACTGTGCACTGATTTTTGATCACAAGCACTCTTTTCAACCCTGGAATTGTGACAAGAATTCCTGCTGGTCTGTGACTACAAGCTTTGCTGTGTGGTGCTCCTCCTCACACTGGAACTAAGACGCAGGACTACAACCCAAATCCAACTATAGACAATGCAACAGAGTCCTGCTCCTGATTCTGGCAAAGCAACCTGTAAATCTCCTTGTGACCTGTTGTCTGATCTCCTTACCATGTGTGGGCTGAGAGGCATGGAAACCACCACTGCTCCCAGTGACTAAGTCACCCTGAGACTTGCTCCTGATTTGCTGGGGCCAGGTTTCTGCCTGCAGTGAACTGTGCTTCTTTCTCACTCTGGTGCAACAGAATTTTCTTGCCAACCTCCTAAGTTGTCTTGGACTGGAAAATTGTTTTTCTCTTTTTTTTTGGTGCATTCTATATATTGTTATAATACAACTTATCAACTGAAGCTCTGTAAAGAGAGGCATCATTTTTAAGGACAAGGAAGGGAGAAAAGCTTTGGATAATCATTTGACAATAGCAAAATCATTTTATTGATTTCTGTTTTAGGAAATATTTTAACACAATTAAAAACATTCCACAGTTCTCGAGTGAACAAAAATACTTCCTCCATCCTGAGGAAACACAATATAAAAAGAAACACACCTTTGTCCTATGAGGTATGTAGAGAAACTCTTGTAATGTAACATTTCTGCCTCAGTGATAGTAAAATGTCACAAAAGAGATGCCTCCTAAAAACTGAATACAAATTTTCAGACTTTTTTTCCTTATCCAGCACCATACTCCATAGTAAAAGTGTTATGAAATTCCATATAGAAAACCATTCAGTAGAGCACATTTTATAAAATTAACTCCAACTATTTTAATTTGCTTGAGGCTACCATCTCCTCACATGAAATCAGGTCCTCTTGACTCCAGGACCAGTGTTGCAACCAAACTGCCTGCCTTCTCTTCCCAATCAGTCAAACTGAGACCTGGGAAAGACCTTACTTTAAAAAGATCAAAGTCTCCCATTGCATCCTGGGCCATTTCCAGTTGTCCTGATTTATATCTGACCACTGGACCCAGGTAGCTCCGGAGGAGAAAGTGAGGTTGGTAACTTTGTACAGCCTTCCATCACTTAAATCTAATTCACTTGCAAGTTATGGCATCACCTCCCTGATGTCATGGTTCTCTTCGAGAATGAAGGACAGACAATAATACCTTCTCTTCCCTGAACTAGCTTTATATTGGTCGACAAATCCTTTTTGATGGCAAATTACAATAAGAAACATTATTTTAAAAGACACTATAAAGACCTATTTACCGTGTGCAGGGCACTGTACTAGTTAGATGCAATGATTCTTGCCTCTTTGTTCATTTTGGAAAGTTGGGGGAAAGTTACAAAGCCAGAGACACAGATAGAAGCGGGGAGAATGGATAAATTACAAACCCATTCTCATTAGAAAGTCTGCAACCTAAAAGAAACACATATACACTTTTAAAAAATTATATTTTTTTCTATCAGCAAAAACTTGCCTTCTGTTCTTTCCCCCTTCTCCAATTGAGAATGAAAGAAAAATAATAACCCTGTTACAAACATTTATCATCATGTAAAACAAAATTCTGCATTGGCCATGCACGCACACACACACGCGCACACACACGCACACACACACGCACACACACACGCACACACACACACAATCTCATTCTGCACTGAGTTCTTCACCTCCCTATTAGAGGTGGGTAGCATATTTCACCATTTTTTCTCTGGAATAATTGGTCTTTTATGCTGATCAGAACTCCTAGGTCTTTTAAAGCTATTTGTCTTTATCTTAATAGTTAATGCAAAGAGAAATATTTCCCTATGAAGCATTTGAGATCCTGAATGTGGGACATTTCCCACAGGGACAGAAAACACATGGATATACTGGGTTTACAATGGTCAGTGACTGACTTTGGGAGAAGTTTATTGGACTTTTCAGGTGAGAAAGGAGATTTTTCTAACCTGCTAGCATGTTACTGATCTCTGGGGTCTTTTGGTCGAAAACAAGAGTACAGGGAGAAGATGAAACTGTTGACACTGAAATTGTCCATGTCAATTCAGTTGTCAATTTTCAGCTTGTTGAAAAAAGGAGTTATATGCGTCAGAAGAGAAGGGAACTACTCATGTCTTTCTCTACCATTGTAAAGGGCAAGATAAAAGGATATATTGGGAAATGAAGATATTGAAAAATAGCTCTGTATGTACACATGAAATAAAAACATCATGTATGTACACACATATACATATATATGCACATGTATGGGCACACAGATACACATGTATACACACACATAAATTCATACACACTTGCCTATATGTGTGTGTTCATCCTTCATTGCCGAAGAAGACCATGCCATCAGAGAAATGATGACATGACTTGCACTTGACTTTGTTCTGAGTGAGGCGGGGCTGTGCAGGTCACCAGCTTCACTTCTCCTCCAGAGTCATCTGAATCCAGTGACCAGATATTCATCAGGATGACTGGAGATGACCCAGGATAAGGCAGTTGGGGTTAAGTGATTTGCCCAAGGTCATACAACTAGTGAGTGTCAAGTGTCTGAGGTGAGATTTGAACTCAGGTCCTGCTGACTCCTGCACTGGTGCTCTATCCACTCCACCACTTAGCTGCCCCAACATTTACATACATGCATGAGTGAATATATATGTCTATGCATACGCACACACACAAAACACAATTTCCCTAAAGCAATCTACTCTACCCTCCTCTTGTTCAATCGTGGGTCCAGTATTTTGTCCATTTGCATTTTAGGAGGTGGTGATGTGGAGAGCCTGCCTTCCAAGCAAGGGGGAAGGCTGACTCAAAGGCATGGTGGCAGTAGAAGTGTTGGGTGTGATGAAAAGAGAGAAGGTCAGTTTGACTGGATAACAGAATGTGGAAGGAAAAGTAAGATATGATAAAGTTGGAAAGACAGTGTGAAGCCAGATTGTGAAGGCTTAAAAAGCTAAATAGAAGAGTTTCTATTTGATCTCAGAGGCAATAGAGAAACATTGGAGATTTTTGAACAGGAGATAAATGTGATGATATCTGTGCTTAAAGGAAATTTGCTTTGGCAGCTGTCCATAGGACAGAGTGGATTGGGGATTCATCACATAGGGAGAGTTATTAGGAAGCTCTTGCAGCCATCTAAGTGGGAGTTGATGAAGCCCACAACTAAGATGGTAGCTTTGTGAGTAGAGAGAAGGAGTCTGATGTAATAAAAACAGCAAATTTGGCAAGGGATGAGGATATGTGGAGTTAGAAAAAATCAGGGATCATGGGTAATACTGAGGTTTTGAACTCAGAGGACTGGAAGAATTCTGGTGACTGACAGAAATAGGGAAATTTGGAAGAGGGGAGGGTTTGGGGAGAAAAGATAATGAATTCCGTCTTGGATATGTTGAGTTTGTGGTGTTTTCAGGACATCTGGTTTAGAGTGTCCAAAAGGGTGATTAGTGGGGCTGGACTGACGCTCAGGAGATAGACTATTGTCTGAATATACGTAAGTCTATGAGTCACTTGCATGGAGATAATAATTAAATTTATGGTACCTGAAGTCGTCACCAAAACCATTAATGTAGAGAAGAGAAACTACCCCAGGTCAGACCCTCCCTGCTTTTTTGGTTCCCTTTTATATGTTATCCTTCATTAGAATGTAAACTACTTGAAGACAAGGATCATTTTTTAGCTTGTTTTTGTATTCTCATTGCTTGGCATAGTGCCTGGCACAGAGTAGTTGATTGTTGTCCTTCATTTTCAAAAAGGACCAAAATGACACTGTTATATTGAGTCAGGTTTCAGTGTGTCCAACTGTGGCTGATCAGATCAATACAAACTTGGAGGGCTCTACCACAGGTTGGGCATAAATAGTCTATGTGAATATTTGGAATGGATTCTCTAAATTTGCACATCTTATGCTTCTTTTCAGTTACAATTCTGCTTTGTGTATGGAGCACAACTTCTCTGATGAGGGCATGCCATGTTAGACAGTTCTGTGCTAGTGTCTCCCTTGTGCTGACTTGACATAACTCTCCCTACTGCTAACCTCAAGGGGTTAGTGATCAGTTTTATTTAATCAAGTGACATCAATTGGTTTTTTTTTGATATATAATTTATTTACTGTTCAGTTCTTAACATTCATTTCCACAAGAATTTGAATTCAAAATTTTCTCCCCATCTCTCCCCACCCCCACCCCAGGAGAGCATGCACCCCAACCACCCCTTCCTCCACATATATATCCCTCTAACTACCCTAGTACTGAAAAAGGTCTCATGGGTTACAAATAACATCTTTCCATGTAGGAATGTAAACAGTTCAACTTGAATGAGTTTCTTAAGGCTGCTCTTTCCTGTTTACCTTTTCATGTTCATCTTGATTCTTGCATTTGAAAGTCAAATTTACTATTTAGCTCTGGTCTTTCCAACAAGAATGCTTGAAAGTCCTCTATGTCATTGAAATTCCATTTCTTTCCCCTGAAGTATTATGCTCAGTTTTGTTGAGTAGGTGATTCTTGGTTTTAATCCTAACTCCTTTGACCTCTGGAATACCATATTCCAAGCCTTTTGATCTCTAAGTGTAGAAGCTGCTAAATCCTGTGTTATCCTGCTTTTTAAAACATTCTCCTCATTGACTTTTTGGACCTCTTTTGCCATTTGGGTTAGTCTATTTTTTAAAGGTGTTATTTTCTTCAGCATTTTTTGGGTGTCCTTTAGCAAGATGTTGACTTGCTTTTCATGATTTTCTTGCATCTCTCTCATTTCTCTTTCCAATTTTTCCTCCACCTCTCTTTCTTGATTTTCAAAATCCTTTTTGAGCTCTTCCATGGCCTGAGATGATTGCATATTTTGGGGGGAGGTTTTGGATGTAGAAACCTTGACTTTTTATGTCTTCCTCTGATGATATACTTTGTTCTTCCTCTTCTGAAAGGATGAAAGAAAATACTTTTGCACCAAAAAAGTAATCCTCTATAGTCTTATTTTTTTCCTTTTTTTGGGAGCATTTTTCCAGTCAGTTACTTGCTTTTTGAGTCCTTTGTCAAGTGGAAGATATGCTCTAGAGATATGTAAGTTCTCAGTTCCTTCAAGGTGGCACAGTCAAGAGAGAGGAGTTTACTCCTTTCCTGGCCTGCACTCTGGTCTGGGAGCAACAAGCACTATTTTCTGCCCAGGAACTGCAAGTAGGATTCCCTTTCCACAGACACTACCAGCTCCACCACCGGCTCCACCACAGCAGCACTCTTCCTCACCCCAGGACTGCTACTCAGAACTGAACCTCAGATGGGCAGCTCTATTCCCCCAGGGTGTTTAGGTAGAGGGCTCCAAAAGTGGACTCTGCTGCAATAGTGGCTGCTTCCACCTTGGGGCTGGAGCTGGGGCCAGATAGCACACTCCTCTCAACCAGGTGACAGAGCTTTCTCACTGACCTTTGAAGCTGTCTTTGGTGTTTGTGGGTTGAGAAATCTGGGAACTACAGATGCTACCCATGATTCTGCACCCTGAAGCCTGTTCCAGTTTTGTCCATGCCACACAGATATGCCGGGCTGCTTTCCACTTTGAGCCCAATGTGATAGACCTTTCTTTTTGGCCTTCCAGGCTGTCTTGGGCTGGAAATCTCTTTCACTCTGTCATTTTGTGGCTTTTGATGCTCTAGAATTTGTTTAGAGTCATTTTTTACAGGTATTGTGTGGGCTAGGAGGGGAGAGCTAGAGCAGGTCTATCTTTCTACTCCACCATCTTTGCTCTGCCCCTAATTGTTTTTTTTAGAGGTATTTACAAGACAACAACAAAAATAGCAAGAACAGAAGTTGTTGTCATTTTCCCCCAATGACTGGGAGCATACTCCCCTTTATATCACCTTGGTCCCTGAAGAGATTAGACTCAGATTTAAACTAGATTTCTAAATGCATGCCTGATGGGTGGAGGAGTCTCATTTCTGCTACTACTGGACTGGACCAGGCAAATCATTTGTGATTTCACTCTTCACTATTTGACTTCCAGAAAATTCCTGCATAGATTCTAGTTTCTGAATGCCAGGCATGCTCTCCAGACCTCCCAAACCTCTAAACACTGTCGTCATCTCTAATTGAAGAAACACAGCAAAGAGAGAAGCAACTATGGGGTCATGTACCTAGAAGCCACTTGACCCTGTTTGGGAAGGCTCTTTCACCACCAAAAGCTCACCTCTTGCTTCTTCACCTGAACATTGCCATCCAGAAATGAGGACTAGGACTGTTTTTAGCTGGTTTGTGCCTTTGAGTGAATGCGTTCAGTGTGGGTCTGGGGTCTCCTTTTCCTTGGTTCCAAGCCTTTCCCTGGACTTGAGTGCTCTATGCAGTGTGCTCCTGGCTAGACCATGTTCTCACAATTACTCTGAAAGTTTCTTCACCATGTGGTTAGCAGAGCTGAACCAGATGTAGAATGTTTGCTCATGCTTCAAAGTCTACACATAGATTGCATCAACAGAGCACTCTACATGTATTTTTTAAACACTGGGCACATAGGTTACTCTCTTGTTATAAAGAATTCATTGGTAACTTTGGAGAGAACAATTTCAGTTGAATGATGAGGTCAAAAAATAAATTGTAAAGGACTGAGGAGTGAGTAAAGAGAGGAAGCCGAGGCAAGCAGTATAGATGAATTTGTTTTTAAGTTTGACTGAGAAAGGAATGAGAGATAGAATGATAGGTCAAGGAAATTTAAGAGTCTAGTGAATGTTTTTTTAAGGATGAGGGGAATGTTTTAAGGCATTGGGAAGCAACCAATAGAAAGGTAGAGATTGAGTATTACAGAGAGAAAGGGGGTGATTGAAGTTGCAATCTACTGGAAAAGATGGAGGTGATGGGATCATGGGCACATATTGAGGGGTGCATCTTGTCAAGCAGCGTGAACTCATTGTCAGAGATGTGTCAAGAAAAGAGAATGGAGGATGATGTTAGGGAGATTTGAGATAGAAGAAAGAGGAGAAGAAGGCTAGTATGACAAATGACTTCAATATTCTCAGTAAAGTAAGGAGTAATGTCCTCAGATGAGAGAAAGTGTAGAGGGGGTGGTGCAGGAGACTTGAGGCAAGGCTTCTTTGAGGAGTGAGACAGGGAATCAGTTAGGGGGGAAAATATTGTCTTGCTTCAGTGAGGGCTCAGCTGAATAACACAAATTTATAATGTCCCTAGTCAGTATGGTAGTGTTATTTCTTTTAACTCCATCCAGCTGCTTATGGGTAAGAGTAGAGAAAGATGGGACAAATTCCAGTTTGAGTTCTGGCAAGGAATGAGCAGTGATAGGTCGAGGGAATGAGGGATTTGAAAAATGAGGACAGTATAGAGTTTAAATGGGATATATATATATATACATATATATATATACATACATATATATATATATATATATATATATATATATATATATATATATATGTATGTATATATATATATGGTCAAGATATTAGAAGGAGAAAAATTAATTCAAAGCAGTGGTAATAGCCTGAGAAAATACTTAGGGATAGAGATATTTGAGATCAAAATGGAAGCAAAGAATGAGTTTGGAAGAAGAGAGCCATGAGAGAGAGAATGATATGGTTAGATAGAACTGAGTTTTTGGTTAAGGAATAAGCATCTTTGTGGGCAATAGTGAGATTCAGGATGTGACCATCTCTATGTGTGATTTAGGTGGAACAAAGAAATAGGTCATGAGATTTGAGAAAATTGAAGAACTGGGAAATGAGTGAGTTTGAGGGACCACGTGTATGGATGTTGAAGCCTTAGGGTATAAGAACAGGAGGTGGGAAAGAGAGGAAGATGATGAACCAAATGCTGAACTTGAGAAAGCAAGGAGAATGATATGATGCCTTGTGAATAATAGCCACCAGGATGTGGTTTGGATAGCAAATTGTAATTGAGCAACTGTGAAAGGAGATTCATGATCAAGGTAGAGTCTGGAATTGACTGTGAAATACAGGGAGTATTCTATCTCCTCCTCCAAGACCAATGTGTCTGGGCTGTTTGTGAATGAAGGTTTAGTCAGTCCTCAGAAGAGGACCAAGGAGGCAAGGAACCTGGTCTTAGTGAGGTATAGTGTATGGGAGGAGTATGAGAGGAAGAGGCCTGAAATGATGGAAAATTTGCTTACTATGGCATAGGAATTCCAGAGGGCACAGAGGAAGAGGTGGTTGTGGGAGGAGAGGAAGGCAGATGGGGTAAGATTGAAGAAGATGGGAATAAGAGGGTGGGAAGTGTGTCAGAGATAATTTTCTTCTACATAGCTGGTAATTGATTAATACAGGGATAGGGATTGAAACAGGGTGGGGAATTGTTTGCCATAGGGATAATAAAGCGTGGTAGATGAATAATAAAGCTCATAGTCTTCAAGAGGTGTTGTCACACCTTATAATGCACACAGAAGGATCTGAAGACCTCACAGTTTATTGTAAATCTCTC
Organism: Potorous gilbertii; assembly: GCA_028658325.1. NCBI lineage: Eukaryota > Metazoa > Chordata > Mammalia > Diprotodontia > Potoroidae > Potorous > Potorous gilbertii. The sequence continues at coordinate 57,474,249 of CM053771.1, read as the reverse complement.
TTTTATCTGGATTCAGCCATGGACATCCTCAATTATGGTGGTAAACATCCATGGTCAGCATATTGGCACATTGTTTTATGACTTGCTTGATATTAAAAAATCTCTTGAATACATTTCTATCTTTTTACATTATTCAAGGGATTTTGTATGGTTTTGACACATGAATGGGACACAGCCTGTTGAAAGACAGCTTTTTTAAAAAAGACAGCCTTTTAGGTGATATTTTGCTCCTGTGAATCTAGTATTTTTCTACAGTCAATACTAATAAAACCCCTCCACCCCAACACAATAAGCTCTTGTATTCTTTACACTTTTTAGCCACATGTGTGGATTATAAATGTGTGGTCCGCTGTAGAATACCCTTTGTGGAAAACTATCTTTTCCCTTCTCATACCTTCATCAAACATAGCCTTCAGGTGTGTAAATTGATTGATCGAATGATGCTACTTTTGGACAAATTCCCCAAAGGAGATAAAAATAGAAAAATCCCACATGTACCAAAACGTTCTGTGAGAGCAAAGGATTGGAAAAAAGGTGAATGCCCATCATTTGGTGAATGGCTGGACAAACCAAGGAATGTAATGAAATGTTATGATGCAAAAAGAAATTCAGAGAAACCTGGGAAAATTTACATGTCCTGATGCAGCATGAAATAAGTGGAACCAAGAGAATTCTATATTCAATGACTATGACAATATCCATGGAAGGAACACTAGCAATGAATTTGGAGTAAATGTGCCTGCTCTTAAACTCTGAAAATGGACAGTAAAACAAGCTTTTCCTCTCAGCTGACAGGCAGGGGACCTTTAGGGAGAAGTGTTACTTATGTTGTCTGATACAGTCACCAGATTGGTTGTTTTTGCCAAATTACTTTTCTTTGTTTGTTGATGAAGGAGCTTGTCTGTTCTCCACACATCATGTTCAATCTCTTGTCTTTACGCAAGTGACATGTGCCCCATGCCTGAAACCCTCTGTTTTTATTATTCATTTTCTTAAACACTCAACTCAAGCACTTCCTTCTCCATGAAGTTTTTTCTAATCTCACCCAAGATCTAGAGCCTTCCTTCCCCTAAAAAAATTACCTTGAATTTATTTTGTATACATTCTGTATATACTTATATGTATACCTTGTCTCCCCCATTATAATGTAAGCTTCATGTTGATAGGGACAATTTCGCTTTTGTCTGTATCCTCAGTGATTAACACTGTGTGTGGCACATTATAAGTGCTTAATAAATACTTATTGATTGATTAATTATTCGATGGTTCAATTTGGGTGTGGTGGGTATATAGAAATGCATGTAACATAAATATAAAAGACTTCAGAAAACTTAATTTTAAAAAGGTTTTATAAAGATAGGAAAGAAGCCATATGGCTTGGTGGTATTTTATATTCATTTGGCATTTTATTTTTTATTTTCCACACTTCTCTTTCAGATAGCTGGAGAGAAGATTCTTCAGCATCCTCATGATTGTGTTTCTGGCAGCACAGACTTCCCCTGTGATCCTTTGGTCGGGTCCAACTGCTCTTCCCATCCTTGTTTTCGTTAGGTCTAGTTTCACTTCCTCTCTTAACACATCCAGATCAAGTTGTTAGACTCTAAGATTGTGGCTTCCTTGCCCTTGATGCTAAAGTATATAAAACATATAGCAACAGACTGTGTTTGCTTTCCAAGAACCAGACTAGTTGCCTATGAAAATCCACTAAACAAACAAAAACACAAAATGGCTCTCAAGGAATATGACAGTGTGATGGTATATGGGGCTGAGAGTGCTAAGAATCAAAATTATTTGAAAACTGTAGATGAATAACCTCAGGTAAAGATGGTGGTCTCTTAGGCTCAACTGAAGGTACCAAGTAAGAAATTTCTAGAACAAAAAAAAATTAAAAGTACCTTATCCCAGAGATACATCTGAGATCTTGAATCGTTCACAAATGGGCTGAGACCTAGTTCCAGAACCAGAGAATGAACAGCAATATCAGTGGCAGAATGATGCTATATGATCCACACCAAGACAACTTAGGAGGTCAGTAGGACAGTTCTGTGATATTGGGGTGAAGGCTGGCCCAGAGGAAAATATACACAGTGCAACACCAGCAACAGGCCTTGGAAGTGACTGTGATTGTGTCAGCAGAAGCTTCAGAAGCTCTCAGTATAGAGACAGTAAGGGTTGGACAATTGGTAAGAAAGAGCTTATAGGGGACTCTTTGTGCTGTGTTGTCCATACACAGTTCTATATAACAGTTCCAGGGTGAAAAAGAGAACTAGCACTTGTAGTTGCAGGAGATCAAGGGCCCTAGTTACAATTGCAGGACAGAGAAGAATGCTTATAGTTGTTTGCAAGAGAGCAGAAGTTCTAGTCTCAGTTTCAAGGAAGAGAGAAGCACTAATGCTTGTGACTTCAGGAAAGCAAGATCCCTAACTGGATAAAGACAAGAGAAGACAGGCCAGGAGAACAATGACCACACCTTTCAGATCACATCACCTTGGTATGATCTCAAAACTAGTTCTGAAAATAGCAGCACAAAACCCCTGAAGCTTGGAACAGTGGCCCTTCCCTTTCCCCCACTCCTGCCCCCAGGAGCAGAGCCCAACTTTAATATAAAGTTAAAAATCAAGAAATAGACTGGAAAAATAAGTAAACAACAAAAAGAGAACTCAGCCATAAAAATCTACAGGGAAGATCAAGATGCAAATTCAGAAGAGAGATCTATGTCAAAACAGCTAGAAGCAAAGCCTCAGAGATAAATGTGAATCGGATGCAAGCTCAAAAAGGATTTTTGAAAGAGCTCAAAAAAGACTTTGAAAAATCAAGTAAGATAGAGAAAAAAATTGGGAAAGAAAATGAGAGTGATGTAAGAAAGTTATGAGAAGAGAGTCAATAGCTTGGTAAAAGTGGAGTAAAAATACTGGAAAAAGTAACACTTTAAAAAACAGAATTGGTCAAATGGTAAAAGAGGCAAAAAAAATCATTGAAGAAAAGAAGTCCTTAAAAAGCAGAATTGGCCAAATGGAAACAAAAGCTAATTCCTTAAAAAATTAGAATTGGGCAAGCAAATGACTTTACAAGACATCAGGAAACAATAAAACAAAGTCAAAAGGATGAAACATAGAAAAAATGTGAAATACCAGAAAAGCAGCTGACCTGGAAAACAGATTAAGGAGAAATAATTTAAGAATTATTGGACTACTTGACAAATGAAGGAAGAGTCTAGACATTGTATTTCAAGAAAGTATCAAAGGAAACTACCTTGATATCTTAGAACCAGGGGGTAAAATAGAAATAAAAATAATCCACTGATCACCTCCTGAAAAGCCCCAGGATTAGTATAGGGAAATACCAGAGCTCTCAGGTCAAAGAGAAAATATTTCAAGCAGCCAGAAAGAATTCAAGTACTATGGATCTAAGTTAGAATCACAGAAGATTTAGCAACTTCCATGTTAAAGGAGTGGAGTGTTCTGGAAGGCAAAGGAGCTAAGATTACAATCAAGAATAACCTACCCATCAAAACAGAGTATAGTACTTCAGGAGGGAAATGAATATTTAATGAAATGGAAGACTTTCAAGCATTCCTAATGAAAGAACCAGAGAGTAATACAAAATTTGATATTCAGGCACAAGACTCAAGAGAAGCATAAAAAGGTAAACATTAAAGAGAAATCATAAAGGATTTAATATGATTAAACTGTTTACATTCCTATATGAGAAGATGATACTTATAAGTCCTAAGAACTTTGTGATTATTAGCTCAGGAGTATACATATAAAGAGGGTACATATATGAGTTGACTATGATGGGATGATCTAAAAAAATTAAGGGGAAAGAAAGAAAGATGCACTGGGAAAAGGGAGAAGGGAGAGGCAGAATGGAGGAAATTATTTCATATAAAGAGATGTGAAAAGAAGAGCTTTTATAATGGAAGGGAAAAGGGGTGGTGGTGGTGACGGGCACTTGAACCTCACTCTCATTGGGATTATTTCAAAGAGGGAATAACATACACATTCAGTTGGGTATAGAAACCTGAGAGAGAGAGAGCGAGAGAGAGAGAGAGAGAGAGAGAGAAGGATTAACAGGAAAAAATAGGGATGGAGGGAAACATACAGTTAGTAATCACAACTGTGAATGTGAATGGGATGAGCTTACCCATGAAACAGGAGCAGATAACAGAATGAATTAGAAACCAGAATCCAGCAATATGTTGTTTACAGGAAACGCACTTGAAACAGAAAGACACACATGGAGTAAAAATAAGGGGCTGGAGGAGAATCCATTATGCTTCAGTTGAGGTTAAAAAAAAAGGCAAGAAGCAATCATGATCTCAGACCAAGCAAAAGCAAAAATAGACCTAATTAAAAGAGATAAGCAGGGAAATGACATTTTGCTAAAAGGAACTGTAAATAATGATACCAGTATGAAGTATCAGTACTAAACATAATTGCACCAAATGCATAGTATCCAAATTCTTGAAGGAACAGTGAAATAAATCATAGGAGGAAATAAACAGTAAAACTATACTAGTACAGAACTTTTCCCTCCCAGAACTAGATAAACCTAGTCTAAAAATAAATAAAAAAGAAGTTAAGGAGATGAGTGGAATTTTAGAAAAGTCAGATATTATAGTCCTCTGGAGAAAATTGAATTGAAATAAGGAGTATACCTTTTTCTCAGCTGTACATGGCACCTTCAGAAAAATTGAACATATTGGGATAAAAACTTCACAAACAAATGCAAAAAAAAATAAATCTTTCTAGACCATAATGTAGTAAAAACTGCATTCAATAAAGGGCCATGGAAAAGTAGTTTGAAAATTAATCAGAAACTGAATAATCTAATCCTAAAGAATAAGTAGGTCAAAGACAAATAATAGAAACAATAAACAATTTCATTAAAGAGAATGATAATGGTGAGACAACATACCAAAATTTGTGGGATGCAGCCAAAGCATTTTATATTTATATTATACTTACTTATACTACGTATACACTATATATTTATATTTCTATGTGCTTACATCAGTAAAATAAAGAAAAGGCAGATCAATATATTGGGAATACAATTTTTAAAAAGCTAGAAAAAAAGAACAAATTAAAAATTTCTAATTAAATATCAAATTGGACATCCTGAAAATCAAAGGAGAGATTAATAAAACTAAAAGTTTAAAAAAACCCTATTCAACTAATAAATAAAACCAGGAGCTGTTTTTATGAAAAAAAGAAACTAATAAAATAGACATATCATTGGTTAATTTGTTAAAAAATAAGAAAACCAAATTACCAGTATCAAAAATGAAAAGGGAGAATGTAGCACTAATGCAAATGAAATTGAAGCAACTATTAGGAATTATTTTGCCAATTATGTGCCAGTAGATCTAACAATCTAAGTGAAATGGATGAATATGTACAAAAATAAAATTTGCTCAGATTAACAGAAGAGGAAAGAGAATATTTAAATAACTCCATCTTAAAAAAAGAAATTGAACAAACCATCGATGACTTCCCTAAGAAAAATTTCCAGGACCAGATGGATTCACAGGTGCATTCTATCAAATATTTAAAGAACAATTAACACCAATACTATTTAAATGATAATTTTTGGAAAAATAGGCAAAGAAAGACCCCTATCAAATTCCTTTTATGACACAAGTATGGTGCTGATACCTAAACCAGGATGAGCAAAAACAAAGAAAACTACAGACCAATATCCCTGATGAATATGAATTCAAAAATTTTAAATAAAATACTAGCAAGGAGATTACAGCAAGATACCTCCAAAACAACAAAAATAATATGATTATATCAATAGATGCAGAAAAAGCTTTTGACAAAATACAACAGTCATTCCTATTAAAAACATTAGAACGCACAGGAGCATTCCCTTAAAATGATGAGTAGTATCTATCTAAAACCACGAGCAAGCATTATCTCTAATAAGAATAATTTAGAAGCTATAGTAATAAGACAAGAAAAAGAAATTGAAGGAATTAGAATAGGCAGTGCTGTTGTTGTTTGTCCTTAGTTTTCAAAGAGGACCATGACATTAGGGAGGCGTTAACATGACATGCAAGTGAACTGGATTTAAATGAGGGGGGCTGTGAAAAGTCACCAGTCTCAATTTCTCCTCCAGAGCCAACTGGGTCCACTGACCAGATACACATCAGGATGACTGAAGATGACTCCAGATGCAGTGGAAGACCTTGACCTTTTTAAAAAAATCTCAGTTTGACTGAGGCAAAGCCAATTCAGTCATTGAGACCAGGTTTAAAAAATGAGACAAAGAATGCCCTCTTTAACCTAGTCCAAAAAATAAATAAATAAACCAGGAGGATAAGATCCTCAGGGTTTCTGGTCAAAACAGAAACATTTCCTATTTACATTCAATCTGAATCAATTTGGGTTCAAACAATGACCAAGTGGGTTTTGACCTGGAACCTATTGTTGGCCAATCAGTGAGAGGCTGAACTATATGAGTTTAAGTCATTGTCCTTAAGAAAGAAATTTTAGCTTCTAAACACTGAAGATGTCTTGCAATGTTTTTCAAGGAAGGGAAATAAATAAAGAAAGAAAGAAGGAAGGAAGGAAGGAAGAAAGGAAGGAAAGAAGGAAGGAAGAAAAAGGAAGGAAAGAAAGAAGAAGGAAAGAAAGAGAGAAAAAGGAAGGAAAGAAGGAAGAAGAAAAGAAAGAAAAATTGGAAGGAAGGAAGAAGGAAAGAAAGAAAACAATAAAGCTGTATTGTCCAACTGACTGGTTCCAGTTGGGTCCCCAGAGAGACAGCTCCTACTACTCACAAGGTTGTTGTTTGTCCTTTGTTCTCAAAGAGGACCAAGACATCAGAGAGGTGATACCATGACCCATAAGTGAGTTGGGTTTAAGTGAGGGAGGGCTGTGTAAAGTCACCAATCTTGCTGTCTCCACTGGAGCCATCGGGGTTAAGTGGTCAAATACAAATCAAGATGACTGGAGATGACTCTGGATGCATTGGAAGACCTTGACCTTTTAAAGCAAAGTCTCAGTTTGACAGGCTAGCTAAAAAATGGGGTAAATAATGACCTCTTTAATAACCAATGAGGAAACAAAACCATCACTCTTGGCACATGATATGAAGGTGTACTTAGAGAATCAAAAATAATAAACTAAAAAATGAGTTGAAACAATGAACAACTTTAGCAAAATTGCAGGATATAAAATAAACCCACATAAACCATCAACATTTCTATATATTTTCAATAAAGGCCAGTAGGAAGAAATAGAAAGAGGAATTAATTTAAAATAACTACAGATAATATAAAATACTTGGTAATCTACCTGGCAGGAAAAACCTAGCAATTATGAACACAATTACAAATCATCTTTCATACAAATAAATATAGATCTAAACAATTAGAGAAACATTAATTGCTCATGGGTAGGCCAAGCCAAAATGATAAAAATGATAAATTTACCTAAGTTAATTTACTTATTCAGTGCCATACCAATCAAATTACCAAAAGATTATTTCATAGATCTAGAAAAAATATTTGCAAAATTCATCTGGAAGAAGTAAAGGCCAAGAAATATTAAGGGAATCATTGAAAAAAATGTGAAGTAAGGCAGTCTAGCAGTACCAAATCTCAAACTGTATTACAAAGTAGTAATCATGAAAACAATTTGGAAATGGCTAAGAAATAGAATTGGTGGGTTGGTGGAATAGATTAGGTATACAATGCGTAGTAGTAAATGACCATCATAACTGAGTGTTTGATAAACTCAAAGATCCAAGCTTTTGGGACAAGAACTCACTGTTTGACAAAAATTGCTGGAGAAACTAGAAACTGGTTTGGCAGAAACTGTGTACAGACCAAGGCAACTAGATGGCTCAGTGAATACAGTGCCAGGCCTTGAGTCAGGAAGACTCATCTTCATGAATTCGAATCTGTCCTCACATACTTACTAGCTGTGTATCCCTGGGCAAGTCACTTAACCTCTATTTACCTCTAGATAAGGAAATAGCAAATCATTCCAGTATCCTTGTCAAGAAAACTACATGGACAGTATGGGTGTGGTAGGGTATAGAGGGTCACAAGGAACTGGACATGACTGGACAACTGAATAACAACAATGTATAGATCGTTGTATACCAAAATAAGGTCCAAATGGGTACATGATTTAAGCATAAAGGATGATATCATAACTAAATTAGGAGAACATGGAAAAACATACCTGTCAGATCTACATAAGGGAGATTTTATGACCAAGCAAGAGAAAAGATAGAGAGCATCATGACAGGCAAAATAGATACTCTTGATTATATTAGATTAAAAAGGTTTTGCACAAACAAAATCAATGCAGCCAAGATTAGAAGGAAGGTAAGAAACTAATAAAAAATTTCTTACAGCAAATATCTCTGTTAAAAGCCTAATTTCTCAAAAATATAGAGAACTGAGTTAAATATATGAAAACATGCCATTTCTCAATTGAAAACTGATCAAAAGTTATGAACAGGCAGTTTTCAGAAGAAGAAATCAGATGTATTAATAATCACATGAAAAAGGCTCTAAATCACACAAATTAAATGTGCAAATTAAGACATGCAAATTAAAACAGCTCTGAAGTGTCACCTTATACCTATCATATTAGTTAACATGACAGAAAAGGGAAATGACAAGTGTTGACAAAGATGTGAAAGAACTGGGACACCAATCCACTGGTGGTAGAGTTGTGAAGTGATCCAACCATTCTAGAGAACAGTTTGGAACTATGTTCAAAGAGCAGTCAAACCATGCATATTCTGATCCAGAAATACTGCTACCATTCACCAGTGAGACCAAAGAGAAAAGGAAAGGACCTATATATACAAAAATATTTATAATGGCCTTTTTTTGTGGTGGCAAAGAATTTGAAATGATGGGAGGGTGGAAAATATTCATCAATTGGGGAATGGGTTAAACAAGTTGTATATGATTGTGATGGAATACTATTGTGCTATAAGAAACAGCAAGGGAGATAGTTTCAGAAAAATTTGGTAACATTTATATGAATTGATACAAAGTGAAGTAAGAACCAGGAGAACATTGTACACAGTAATAGCAATATTGTATGATGATCAACTGTGAATGCTCAGCAATACGGTTCCAAATGTCTTATGATGAAAAATGCTATTCACCTCCAGAGAAAGAACTGATGGAGTCTGAGTGTAGATTGAAGCATAAATTTCTTTCTAGATTTCTTTATTTTTCTTTCTTTTACAATATGACTAATATGGAAATACATTTTGCATGATTTCAAATGTATAACTGATATCACATTTCTTTCCTTCTTAATGGGTGGGGGAGGGTCAGGAGAAAAAGAGAGAATTTGGAACTCAAAATTTTTAAAAAATGAATGTTAAAAGTAAACATCGAAGGACTGATAAAACAAAGTAATAAGAAACAAGAAGGTCTAAAAGCATATAGGCTATAACGAAACGTCACTATTATTTTCTTGTTAATAATTTTTGTTATTGTTTATGAACACATTCTTCAAAAAAAGTGGGGGAAGAGACACTGGGCAAAACAATCCTCAAATAACAACATAAAATGCAATTTATTATATATTAACAGATAAGAAAAACTCACTATTGATGTGAAAATCACTCTAAATCAGCAATCATCCAACAAATTATTAACCAAGGTCAAAATTAATGCAAAACTATATAGTTTTAAATTATATATATGTAATATATATTATATATAACATATAAAGAATATAAATAAGAAAAACATTTAAAACAATTAAAACAATGCTAGAATGACCTATTTAAAAGAATGACTATTTTTTTTTTAGAAGGAGAGATATGGACCAGAGAATAGATATTGAGAAAGATTACTACCATTTACTAAAGAGGGTTGACTGATGAAAAATCAATGAGTAGAATCAGAGTTTAGATACTGCTGCAAATATCAAGTATTTTATCTCCCTGCCATTTGGACAAGTATGGTAGTCAATGGCATTTTAGTATATAAACTAAGTCATCAAATCTTAACGGAGGAGGATGGTGGAATATTATGAATAACATCACTTTACAAGTTAGCAAGAATTGGGGGGAAGAAGGAAAAGCCAGTTCAAAGAAACTGAAATGAGATAGTCAACTAAGTGTAGCAGCAGAGAGCGGTGAGAAGGGTTGATCAGATACTCATATTTTCTCCCTCCCATTTTATTACTTGTTGTTGTTCATCATTTCTAAAGAGGATCTTACTACTGACTCATTGTCTAGATGGGTTTGCTGGCAGAAATGTTTTTATCTGTCCTCTGGGAAGTTGTAGTTCACTCTACACTTCTTAGCCCTAAGCCCCCAACAAGAGATAGCTCGTTGGCAAAATACCTCAGTGTTAGATCTTTCTATTTCTTTCTCCTCTAGATAGACCTTGCCCTGATTACTTTTTCCCAATACTTTTTTGTATTCATAATAAACAAATCCAGATGAGCAAAACCTGTGGTTAGTACTGTTTGTAAAGAATGTATACAACAAAGAGAGAATTAAAAAGACTTTTCCTCATACTGAAAGAGAAAGGCTTCAGTGCTCCTTGAGGAAGGTCAAAGGGAGAAAAGGTATATCATATTACTGCCTTGGGATCTGTAGTCTAGTGAGTTTGTAGGCATCTATTCTGATACTTCATGGGTCTGATTGGCCCATGCAGCCATCCTTCTAGGGTCTTGGTCCCACTTGCTTTAAAAGCTTCCTCTTTCCATGCTTCTAATATTTCAGATCTATTCAGTTTCTCATGGCCTTCCCTGCTCTAGCTCAGCAACTTCAAAGCATCAGTATCTGGCTTCTTTTTTAAGACCAACTTCTACCTGGATTGAATAAACTAACTTTAAAAAATCACCTGGGTAGTGTGACCAAATCATTGCTCATATAATGGCATTGCTCCCTATCAAATTTATTCAAGGAGTATGTTTAGACCTCACTTTATGAGGAATCACCATGCTGGATGCATTCTGAAAGTTAATTTAATACCTCATCGTTGGTCCCTTGCAAAGACTAACTCCTTTACATAATCAAAGCCATCGTAAGATTATTTAACTATGAAATTGGAAGAAGGACAAAAAAGAGCTTAAAAAATCTGTAAATACTTTATGATATCGGTTTAGTCAGTCAGTCAATAAATGTTGATTAATTGCATGTTATGTACTAGGACTGTGCTAAACACTTAAAGGCACAGAGAAAGGTAAAAGTTTCTGCCTTTAAGTAGCTCACAATTTAATGGGGAAGACAACATGTAAACAATTATGTATAAATAAACTAAATACAGAATAAATGGTGGGTACTATTAAGAAGGATTGGGAAAGACTTCTTGTAGAAGGATGGATTTTAGCTGCGACTTAAGCCAGCAAAACCAGGAGACAGAGAGGAAAAGGAGTTGTCCAGATTTTCTAGGGACAGTTAGTGAAAATACCTGGAGTTGGAAGAGACTGGCTTCATAGGATCTCTAAATATGTGGGATAAGGTATAAGAAGACTGGAAAGGTGGGGGAGGACAGGTTATGAAGAGCTTTAAATGCCAATTAGATGATTTTATATTTGATCCTAGAAACTAAATGGATTCACTAGAGTTTGTTGAGTAGGAGGTGGGAGTGATGTGATCAGACTTTTGCTTCAGGAAAATCAGATTGCTGTGTAGAAGATGAATTGGAATGAGGAGATTTTTTTTCTGTAGGTAACAGAGGTGGGTGAGTAGGATTAGAGCAGACACTTGGCAGCTTCATCATCTTTTAGTTCTAGAAAGCTAATTGACTCTCCCCCTTTTCTTTATGAGGCCCAACTATTCTCTGAGATCAGTGTTTCTGGGCGAACAGAAAAAAAAGAAGGGAGAGTGAGGCTGATATGGTCTTTGAAGTAGATTGTTGTGTTTTCCTTCATTCTCGAAGAGGACCATGGCATCAGGGAGATGATGACATGACTTACAGTTGACTTTGACTTGAGAGAGGGAAGGCTGTGAAAGGTCACCAGTCTCACTTTCTCCTCAAGAACCACCTGAGTCCAGTGGCCAGATATTCATCAGCATGACTGGGGATGGCCCAGGATGGAATGGGAAACTGTGGCCCTTTTAGGCTAAGGCCTTTTCAGGTTCTCTCTTAGAGTGAGTTAACATTGAGTGAATAGGCCTCTTTTAAAAGTGAGTCAAGGGATGGCCTCTTTAATTGAAAAAAAAAAATCAATCTGGAAGGGGAAGACCCTCAGGGTTGCTGTTTCAAAGAGAAACAGTTACCATTGATATTCACTCTAAATTCATTCAAAGTCTGGAGGGTCCAAATTATGTGTGTGTGTGTTCATCGTTCGTTGTCAAAGAAGAACATGCCATCAAAGAAATGAAGACATGACTTGCACTTGACTTTATTTTGAGTGAGGGAGGGCTGTGCAGGTCACCAGCCTCACTTCTCCTCCACAGCCATATGAATCAAGTGACCAGATATTCATCAGAATGACTGGAGATGACCCAGGATGAGGCAATTGGGGTTAAGTGACTTGCCCAAGGTCACACAGCTAGTGAGTGTCAAGTGTCTGAGGTGAAATTTAAACTCAGATTCTCCTGACTCCTGCACTGGTGCTCTATCCACTGCACCACCTAGCAGCCCAAGATCCAAAATACAGTCATTAAGTGGAGTTAGGGCAGGAACCTATTGTGGTTCCTATGAGCTTCTCAGTGAACTAGGTTTAAGAGTTTGAGAAAGGAAGGAAGGAAGGAAGGAAGGAAGGAAGGAAGGAAGGAAGGAAGGAAGGAAGGAAGGAAGGAAGGAAGGAAAGGAAAGGAGAAGTGGGGACGCATGATAAGAAGAGGTTTTATGTAGGTTCCAATCTTGTCCACAAGAGAGCGCTGCTGCCTAAAGAAATAGCCTGAACTCCAACCAGGTCGAGGGAGCCCCATGGACTTGGTTCCCTTTTTACCCACCCTGGGTAGTCAGACTGGGAATGGGGTAGGTGGGGTCTGGGAGAGGCTTCCAAAAGTCACAAAAGAGGATCTATCCTAACTATAAACTCCTGGGCATGATAGTAAATAGTAGGGATAGGAATAGTGATAACAGTGAACATTGCATAGTACTTAAGGCTGGTTAAGCTGGGTAAGAACTCTGGAATCCTTGAGGGCTGTAGTAGTTTATGGGCTCTTTAAAGCCAGTGCTACAGCTCTTACTATTCTCATTCTATAGAAAAGGAAACTGAGGCCAAGTGAGCTTAATATATTTAACCGGGGTCACATAGCTAGGAAGTTTCCAAGGTTTGATTTAAACCCAGGTCTTCCTGATTCCAAATTTAGTAATCTATCATGGAGGTCACACGTCTTCTCATCTCCTTCACTCCCTTGTGACTTTAGGCTAGTCACTTGCCATCTCTGATCAGTCAATCAGTCAGTCAGTCAATAAGCCTTTATTAAGCACCTAGTGTGTGCCCATACTAGCTGTTTAATAAATGCTTACTGATTTGGGGTAAAAAGAAAAAGACAGTTCCCGAGAATGATGAGGTAGGAAGCCAGATGGTAGAGAGTTAATAAGGGGTTGAGAGGAAAGGAAATGGAGGCCCCTACTGTATGTAGATGGCCTTCTCAAGGCATTTAGCCACAAAAGGAAGGACAGAAACAGCGTGATCACCAGTGGGGATAGATGAATCAATTCGGGAATTTTAAGAAAGGGGAAAGACAAGGACATGTCGGTAGTCAGTAGGGTAGCAGCCAGCAGACAGAAATGGCCCTCAGTTCCCTCCGCTAAAAGTCGAGAGGGTATCTAAGACCCTCTGAAGTGAAGTGGTGAGTCTATAGATCACAGAGCCCAAGAACTGGAAGGCACCTTGGAGATCATCTAGTCTGATCCCCTCATTTCACAGAGAAGGAAATTGAGGCTCAGTAAGTTTGAGTGATGTGTCTAAACTCACGTAGCTAGTTAGGAGCTGAGCCAAGACTCATACCCAAATTTCCTGACTCTCAGACCCATGCTCTTTTTCTCTACAAAGATCCTTAAGTTTCAGAGCAAATAAATTCTTTCAGGCTTTCCTTGGACAAGAGTCTATCCCTGGCCAATAGCCCATTATTTCCTTAATTTGAAGCACTAGTGAGGAAATCCAAAGCCTGATTTCCTCTTAACCAACTGTTCACTGCCCAAATCTTCCCTACCTTTAAGCACAAGCAGGAAAGAAAATACCTGTATGTCCCCAAAATCTTTATTTTCTTACTGAGGACTTCATAATCACTGCTTTGGAGTTTTGAAAGGTTTGAAAGAGAATGAGAAGGGGGAGGTGTTCTGGGATAGCATCACCACCATGGTAACTGAGGCCATAACATCTGTAGTAACTTTGCTCAAGACCATGAGACACAAAGTGTAAGTGGGAGATGCATTAATTGTTCGGTTTGTTTCGCTTTTTTTTTTTTTCAATTTTCTAGAACAATGAGAAAAAAAAAAAAACCAGACAAACCAGACAGGAGGAATGATTGGGCAGTTCTGCCCCTGCCTCATTTTTACTTAATTGTATAAGAAAAAAACCTGTTAAAGAAGATATTTGATGAATTTAACATTATTTTTCATACATACCTCTGGTGATCTTGTTACATGACGTTCTTTTGTTCATGGTATGAGGGCAAGGATGGCTCCGAGAATGATCTCTTTCAGCTCAGGGCTGGAATCTTCACCCCCTTCTTTGCACTCAGGCATTTGTTAGAGAGTTTTATTCTCAGACTTGGGACATAAGCATGAGCAATGTCATAACTACACTTCTAAATACAAAATTACTGTCATCTTGGCTCATTTTTTTATATAAGAAATCTGTCTTACAGCAACCAAGATAATATCATTTGATCTGCTATAGATCAGGAAAAATGAACAAGGGGCGTAATATTCCTAGATTTAGAGCTAGAAGAGACCTCAGAAGCCATCCACATAGTAGGTACTTAATAAATGTGTATTGTCTGAGTGAGCTAGGTCAACTACCTCATGTTACAGATGAGGAAACTGAGGTCTAGAGAGATTAAGCTATTTGACCAAGATCACACAGGTAATGTGAGAGATAGGATTTGATCTCATGTACTCTGATTTTAGAATCAGTTAAATACTTCTGAAGCTTTCCAACTTACTAGGGTCTGACACCAGTCTAATTCAGATCTCCACCCCTGTATCTCATTGTCTTGAGAAAAAGGAAGGAGTAGTCTAACTCTATGGACCTCCTGTCATTTGTGACAGGCAAGAAAATAGAGGCAGAGGTGGATAGTAGGGAACTGGAGACAAGTATCAAAGGGGTTTTCTCTTTTAGGGATGGGAGGGGAAATTGTTTCTGGGGTGAATAGTACAACCCTGGGAATACATTTTGCATTGGGAATTGTATTCCTGAGAACAACAGTCTAAAAATATATCTCATTTATCATCACAGCCCAGGCTCCCTTCATGCTGTTCCAGGGCTGTCTAAAGAATGAGAAATAAAAAGGAATTTGGGGAAGAATGGTGAAGCAGGGGCTTGGGGCATCCTGTGAGGGAGGAATGGGGCTATCAGAGGCAATAAGAGAGGGCAGTCTGTCTAACCTTGCACGATGTCCCCATCTCTCCTTTTGTTTCTTATCTCTTTTGCCACCACCTCCCTTCTCCCATACTGGTACATCTGGAAGGGTCTCAGATATGGAGAAAGAAGACTTGGTTTTGAGCACCAGCTTTGCCTCTTACAGCCTGCATAACATTGGACAAATACACTTCCCTTCTCTCAGCCTGTTTGCCTGTCTGTAAAATGATGGGGTTGAACTGGATGAGTTGAACAGGACAAAAGCATCTCATCTCTCAGTCCTATAATCCCATGACCTCTTCATCTCTATCCTATTTCCATCTGTGCCCTTTCACCCCTCCCCAGGTGAGAGATGACTCTAGTTTTGAGGTCAGTCACTGGAAGAATAGCGATGCCACTCCCAGTTATGTGGAAAATTCAGAATGTGCTTTTCTGTGTCTTCCTGTTGGAAGATTCTACTATTCATCTCTTAAAATATCCAAAATAGAAGGTATGCCTATCAAATTGTCAGATGATACAAAGCAAATAGGAATAGCTAACACGTTGAATGTCAGAACTAGATCTCAGCAGCCTGGAACAAAAGATGAATCTTCACCTTAGTCAGACCATATCTATGTCTGTCTTGTGTTCAGTTCTGGGCACTGTATTTTAGGAAGGGCATGAACAAGCTGGAGCATAACAGATTAGGATGATCAGGATGCTGAGGGGACTGGATGGCAGGCCATACATGTGTGTATGTGTTCATCCTTTGTTGTAGAGGAAGATCATGCCATCAGAGAAATAATGACATGACTATTTTGAGTGAGGGAGGGCTGTGCAGGTCACCAGTCTCACTTCTCCTCCAGAGCCATCTGAATCCAGTGACCAGATATTTATTAACATGACTGGAGATGACCCAGGATGAGTCAATTGGGGTTAAGTGACTTGCCCAAGGTCATACAGCTAGTGTGTCAAGTGTCTGAGGTGAGATTTGAATTCAGGTCCTCCTGATTCCTGCACTGCTCTATCCATTGCACCACCTAACTGCCCCAGCAGGCTCTAAATGGATTGATTGAAAGAGGTGGAGATGGTTAGCCTCACACAGCAATTCATGGGGTCCTGACTCACAGTTAAAAGCACTGAAGGAGTCACAAGTGGAAAAGATTTAAGAATTTCTGGAGGGAAGACTTGGAGATAACACCCTGATTATTAGGTATTTGGTGGGCTGTCATGTGGAAAAGGGGCTAGACTCATTCTGATTGGGCTCAGGGGACAAAGTGGGTGAAAGTTACAGAGAAACAGATTTTTATTCCATCTACGTGAAAAAAAAACAGCCTCATAATAAAAGTTGTCGGTAAGTGGAAAGGGATGCCCTTTGGAGGAGTAGCTTCCTCGTCACTGGAGGTTGTCAAGTGGAAATTGCATGGCTCCTTGCTGAGAATATTGTAGGAAGATTTCTGTTCAGGGTTGGTCTGGACCCTATCCGCTTTGAGGTTCCTCAGCTCTTAGTTTCTTTGATTCTCTGAAATACCATTATTGCTCAACCACATGGCTTTTTACAGTGATGGGTTCTAAATGTGATGGTGGCTTTCATCGCTGTAACTGATGGATTTTTTAAAGGTGCTGGTGGATCTGTTTCATTTCGTGTCAAGTTTTTGCCCTCCCTTCTGGTTTCATCTATAAGTGTTCTCAAGATAGTTTGCCTTCCTTGGATCTCATGCCAAGGTCTCTTATTTTTCCCTCAACTACTTTTTATTTTTTTGTAATGTTTGGTAAACGCATGTAATGCTTCTTTTGGCTACAGTGTTTCTGCTTAGCAGGGAGACCAAAGCGTTACTGTCTAAGCTACTTTCTAGATTCTTTTGCCCTAATCTTTGTGGTGACTGTCTTATATCACAGTAGAATGAGAGTTTTTTTGAAGGCAATAACTATTTTTTTTCTTTGCCGCCCTAGCACCTAATACAGAGTCTGATACATAGTGATAAGTGTTTATGAAATGGGGGAAGGGAGACTCATCAGTGGGGACACAGTCCTTGGGGCATGAACAGTTTTCTCTGCCTACTGCACATTCATCTTGGGACACTTGGGGAACCTGCTTGTTGACATAAAATGCAGGAGGGCCTCTGGAGGCATTCTGTGACTGTTTCCTGTAGGATTACTGTATGTAGCTGAAAAGTCTTTCAATTAGCCGCTGAACTGGAACTAAGTGTGCATACAAAATGTTCCAACAAAAGAACTCAAATTTTTTCTTGTGAGGCTTTCAAGGAAGGAGGAAAAAAATGCTGTAAAACTCTGGTAGAGGGAGATTCTCTACCATTTGGTCACCATCTGGTCTCAAACACATGTCACTTTTGTTTCTTCTATTACAGCGATGTTGAATTTTCCTTGATCCTGGATGAATGAGGATTGGAGGTGGAATGACCACATGAACTTCATATGATCTCAGGAGTCATCAGAGGTCCAGTGGTGGAAGATCATAGGAGAGTCTGCTACAGCCAGAGCAGCTAAGTTAAGGAAGCCAGTCAAGCCCAGGAAGAAACGTGCTTGACCCAGCTGCATCAGTAAATGGACAGGGCAACTGAGAGAGACACTGGCAAGCAAAGGAGAAACTTGTCCATAAGCTATGCTGTTCCCAGAAGTGACCTTGGTAGGAAGAAGGTTTTGTAGCTACTACTTAAGGCTTGAGCACAGTCTCCAAGACAGTAGAGGAGAGTGTGCCCTGATTTGGGAAAAAGTTTTGGTCTTTGCTTGTCACCTTTTCAGTAAATATCTTTTAAAGTATCATTCATTATCAGCGATGCTAAGGTGTTTTCAACCAGTCAAATAATATTGAGGGCACTAATGGATGAGCACTGAGGTCCTTTCTCAAGTTGAACTTTAAGAGAAGCATAACTGGTCAAATAATACTCAGCTGAAAACAGTAATAGAGAAATTCCCCTCCCCCCTGCTCCCACCTCCCCTCAGGACCATTCCGAGAGCCATGAGAGGAGAGAACTAGTCTTGCTCTGGGGACCCAACCTGCTTGTGCAAATGAGGATTTGGAAGAGTGATCTTCAGAGTTTATACCTGTGAATCATCTAAATAAACTTAATGAATTGAGTTAAATTTCATTGTTAAGCTTCCCTAAGAAATAATTATGGTTAAAGTCAATACTGTTATTTTGGTCCATATCCTGTTTTTCATTCATTTATTCGATAAGCATTTATTAAGTGCTTACTATGTACAATCTGAGGTGCTCAAAATACAGACAAAAAGGAAATATTTCCTGCTTCCAAAGAGTTCGCATTTTATCGGGGGTAGTAGGGGCAGGAAACAGGTGCACACAAAATTAAATACAAACTAGTAATTTCTTGAGGAGGGAACTAGGAATGGTGGTGGTGGAGGTGTTAGGGAAGGGATTCAGTTTTAGCTTCCTGGAGGAAGTGGAGCCTGAACCAGGTTTTTCAAAGTTGATGGCTTGTTTAAACAAGTTGAGCTGGAGCTGCGGTAATTAAACACAATGTCTCCTCATCTTAATCCTTTCTTCTAATTAGGTATTGATTTTGACCTTTGCTCTAACCAATCGATGAGCTGGATGCACACTGACAGCTGATCCTGAAATGAGTATCAACTCCTATATTGGTAACTCATTGTTTTCCATTCGCTAAAATATTGTCAGTTTCGTTTTGTGATTTTTTTTTTGTGCTTCTCACATCTAGAATTTTTGTGTTCTCTTCGTGAAGAAAGAATTCCTAAGTATACTACAAAATCAGTCAAGTAACATTTATTAAGCTCCTACTGTGTGTCATGCCTTATGCTAAGTACTGGGGATATAAAGAAAAACAAAAGACAGTTACTTCTCTCCAGGGGTTCACAATCTAATGGGGAGACATCATGCAAACAAGTATGTACAGACAAGCTATAGACAGGATAAATTGGGGATAATGAACAGAGAGAAGGCACTAGTATTAAAGGGATCAGGAAAGGCGTCTTGAAGAAGCTGAGACTTGCAGGAAGCCAGGAAGAGGGACGAAGAGGGTAAGAGGTCCAGGCATGGGGGACTGCCAGGGAAAAAGTCAATAAAACGAGCCTACCCTTTAACCCACCATCTACTGACTGTAAACCACAAAGAGGTAAAAGCCAGAAAAGACAAAATACATATATGCATATATAAGGAAAAATATATAAAAGGAAAGTTCTTACACATATGTAAATATGTATATGCAAATATTTATATATTCCACATACACATATATATGAAAATATGTAAAGGAAATATCTCACATATATGTACCTTATACTATGGCTGTGTTTTTCCTTTGTCCTTGGAAGGCTCTACTACAGGTTGGGCACAAGTAGTTTATGTGAACATTTGAAATGGAGATGTCTCTCAATTTGTGCATCATGTGTTTCTTTAGAGCTACTGCAATTCTTCTCTTTAGAGCATGGAGCCTTCTTTGATGTGGGCACACCATGCAGGGTGGTCCTAGTATCTCCTATGTCACACAAACAATTCCAAAGTTCTTCAGAGAGACCGTGAGAATGTCCTTGTATGGTTTCTTCTGACCTCCCTGTGAATATTTGCTCTGTGTGAGTTCTCCATAAAATAGTCTTTTAGGCAAGTGTATGTTTGTCATTTGAGAACATGTCTTGTTCATTGGAATTGTACTCTCTGCAGTAGAGTTTGAATACTTGGCAGTTCAACTTGAGAAAGGATCTCAGTATTCAGTACCTTATCTTGCCAGGTGATCCTCAGAATCTTCCTAAGACAATTCAGATAGAAGTGATTCAGTTTCCTGGCATGGTGCTGGTAGATTGTCCAGGTTCCACAGGTATACAACAACAATAAGGTCAACACATGGCTTCAATTTGGTAGGCAGCCTAATAATACCTCTTCTCTCCCATACTTTCCTTTGGAGCCTCCCGAACACTGAACTAACTCTGGTGATGCATGTGTCAACCTCATCATCTATGTGTACATCTCTGGAAAGTATACTGCCAAGAGAAGTGAATTTATCCACAGTATTCAAAATTTCTCCATTTGTTCTAACTAATGGTTCCATGAATGGATGTTGTAATGCTGTGTAGTAAAGAACTTGTATTTTCTTGGTGTTAATTGTTAGGCCAAAATTAGCATAAGCGCAAAACTGATCCATATTTTGTTGCATCTCAACCTCATAGGCTGCCTTGAGTACACAGTCATCTGAGAACAAAAAATCATGCACTAACTCTCCCTCCACTTTAGTCTTGGCTTGTAGCCTTTTCAAATTAAATCATTCACTATCAGTGCCCCTGCTCTCAAGGAGTTTGGAGTCTATAGGGGAAACAATGTGCTAACAACTATGTGCAAGCAAGATACAGACAGGACAAATTGGAGATGATTTCAGAAGTGAGGCACTGCAATTAATAGGGACTGGGAAACAATTCTAAGGCAGAAGATGGGACGTCAGCTAAAATTTGGTGGAAACCATGGAAATCAAAAGGGAGGGGAGAAGAAATAGAGGTAGTCAATGAATATATCCCATGTCATGAGATGGAATAGCTTCTCTGAAGGACAGCAGGAAGGACAGTGTCACTGGATCACAGAGTAAGTGCAATTGAACAGGTTATAAGAAGACCTCAAAGGTAGAAGGTGTCCAGGTTATAGGCCTTTAAAAGCCAAACAGAGGATATTACATTTCCTCTTGGACGCAGATAGATCCACTGGAGTTTATTGTCATTTGTCCTTCACGCTAGAAGGGGACATCATGATGTTGGGGTCAAGGTACAGCATGTTCAACTCTGATCAGTCCAGTACAAGCTTGGAAGGCTCTACCACATGTTGGACACAAAGAGTCTATTTGAACATTTGGGATGGAGAGGTCACTAGACTTGTGCATCTTATACTTCCTTTGTGCTACTTTGATTTTGCTCTGCTCATAAAGCACAACGCCTTCTTTGATGCAGGCACACAAGACTGGGTGGTCCTGTACCAGTCTCCCATGACTCACAATCTACACTAAAGTTCTTCTTCAAAAGCTTCTGAGTGTCTTTCCTCTTTTGGTCACATTTTATAAAAGAGTATTAGTACAATACTTTAGTCTGATGTCTTTGGTGCCACTGGAATAAAAACTCTGTCCATAGTCCGGGTTCAATATCTTTTTATTTATTTGTCAATTTATTTATTTATAAAATTTAAATTTTATTTTTTTCTCAATTACATTTAAACAAATTTTTAAAAGTGTGTTTTTAAAATTTTGAGTTCCAAATTCTGTCCCTCCCTCCTGTCCTCCATCCTTGAGAAGGCAAGCAATTTGATATAGATTATACATGTGTAGTCATGCAAAACATTTCCATATTAACTATGTTGCAAAAAAATAAACACAGACCAAAAAAACCCCACCCAAGAATAATGAAGAAAATTTTAAAAGCATGTTTCAATTTGAACTTAGATTCTATTAGTTCTTTCTCTGGAGATGGACAGCATTTTTCATCATAAGTCCTTCCAAATTGTCTCGGATTGTTGTCCTGTTCAGAGCAGCTAAGTCATTCAGAACTGATCATCCTTACAATATTACTGTTACTATGTACAATGTTTTCCTGGTTCTGCTCATTTCACTTTGTAGCAGTTTCTGTAAGTCTCCCTAGATTTTTCGGAAAGCATTCCCCTTATCATTCTTTAGCACGATAGTATTCCATTAAGATCATATAGCGCAACTTGTTCAACAATTCCCTAATTGACAGGCATCCCCTCAATTTCCAATTCTTTGCTGCCACAAAAAGGACTGCTATAAATAGTTTTGTTTATATAGATCCCTTTCCTTTGATCTCTTCGGGGGTGTACACTTAGTAGTGGTATTGCTGGGTCAAAGGGTATACAGTTTTTTATAGCCCTTTGGGCATAGTTCTGAATTGCTCTCCAGAATTGTTGGATCAGTTCCTTTGCAAAGTCTAACTCATTTCCAAAACTAAGTAAGAGATCAGAGAGGAACTCTGCTGTCCCTGAAGATAAGAAGAGGGTGGTAACCAGTCTGAGAGTTTACCTCAATCTGATTAAGGTCATTATATCTCTCCAGAGGATCTCACCTGGAATAAACAGTTTGGGGGGAGGGGGACAAAAAAAACCTCTCCAGGATACTCTTAACATTTTAAGTGACTGTTGTTCCATTTGGCAAATCATTACATTAAATGGACTTTCATCTGAGTTGTGTAACTTTGTTTTATCTTGTGTTTGAGATTTTCAAAGACAGAATGAAACTGTGTCCATTCTGAGAAGGGGAGGGAGGGAGGGAGGGAGAGAGAGAGTACAAAGAGACAGAAGACTAGAGAAGAGTAAGACTAAAGGATTGTACAGTAGAAAAAGAAGATGGGGTTGGTTATACAGTAAAAGAAAAGAATGACAGAGGAAGAGTCAGAGGGCTTCAATAGTCTATTGCTGCATTGGGAGAGATCGCGGAAGGCCTTCAGCACATTGGCTGGAGACCCATTGTGAAGAACTTTTGGGAGAATCCGGACAAGAGTTGTCCGTGATGGATGGGCAGGCACAGATGAGTTGTGACCTGCATTGTTAGAAGGAACTCCTGAATTAATGAGATCACAGATGTTTTGGGATATTCAGGATATAATATGTACCAGGTACTATGCTGGAGGCAGGAGATACAGTGAAAAAAATGAAAAAAAAAAAGCTTCTTCCCTCAAGCAACTTGTTCTATGGAGAGAGATAAGAATAACAGATAAATGAGGGAATTCCCTCATTTGCTAGACTGGAGAATCTCCTGTGGAGCTGGGCATGTGTGAGTTGGCTCCATGGTGAGGGGTACATGCTTGGCTCTGTTGCTGTAAGTCCTAGAGAGACTTGGCATTGTCCACATCCTAACACAGAGATTAGCTCAAAAGAAACTGGAAGCTGGCTCTCCATGTTCTTGTAGCCCATAGAATGACTGACTCTTCCTAGCTCAGTTGCCAAGCCTACAGTCATGGAGCCACAAGAGGATCAACCAGGACCTGTTGATAGTTCATGTCCTTAAGCAATGGGCTAGAACATATATGTACGTCCCCATGGGACCAAAGCATGTCTTCCCATCACCATGGGAGGAATCCATTACTCTTATTATTCAAGCTTATATGAAATGTACACAAAATAAACCAAGAGAGGGGAGGCACTAATAGTGGTGATACCTTAGCCTTCCTCCTCCCAACCCTCTACTAAATTTGTCCCAAGTTCTAGAATTCCTGGTTTGGTGAGGCCTGCATCCTGGGATTCTTCCATCTGAAGCCCCTCTTTCAGTTCTTATTCTTCAATATCCCCAAAAGAGAAAACCTCTTGTGCTAGGCTAAGCTAAGTTTTATATTTAAAGTCTGTTATGCAGCATGCTTTGCCTACTGCCTCTCAAAATGGCAGCCTTCCCCCTTTCCCTTGACACTTTTCAGGCTTAGACTCCTAATAGGCTACATGTTCTATTCTTATTATCAGTTTTTTGGTGCAGAGCCTCCAAGAACAGAAAGGACAAGTCTTTGAAACCTGGTTCTTGATGATTGCTAGCTTGCTAAGGAAGCCCTGACTCCTCAACCTTCCATCCCCACACCCAAGTAAGGGTTTCCAGAGTGTCCAAGGAGCTGTAAAGAGGTGAAAACCATCCATTATTCACAGATGAACACAAACCTCTTCTAAATGTAAGAAAACTGTCCTTCTTATAGTCTCTCAGAAGATGAAAGTGAAACACTACTTTCAAGAGCTTATAGTTTGGAGGGGAAAAGCAATATGTGTGTGTGTGTGTGTGTATGAATATATATACACATATGTGTATGTGTGTGTGTGTGTAAGGCATGTATGAATGCAGTATAAATATACAAAACTCACTGCATCAAGTATGATATGGATATCTGATCTGGTGCCTGACCCATCAAGGGACAAGGGAGATTAATTTATGCCTTTGAGGGGAGCTGGAGTAGGGCTCTAGCTATGTTGTTGCCATATACCTTTCCAACCTCTAAGAGGGATATTATGTTAGAATTATATCTATTGACCCACCACACCTTGGAAATCTGCAAGTCTTTGCAGCCTTTTGGGGGGGGACTAAGATACAAACTACCTTCCCTGATCACCCTCAAGAGGAGGGTAGCAGTTAGCTTAATATCACTGGCTTTATTCATTTCATCCATGTGCTGGTTACACAAAAGACCATCACAAATAGTTAGTAAAGTCATTTAGCCAAGAAAATCAGCGAACAGAAATCAGAATTTAAGAGGGAGAAATGTGAGACAGGATTATCAATTAGAAGGCTACTGTAATGGTCAAAATGAGAGGAGAGAAAATATTGTACCAAAATCGCAGCTATGTGAGTGGAGAAAAGGGGAAGTCTGTGAGAGATACTGGATGTTATACAGATTAGAATAGACAAGAGAGTACAGAATAGTGAAGGAACTCTTCAGTTGAGTGTGATGTAAAACAGCTCAGCTACTGAGAAAATGAAAGATCTCACTAAGATGAAACCATTCTCTGTATCTCTAGGTTTTTCAAAGACTTACTTGAAAAAATAATGGGAATAGATCTCTGTTTACACCTCTGCAGCTTTGAGGGTCCTTATACCTACTCAAAACTTCATGTTTTCCTCTCATTTTCATCTTTCTCCAGATACTTCTCCACAGGATGTTTTCCAACAATTCCGCTTATGCAGGTGTACAGCAGGTTTCTCTCAGTCAATCAAGAGTCAAATATTTTTATACAAAGTACAGGGCTATCCTTCAGGACAAACCATTCCAGGTATAGGGGAAGCAGTGTTACATAGACATATACAAAACAGATATAAGGTAATTTGTGGAGTGGGGAAATATTAACAACTGGGGGAGGAGTCAAAACGACTTCATTGTAGAAGGTAATTTTTGGAGTGAATCTTGAAGGAAACTAGAAATTCCCTAAGGTAGAAGTTAGGAGGGAGTGCATTCCAGACATGGAGGACAGCCTATGTAAAGGCATAGAGAAGGAATGTTACGCATGAGGAACCACAAAGAAGACCTATTTGACTGGACTTTAGAGTGTACAGAAAAGAGTAATGTGTAAAAAGACTAGAAAATTAGAACAGATCAGTTAGTGAAGAACATTAAATGCCAAACTGAAGAATTTATATTTGGTTTTCAGAAAGCCTCTAAATTTCATTGAATAGTGGGGTGGCATGGTTAGATCTGACTGAACTTTAGAAAATTTGCTTTGGCACTTACATGGAGAATGGATCAAGGGGGAGAAATCTGAAGCAGGATGATCAATTAGAAGGCTATTGTAATGGTCAAAATGAGAGACACTAAGGTACTGTACCAAGATGGTGGCTGTGTGAGTGGAGAAAAGGGGATGTCTAAGAGAGATGTTGTGAAGGAAATGACAGGTTTTGACAACAGACTTTGTTGTCAACAGATAATAGGATAAATGTTAGTCAGGAGTTAAGGATGACAGTGAGATTGTGAGCCTGGATGACTGAGAGGATGTTGGTGCCCTTGATGGTAATCCAAAAGTTGGGAATGGGGGAGGAAACAGATGGTGAGCTTCATTTTGAGTTTGAGATGCCTATGGAATATCCAATTCAAGATGTTTCAAATGGTGACATGGGATGGGAGCTCAGAAAAGACAGTAAGGTTAGAGAATCATCTGCATAGAGATGTTGAGTGAAATCATGGGAGTTAATGAGAATATCAAGGAGATTATATGAAAAAGAGAGCATAGGACAGAACACTGAAGATCATCCACAGTAAATGGGTATGATCAGTGGTGTTAAATAGAAACTAGATCCCTATAGGTCACATTTTAACTTAGAAAACCACAAAAGAACATTATATATGTTTTACTGTATTATTATTTAGTTTGTTCAACATTTTCCAATTACATTTTAATATGGTTTTGGTTGAGTTTTAGGAGTGGCAAGCAGGTCAAGGCCTTGAGTTTGACACCTCTGACCTGGAGGATTGTTTTTACCTTTCTTTGTATCCACAGAACTCAGAGTAATGTCTGGAAAATGGTAGGTGCTTAACAGATGTTTGTTTATTGATTGATGATGGGCTGTGGTATTCCAGGACTAGAAGTCATACAAGATCACTGGAAGAATTGTTGTTGTTCAGTTATATCTGACTCTTTGTGACCACATTTGGGGATTTCTTGGCAGAGATACTGGAGAGGTTTGCCATTTCCTTTTCTAGCTCATTTTATAGATAAGGAAACTGAGGAAAACAGAGTTAAGTGACTTGCCTAGAGTCATGAAGCTAGTAAGGTTCTGAGGCCAGATTTGAACTCAGGAAGATGAGTCTTCCCGATTCAAAGACTGGTACTCTATCCAATGGGTCACCTTGTTGCACCATGAAGATGTTTGTGTTCAAAAGATGGGACTTTATTTCAGGGAGAAGCATGGACTTATTAAAAGAACTTTTCAATTTCCTGAAGGCAATTCATCTCCTTTTCCTCATCCTCTTGAATTCTGGGTCCAGTTCACAGTCCTTTGGCAGTGTCTACCCAAGACAGAAATACTGATGGAAGAGCTTTTCAGTGTGTTCATCCAATTACATGTCATATTCTGGAGAAGAGGTGTTCTTTATCCACTGAGTTTTTTTTTTTATTCGATTCAATTCAGTTCAGTTCAACAACCCACAATGGGTTAAGCATGTGGACAAAAGTGTGATATCCCTGAGTGGACAGTTTGACTATGCTCTTTTGAGTGATTACTTGGTCTCGATGTAATCAGCAGGATTTTGGCCTTAATCAGGAGCATCTGGAAAACCTAACGAGAAAATTGATGTTAAAAAAAGATGTTTTCTTTTTATATCAGTTCCTAGCTTGATGTCATCCAGTGTCTCAAGTGTGATGTTAGCTTACTTTATTTCTGATCAATTCTGAGTCTAACCCATCATCCATCTGCAGCCCCTGTCCAAGATGTATGTACTGATGAGGAATAGTTTTTCTTCATCCGCTTGGTTTTTCCAGTGTGACTTGCTAGGCCAATCTCTTTTGATTCATGTGAATGTCACTGAGAAGATCCTGTAGTGTTCCAGGCTCAAAGCAATTTATGCAGCTTCTTCCATAAACAGGATAATCAGAAGATCCAATGAGCATCTAGTAGGATCCTATTATATGCAAGCATGGTACTAGATACTGGAGATGCAAAGGTTAAAAGGAAATAATCCCTGACCTTGAAGAGCTCCATTCCACTGGGGGAAGACAATATATGCATACATGCATACATACATAGATATATACATGCAAACACACATAAGTACATACATAAATACAAAGTATATTGAGGTCCAAAAGATTAGGGACTGGGAAGTTCATGACAGACTTCATCTAGAAAAAGGTAAAGATTCTGAGAAGTAGATACAAGGAAAGAGTGCATTCTAGGCACAGTGGGATGGCTTGTACGTGGGAAATGGAAAAATCAAATTCTGGGAACAGTCAGCAATACAATTTGGCTGAAAAGTAGAGTATATGAAAGGGAGTAATGTGAGATTATGCTGGGAAAGCAGATTGGAATCAGGCGGTGAATGACTTTAAGCACCAGACTGAGGAATTTGTATTTTCTCTGAGAGTCAATAGCCACTGAGGTTCTTTGAGCAGATAGTGCCATGGACAGAAGCAATATCTTGGCAGCTGTGAGAAGGATTGACTAGGGAAGGGGTGAAAAGAGAAGGAGGGAGACAAATTCGGGGGCTAATTAAAGTAGTCCAGGAAAAAGACACTAAGTGTTTGAATTGGGGGGGTGACTGTGTGAGTGGTGAGGGAGAAGGGAGCAGGGAAGCGAGATGTTGCAAAGACAGAATTGGCAAGACTGGACAAGTTAATAAGATTAGTCAATAAGCATTTATTAAACTTCTATTATGTTCTAAGTACTGTGTTAAGTGTAGCAATTGAAAGTGAGGGAGTGAAGGTACCCACCTTCACATATTACTCCAAGATTATGAACTTGTGTGTGTGTGTGTGTGTGTGTGTGTGTGTTTGTCCTTCATTGCAGAAGAAGACCATACCATCAGAGAAATTATGGCGTGACTTGCACTTGACTTTGTTTTGAGTGAGAGAGGGCTATGCAGGTCACCAGCCTCACTTTTCCTCCAGAGCCATCTGAATTCAGTGACCAGATATTTATTAACATGACTGGAGATGACCCAGGATGAGGCAATTGGGGTTAAGTGACTTGCCCAAGGTCACACAGTTAGTGCATGTCAAGTATCTGAGGTGAGATTTGAACTCAGATCCTCCTGACTGCTGCACTGGTGCTCTATCCACCGCACCACCTAGCTCCCCCTTATGAACTTGTATGACTTGAGAGAAAGTAGTGCTCTCAACAGAAATGGGGATATTACTAGGAGGGACACGTTGTGGACATGCGTTTGCCATGCCTGATGGGAAACAGGTAGATTTGAACAAAATTATCTCTGTGATTGCTTCTGTCATAGATTCTTATATGGCATTAATATATGCATGGGAAACATTTGATCTTCACATGTAAGTAGGAGAGCTATCAAATGTGGTTTTTTTTTTCTATCAATGGTCATTTGCTCTTCTGTAGTCAACAAACAGTGAACAGAGAGGCATATCATAATTTCTACATCTCTCTGGTGACAGTTATATAACTACAGGTATACAGTAGAGAATCATCTATAAAAAAGCCTCCTGTTGCTTTTTCATATTTTCATCAAAGAGTTCTCCAAAATGTATATGGACCATTTTCTAAAGATTTTCTAGAGAGAAAAAAGTAGGCTGATGAAACTGTCTTTTTAATTTTGGGTGGTGATGGTATTAATACCATTTCTGATCAAATTCATTATTCCTTGCAGTGGGCAGGCAGATGGTGCAGTGGATAGAGCACCAGTGCAACAGTCAGGAGGATCTGAGTTCAAATCTTACCTCAGACACTTGACACTCACTAGCAGGGTGACCTTGGGCAAGTCACTTAACCCCAATTGCCTCATCCTTGGTCCTCTCCAGTCACGCTGATGAATATCTGGTCACTGGATTCAGATGGTTCTGGAGGAAAAGTGAGGCTGCACAGCCCTCCCTCACTCAAAACAAAGTCAAGTGCAAGTCATGTCATTATTTCTCTGATGGCATGGTCTTCTTTGGCAATGAAGGACAAACACACTATTCCTGATAGTTTCAATTCTCTTGGAATCTCCCCTTCTTGGAAGTGTCTCAAAAATTTAATCTGAGTGACTTTAATCCTATTTTGCATCTACCAGGAATGGGAAACCTGCAGCCTCGAAGCCACTTATGTTCTTCTAGGTCCTTTTGATTGAGTCCAACTTTTATAGAACAAATCCTTTCGTTAAGGGGTTTTATTCTGTGAAATTTTGAGTCAGTCAAAGGTCTACACTTGAGGACCTAGAGGGCCACATGAGACCTTGAGGCTACAAGTTCCCCACTCATGGTAGCATGGAGTCCTTTGGTCAGATCTAGTCATTTATTCTAATTCTATTTTCTTAACTATTGCTTCCAGTTTTTCTTCTATCACATTGGGTCCTGGAGCGTTAGCATCCAAATACAGTGATTCCATTGCTGTCAATGATGAGACTAGATTTCTATAGAAATTTCCATAGAAACATTAGCAGTTCAGTCTCTTTCCCATCCTCCCAGTTTAATCCACAAATATTCTTGACATAATCTGGTTTAGTTGGGTCTTGTCATCTTTTCTCAAGTTTGCGTTCCTTTCCATAGCTTTTCACTTCTTTGTGAGATAACTGTATTCATAAACTTCTCTTACTGTTTGGGTAGTAGCAGGTCAGAGAAAGAGATCAAGCCATGGTGAGTTGCTGTGGGGAAGTAGACCAAGGGCAACACCCTTTCAGAATTCTTTCACCAGCATAGCAGATGCTATTTATATAGAACAGAGGGATTGATGGAATGACTTTTTTTTTTTGGTAAATTGATTTAGTTATTTTTTTCTTTTGCCCATTAAAAGGGCTATTTCCTGACCTATTCACTCAATGGGTGTTACCTCTCTCTAAGTGAATACTTCGAAAAGGCCAAGGTCTCCCATTGCATCCTGGGTCATCTCCAGTCATCCTGATCAATATCTGGTCACTGGATACAGATGGCTCAGGAGGAGAAAGTAAGACTGGTGCCCTTGCATAGCCTTCCCTCACTCAAAACAAAGTCCAGTGCAAGTCATGTCATCATTTCTCTGATGTCATGGTCTTCTTCGAAAACAAAGGACAAACACAACATTTAAATTGTATTTTATCTTTTCCAATTAAAATGAAAGATAGTTTTCAACATTCATTTTTATAAGATTTTGAGTTTCAAATTTATTCTCCCTCCCTTTCTCTCATCCCCTCTCTCCAAGATGGCATGCAATCTGATATAGGTTATACATGTACAATCAGGTAAACATATTTCTACATTAGTCATGCTGTAAAAAAAAAAAGGGAAAAGCAAATACAAAACAAAATCCCCAAATACTGAAAATATTCTGCTTCTATCTGCATTCAAAATCCATAGTACTCTCTCTGGATGTGAATAGCATTTTTCATCATGAGTCTTTTGGAATTGTCTTACATCATTGAATTGCTTAGAAGAGCTAAATCAATCCCATAATCATACTGGTACTATGAACAATGTTCTCTTGGTTCTGTTCACTTCATGTGATCCGTTCATGTAAGTCTTTCTAGGTTTTTCTGAAATCTATCTGTTTATTGTTTCTTAGAACACAATAGTATTCATTACGTTCGTGTACCACAACTCGTTCAGTCATTACCCAATTGAGGGCTGTTACCTCAATTTCCAATTCTTTGTACCACAAAAAGAGCTGCTATAAATATTTTTGTACATGTGGGTCCTTTTCCCAGTTTTATGATCTCTTTGGGATACAGACCTAGTAGTGGTATTGCTGGATCAAAGGGTATACACAGTTTGGTTGCCCTTTGGGCATAGTGATGGGATGAAATTAAAACAGTTTCATTATCCTAGTACCATTCAAAAAAAATTTTTTTTTATATTTGAGGAAGTAGAGCCCTGGGGAGAGTTTCCTCAGTCAGGCGGCATTATGGTAAGTCTCCAGAACCAAAGTGGATTTCTACCTGTAAATTCAGTTGACTCAGCAAGGGAGATAGTAGAGGGCAGATGAAAGAAAGTAGTTAATCAGTTAGCAGAACTGAAAAAGCTGAGTTTTCCAAGTTCAAAAGCTAGATCTTATCTCAGCTCAGATCTCTGTGCCTTCTGGTTCAGTCTGGCAGAGAAGTGAATTTTGTACCTATTGTCTGAGAAGCCTGAAGCTTTATAGAAACTTATTTCAACAGAGTTGGAACTGTTGTAGCTATATGGTGTACTTTCTCATCAATCAATTAATTAGCCTTTAATAAGTGTCTACTATGTGACGGGGATGGCACTAAGTACAGAGAATACAAAGAAAATGCATGAACAATCCCCCTTTTCAATAGGGATCTTGCTTTCTAGACTTTATTCCAGTTTGAAGTTACTTTTGACCTTTGCACTACCCAATTAATGATCTGATTGCACACAGGTAGCTGATATTGAAACAACTTCTACACCAAAAGCCAGTTTTTTCCCCTAGCTGTTAAATAACCAATTGAATTTTTAAAAATGGTGTTCTTTTGCACTTAGCATGCCTCGTATCTTCCTACTATCCTTTTTAAGATAATATGCATTGCACAGGGCTGTTAGTCTTGAGCAGGGATGGGAAACCTGGGTTCTCAAGGCCACGAGTTAGCCTTCTAGGTCTTTGAGTGTGACTTTTTGACCGAGTCTAAATTTTACAGAACAAATCCTTTTAATAAGGGGATTTGTTCTGGGTTATTTGGATTCGGTCAATGGTCCACATTTGAGGACCTAGAGGGTCATGTGTGGCCCTGAGGCTGCAGGTTCCTCACTCCTTTAACAAACCTTTAACCACTTTCATTTCTTAACCTTGAGCAATATTTTCTACCATATTTTTTTGCTGTCTTTCAATAGGCCCTTCTTTACATTGAAGTTAACAAGATGTGATTAGGAGAATCTTGTCAAGTATTTCCTAGTCTATTTCTACCTTTCAGCCTCTGTAAAAGATGTGGCAACATCAATTGCCACTCTCTGTGTTGTGGTGCCTTTACATATGTTCATGGTGAGTTGTTATTGTGTTTGTCCTGTGTTCTCGAAGAGGACCATGACATCAAGATGACAACATGACTTGCAACTGTAAGGCAAAATTAGCCAAGGGGGGAATAGCAGAAAGAGCGTTGGTTCTCCAGTCTCAGGACCTGGGTTCAAATCCTACCCCTGACGCTTGCTAGCTCTATAATCTTGGGCAAGTGACGTGTTCTCCTTGGACCTTGGTGTCTTCATCTGTAAAATAGACCCCATGGCCTGGGAGTTTTCTTCCAACCTTAAATTTATGATTTGATGAAAATGATATTTCTTTTTGTTCTTAGACACAAGATAAAAGTGACACCTCTATTTTACTCATCAAAGATAAAGCTGAGAACCCCCACTTTCTCAGTTGCAGTTGGTTATTTTCAAATCCTACTTTGGCCAACTTCCTCAACCCTCTCCCATAAGAACCTGGACCCTTCCCAAGGGACCTTGACCTTTGACAGGTGTGTTTTCACCTTATCTTATCAGGAACCAGGCCTCCACATCCCTTCCTGGCCATTTCCCAAGTAGCTAGTTGCATGTATACACAATTCCACCCACCTACCTCTGCCCAGTTCCCCTTTATCTGTTGTTTTTCTCTATCATTATATAATCTTGAAGCCAGGGCCCATCTTGCTTTCTTATTATTGCACTCTAAATGTTGAGTATCATGCTTGGCACATAGTAACCTCTTAGTAAATACTTTTTCACTTCATTCATTCATCGTAAGAATATCATTATAGATATGATCTGTTTTCTCTGGTTCTTTATTGCTTTCTTGTCTGTTACCAAAGTATCTTGAGTTGTGATACTCAAATGGACTTGTGATTTCACTGATTTGGCCATTCCCTCCAGTGATGCAGACTGCAATGCATTCATGCCTGCTCTTCTTGGTCAATAAATATTTATTAAGTCCTTATTGTGTACCAGGTACTAGGCTAAGTTCTGGGATATAAAGAGAGGCAAACGATAGCTCGTCCCCTCAAGGAGCTCACAGTCTAATGGGGGAGACAACAAGTAAACAAATATATGCAAACTGAATATAGGAAAGATAAAAAAGAAGCAGCTAGGAGGTGCAGGGGATAGAAGCTGAGTCTGGAGTCAGGAAAGCTTGAGTTCAAATCTGACCTCAGACAATTTTTAGCTGTGTGAAAATTACTTAACTGTTATGTGCCTCAGTTTCCTCATCTGTAAAATGGAGATAATAGAAGCTATCCTCCCACAGCTATTGTGAGGCTTAATGAGATAATATTTGTAAAGTTCTTAGAACAGTGTCTGGCATGGAGTAGGTGCTGATAGATTCTATCTATCTTCATCATCGTCATCATCTTCATAGATAACATTTATGTAGCACCTACTATATGCCTGCCACTTGGCCAAGTACTTTACAAATATTTGTTAAGGGGAAGGCACTAGAATTAAGGGGGGGTTAGGAAAGGCTTCCTGTAGAAGATGGGATTTTAATTGAGACTTAAAAGAAATCAGGGAAGCCAGGAGGTAGAGATGAGAAGGAAGAATGTTTCAGGCATTGGGTACAGTCAGAAAGAATGCCCAGAGCTGGGAGACAGTCTTATCTGTGGAACAACTAGGAGGCTAGTGTCACTGGATTGAAGAGTACATGTCTGGCAAAATTTCCAGAAGACTGAAAGGTAGAAGGCAGCTAGGTTAGGAAGGGCTTTGAATACCAAATGAAGAAGCTTATTTTTGATCCTGGGGCAATAGGGAACAGCTGGAATTTATTGTGTGTGTGCATGTGTGTGCATGCGTGTGTGACCTGGGTCACACAGACCTGTGTTTTAGGAATATCACTTTGGTGGTTGGAGGATGGATTGAGTAGGGAGAGATTTGAGGCAGGCAGACCCACCAGCAGTTAGAGTGATAGTCCAAGTATGTGGAGATGATGACCTGCAACAGACTGCGTGGTGGTAGTGTCAGAGGAGAGGAGGGGGCATATTGGAGAGATAGTGAAAAAGTGATGTAGACCTTGGCAACAGATTAGACATGGGCATAAGAGATAGTGAGAAATCCAGGATGACTTCTAGGTTGGGAGCCTGAGAGACTGGAAAGATGGTGTTGACCTCAACAGCAATTAGGAAGTTTAGGAGGATAAGATTTTGGAGAAAGGTAATAAGAGGTGTACTGGAATTCAGTTTGCGATGTCTAAAGGGCAATTAGAGATGTGAGACTGGAGGTCAGCAGACAGATTGGGACAGGACAGGTAGATCTGAGGATCATCAACATAGACATGGTAATTAAATCCATGGAGATCAGCAAATGAGTAGTATAGTGGGAGAAGAGAAGAGCGCTCAGAACAGAGTTTTGGGGGACACCTTTCCTCAGTGTCCTCCCATAGATTTACCATAAGGGGTCCTTTTAACATTCTTGGGGAAAGGCCTTGTTTTCTTCTAACGTCATGAGGGTGCCAAGGGTGCATTCAGGTTGTTCACCTATCATCCTTTGCCCTTACCACATGGTCAACTCCCATATTTTTTTGCTCATACATATTCTGATGACAAATAGTTAAAGTAATATTTGTAGACAATTTGAAAACACTGATGAACTCTTCCCTTTTCTCATTGCTCTCCTACTATAACTGTGGAAATTTAATGAAACTGCATACCTATGTGGGATTTTTTCCTCATTTGTTTTGCTTTTGTTGCCATGACTAAAGAACTCATCTCTTAGCAGCTAACCTCATGGTTAGTTCTCCCATTACAAATGGGCTCTTAGATGGCATTGATACATATATGGTAGCCAGTGTATGGGAGTCTATTGTCACACTGCTCTCTGTCTTGTTTATACCACATCTAGAGTGGGCACCACATTTTCGGGGGAAGTTAACCAGAGGGAGCAGATTTAGAGGAAAATGACTATGGAAACAATGCCACAGAGTATTAGTTGAAGAAGTTGAAATATGTCATCTGCAGAAGAGGAGACATGGGGATATGTATGTGCTAGCAAATGTTTAACAACCAGCTGTCTGGAAAAAAATGTACCCACAACACACTTTTAAATTTAATTGGCATTTTTTTTTTGTAAATTTTATTATTTATTTGAAACTGAAATACAAAATGAGAAAAGACAGACACAGCAGAACATGAGAGGATTCAAAATAAAACAATACATTTTCATTTAAAGAAAAAATATGTTATATAATATACAATTGTGTATTTTTTACTTTATTTTCCCCTCTTCCTTTCCTCTATCCTTGCAATCCGCATTATTCTTAACATTTCTCTACTGATTTTTTAGAGCTAGACAATCAAGAAAATACTCAATCAGTTGGTGGTTTGTGGCATTTGTTGATTTCTGTGGTATAAATGCTCATACAGAAAATTCAACAATGGCTCTCAGTACCCACCAAAACTGGCTCCAGCATACCCCTGGATGTAGGTGGGAACATGCCAACGATCTTCCAGGAGTTAGGATAAAAGACTTGGAACTTGAAAAGAAGTTTGAAATAATTCAGTCCAACCTTTCAATCCATGGATGAGAAAAGTAAGCTCAGGCAGAGTTCACATTCCAGCTCAGAATGCCTGGCTCCAGCAGCAGGCCTCTTTCCACTTCATCATGATGCTCTCTAAATCTTTGTTTATATTATTTCCAAACCCCTATAGTATCAAAGGTCTGCCAGAAGTGGAAAATGTCCCTGCCTGTGCAGAGCCTTAGGAAAAACAGTGAAGTAGGTGATGTTTATCTTCGATATCCAACGCTGCAAATTTCCATCTGCTAATCCTTCAATTCCAACTTGATGCCTAGAGACTTCATGCTCCCTTTCTCCTCCTCCCCCATCACAGTTTCAACATTTTAAAATAGATATTGTGACTAATGTGAAAATATGTTTTATAGGAATATAAGTAGAGACTATATCAGATTGCCCACCATCTGGGGGAGGGGCGAGAGGGAGGGAAAGAAAATTTAAAACTCGAAATCTTATGGAAGTGAATATTGAAAAATAACTGAATTATGTTAAAAACACTCAAAAATAAAATAGATATTGCTCTTTTATCCACTGGGTAGATTGAAAGTATAAGAAAATAAAAGTAACTCAGATAGGTATAAGTCTAATTTGTATCTAACGAGGAATTCCACTGCAACATTTCCTACAAGTGTTCATTTGGTATCTGCTCAAAGATGACTAGTGAAATATGACTAGTGATGACTGGGGAACCAGCTAACTACATCTAACGGCAGTCAGTTGTCTTTTGGAGAGCTCTAATTTTTAGGAAGTTTTACTTTACATTGAATACTTAATAAACCTCTGCGTACCTCCCATCTGTTGTTCCTGGTTCTGTCTTCTGGGGACAAGAAAATTACATCATACCTTTCTTCTATATGATAGTCTTTCAAGTGCTTGAAGACAGCTTTCACCATCACCATCACCATCATCATCTTCACCATCACTAACATCAAGACCACCACCGTCATCATCCTTATCATCACTACCATTTATACAGTGCTTTAAGGTTTGCAAAACATATTTCAATTATTGTCTTACTTTATCCTCACAATAACTCTAAGAGGTAAGTGTTATTGTGATCTTTACTTGATGGTTTGGGATACTGAGGCACGGAGAGGTTAACTTACTTGCCTAGGGTCACACACTATGTGACCTCCACCATATCTTCTTTTTCTTTACTAAACATTTCTAGGTCCCTCAGTTGTCTCGGTTTGGCATGCTACCTGTTCCCCTTCCATCTTGGTTTCTCTCTTCCAGATGTGTTTCAGTTTTTTGGTGTCTTTTTTGGAAATGTGACATGTAGCAATAAATACATTACTTCAAGTGTGATCTGGCTAGGGCAGAATCCAGTGGTATTAGTATTTCCTTTACTTTGGATCCTGAGCTTCTCTTGGTACAGTCTCATTAGCTTTTTTCTTTGTTGTTGGGAGATTATCAATGCATTGCCTCACATGGACTTCAAAACTAGTAAGGGTTTGAGTCAGAATTTGAATCCAAGACCTCCTGTCTCTGAATCTAGCACTAACAGATATGTCTCATTAGTGTATGAAATTCTAGATTCTCATGTAAGAACTCCCTCCTCAAATACAAATAGGCAAATACGCTATCATTCAGAGTCTTTGAGAATTGCCCAGATGCAGGGAAACTGAGGAAGATTCTTTCCAGCCCCTTGCATGACCACATGATCCAATGTAAAGAATGTAATTAAAAGCTGATATGCTTAACTGGGAGTGCCAGGGGAAGCAGCAGAATTAATGAAGCATGCATCCAGGGCAAAGGGACCCTTATCTTAAGAGTCATAAAACTCCTTAAGGGAGGTGGTGTCTGTGTTCAAGGACCTGGCTAGTCCTTGGGTACATACATCAAAGTCAACAACTGGAACTTTTGGCTAGAGTTCCTTCTTTGTTCTAATGGTCCTCTTTTCCCTGAAGTTATGAGTATAAAGGGACTGAGTGAGAGAGGGATCTTTGGAGATCTTTTGCTGCAGAAGTGGGAATGCCTGCTTCTGCTCTCTCAGCCAGGACCTTTACT
Source organism: Potorous gilbertii (assembly GCA_028658325.1). Taxonomy (NCBI): domain Eukaryota; kingdom Metazoa; phylum Chordata; class Mammalia; order Diprotodontia; family Potoroidae; genus Potorous; species Potorous gilbertii. Next base: position 57,436,238 of record CM053771.1, on the reverse strand, counting down.
GACTGCTCCCCTCTTTCAGCTTCCCCAGTTGTGCCAAAGTGTTGGAGCTCAGACTTGACTGGTGATGTATACTTTTTCTTTTTCTATTCTGTCTTTACTATTATCTACTGTTTATATGTATATACTTGCTAACTTGCACTATTTGTAGTAATAAAACTTAATTGCCTATCAAGCTTGTTTTAGTGCATGTCATTGTATCTTAAGATCCGAAACTAAAGTAAAAGTACTGCGCAGTCTATGTAATCCCTTTCGATTGCACCATGAGACATTGGAGGTAGAATTATTTGCCCAGGGTCACACAGCTAGCAGGTGTCAGTGGAAGTTACTGGAGTTACTCTGCCAGGATACCTCTGACTTTTCCCCAAGTAGGTCTTTGGTCAGTCAACCAGCATTTGATGGTCCAGGCACAGTGTGAAGTGCTGGAGATGCAAAGGAAGGCAAAAACATGTTCATATTCTAACAAGGCAGACAACAGACAAATAGCAGGTGCTTAAGATGTCTGAGGCAGTGGAAAGGAGGATCTTAGGATGATACAGTAGATCCAAAGGGAGAAAGAACCTCCAACCATCTAGTCCAGCTTTTTCACTTAACATAGAGGTAAAATGAGGCCTAGGGAGGTTGTGACTTATCCAAGGTCACTTAGGTAGGAAGGATAAGAAGTAGGATTTGAACTCAGGCTCTCTGATTTCACAGCCAATGCTTTTCCCACTGTGCTAAGATATTCCAGGAGGAGGCTTGAAATGTGGGAAAGTCTTGGAGGGAGATTGAAGTCTGGGAATGTGGAAAGGTCTGGGAATCCAGGGAGTAGGGATAGATGTGAGACAGTGGGAAGGCTGGGGAAGTTGGAGGGGTAAAGAAGCAGGAAAGGGATTCCCCTTGAAGGGTAGAGAGGCTGAGGAGGCCTGGAGGGCCTGTTGACAAAGGAGAAGCTGGGGAGGGATGGTGAGGTTTCAGGAAATGTGGAGGCTGTGAGATGAGCAAAGGGGCAGGGCTGGGTGGGAAGGTAGGCTTGGGTGGAGTTACTGAGAGACTGAGAAAAGGAGTTCAGGAGGCCTAAGGAGTGCTAAGGAGATCTGGCTTCCATTCCTAGTGATATCTGGGTGTGGGTGGTAAGCCAAAGAGCTATTATCACTGCAGGTTCTTGAGAGATACAGAAATTTAAGTACTGAGGAAGTTGGTAGTGGGGTGGGGAAGGGCAGTTCTAGAAGGAGGAGTGTTGAGGGTGGTGAGTAGAAGGGAGTCCCGTGAGAGTATAGTGCAGTCAGTCAGTCAACAAATATTTATTAAGCTGTTACTATGTGCCTGGCACTAGGTTAAACCCTGGGCATACAAAGAAAGGCAAGAGATAGTCCTTGCTCTCAAGGACCTCACAGTTCAATGAGGGAGACTATATGTAAAGCACCATGTAGAATAGACAATCTATAGACAGGATAAATGGGTAAAAACCAGCAGAGAGAAGGCACTAGAATTTCGGGGGATTGGGAAAGGTTTCCTGGGGAAGGTGGACTTTTAGCTGGAACTTAAAAGAAGTCAGGGCATCCTGGAGGTGGAGGTGAGGAGGCAGATCATTCCAAGCATGGAAACAGGCAGAGAAAATGCACAGAGTCCAGGGATAAAGTGTTTTGCATGAGGAACAGCAAAGAGGCTGGAATCATTGGATTATGAGGAATGTGGAGGGGAGTAAGATGACTGCAAAGGTATGGGGGACAGACTATGCAGGGCTTTGAATGCCAAGTAATAGTTTATTTTAGATCCTGGAGATGACAGGGAAGTACTGGGGTTTATTGAGTGGGAAGGTGACATAGTCAGGTCAGTGGTTTGGGAAGATCCCTTTGACAGCTGAGTAGAGGATGCACTGGCGGCCCAGTAGCAGGCTATCGGAACAGTCTGGACATGAGATGGTGAGGAGCTGTACCAGGGGGTGGCAGTGCCAAGGGAGAAAAGGGGGCATGTTGGATTTGGAGTCAGAGAACGGAATCACTGAATTGGAGAGCTGGGAGGGACCTTGGTGACCGTATAGTCTGATCCGATCACAAAAGGCAATCCACTGTCACATATGTGACAAGCGGTCATCCAGTGTGTGTGCTTGAAGACCTCCAGGAATGGGGAGCCATGCCACGTCTGGACACCTCTCAATGTTGGGAAGGTTTTTCTTGATACGGAGCCTAAATATGCCTTTTTGTCACTTTTGTTAATTGCTTCCCCTTCTATCAAACAGAACAAGCCTCAGGTCCCTTTGGGTGACAGCCTTTTAAATACTTTGAGTAGGTATCAGGTTCCCCCTGACTCTTCTCTTTGCTAAACATTTCTGATTTCTTCCATCTCCCCTTAGATGTCATGAAACCATGGCCCTTGGCCATCCAGATTATTCTACCTTGGGTGATTTCCATCTTAGCAATGTCCTTCCTACACCATGTAACCAGAATAGGACAAAATATGAGGCAAGGGCAGAGTGTTGCAAGATTATCATCTTCCTTGTACCTGGAGGTTATACCTGTATTTAAATCTTGGCTTTGTCAATTATTACATGTGTGCCTTGAGCAAGTCACTTAAACTCACTTGTACTCATTTCTCAACTATTAAAGGAAGGGACTAGGATAGATGACCCTTAAAGTCCCTTCCAGATTTAAATCTATTCTCCTAAGCCTCTTTGAGGGGCAGCTGGGTGGCACAGTGGATAGAGTCTTGGGCTTGGAATCAGGAAGACTCATCTTCATGAGTTCCAATCTAGCCTTAGACACTTACTATCACTGTGACCCTGAGAAAGTAATTTAACCATGTTAGCCTCAGTTCCCTCACATGTAAAATGAGCTGGGGAAGGAATTGGTAAGCAAATCCAGTATTATTGCCAAGAAAATTCCAAATGGAGTCAAGGAGAATCAGACACGACTGAAATGACTCAACAACAAACTTTGAATTCCTAACTCTCTGATTGTAGGAAGGGATTTAGGTGACCAGCAGGTGGTGCTCTCTTCTCTTTCAGTTCAGTTCCATAATTGGACCTCTGGACTAGCCACTAGAATCGTGGGAGTGAGGGACCAGTGTTTGACTCTCTGGATCCCAGAAGTAGAAAGTCAGAGCTCAGTGTTAGAAGGGACCTTGGAAGTCCAACCTCCCACCCTATGCAACTGAACTGCATTCAAATACAGGAGCTTCTGTCACCTCCTCTCTCTCACTGGTAGTCAGTTACTTGTGGCAGCTAGGTGGTGCAGGGGATAGAGCACCACTGCAGGAGTCAGGAGGACCTGAGTTCAAATCTCACCTCAGACACCTGACACTCACTAGCTGTGTGAGCATGGGCAAGTCACTTAACCCCAACTGCCTCATCCTGGGTCATCTCCAGTCATCCTGATGAATATCTGGTCACTGGATTCAGATGGCTCTGGAGGAGAAGTGAGGCTGGTAACCTGAACAGCCCTTCCTCATTCAAAGTCAAGTGTAAGTCAGGTCATTATTTCTCTGATGGTGTGGTCTTCTTTGGCAACAAAGGACAAACACACATACAGTCAGTTACTCACCTTTGTTCCCTAGGGATCTCACTGCCCTCAGAAGCAACCCCATGTATTTTGGGACAATTCTGATGGAAAGGAAGAAGACTTCCTGGTGAATTTCTCAGAGGGCGGAAATCTGCCTCCCAGGGACATTGGAATGTAATCTTAGGCTAAGTCCCAGAGGAAAGGAAGTATACATGAGGCTTGAGATGAACTTCCTCCTTGGACCTCCCACACTGTTTTGTTTTGCTTGACTTGAATGTGCTTATCCTGTGATACTGTATTTTAGTAATCTCTGGGTTTGCATCTTTACACAACTATAATTTTTATGAGGGCAGGCACCAGATCATAGGTATGGTTTATCCAGCATCTAATGCCAGAACTTTGCACATGGTTAAGAAGTATTCATTGGATGAATAAATTAAGAGCCCTGTTCTCACCTGCTTGTTTGTCTTTTGTTCTTGAAGAGGACCATGACATCCAGGAGGTGATGCCATGACATGCAAGTGAATTGATTTAAGTGAGGCAGGGCTGTGCAAAATCACCAGCCTTACTTTCTCCTCCGTAGCCATCTGGGTCCAATGGCCAGATATAGATCAGGACGACTGGAGATGGTCCAGGATGCAGTGGGAGACTTTGGCCTTTTAAAGCTAAGGTCTTTAGCAGGCCTCAGTTTGACTGAGGCATAGCTATTAAGTGATTAAGGCTAGGCAACACCACCTTCTTAGGTAGTGGTGGGATGTAGTATGGTGGATAGAGAAGTGACTCTTAACTCTAGGTTCAAATCTTGTCTATGATGCTTATTAATCCGGGTCCCTGAGCCTCCCATTCCTTATCTGTAAAATGAGAGATTGGAATGAATGACCTCCGGGTCTCTCCAGCTCTAGAACTGTGAAGTCAGCCTGCTCCTGGTGCCTTGATAGCCTTTCAGAAGTAGCAAGGAGAAGATATGTGACCCTAAATTTTTCCTCTATGGATAAAATCCTACCAGTCTCTAGGTGAGGTTTGGATGCCATATGCCTCTCTTTCTGGTTGTTGCTGTTGGATGTTCCTCTTGGGATTCATGGTGAAGCGTCCAGGCACTCAGTTGAGGTCATTTCAGGTAAGTCGCTGATGTGATCCAGAGGCTGGTTGCTAAATCTACTGACTACTTCTATAATTTCTATTATACCTTCCACTTATATAAGTGGTATGTGTGTGTGTGTGTGTGTGTGTGTGTGTGTGTGTGTGTGTGTGAGAGAGAGAGAGAGAGAGAGAGAGAGAGAGAGAGAGAGAGAGAGAGAGAGAAACCTTTCTCTCCAGAGATATTCAAAATCAAGTATAGGACCAGTGAGCAGGGCCCAGAGAAATTTCCCCAAAAGGACCCCTTCTGCCAGAGATCTCTAGGAATTGCCAAGCTTATAACAAATGCTCCTAAGCCCATGAATATAATTGAAATAATTCCATTCTATTCAGTAGAGATATATTAAGCCCCTACTATGTGCCAGGCACTGTGCTAAGTGATAGGGATACAAAAAAAGGCAAAAGACAGTTCCTGCTTGTCTTCAAGGAGCTTGCAATCACAGACATAAGAATTTCTGAGTGGAGATACCAGCTTCCGGGGGGAGTTGATGGAGAAGTAGGAGGATTTGAACTGATGCTGATGGAGAAGGAATTATGAAGATGATCTGGAGAGCTTTGAAATTGTGTGTCAGGGGTTCAACTGAGGGGAGGGGGAAATGTAGGAAGACTTGGTTGAAGTTCAAAGACTGTAGAAAGACTTGACCTGAAATCTTCCCAACCTCCCCCAGGACGTGATGGCTCTCCAAGTATTTGAAAGGCTATCTGTCACAGGAAAGAAGACTAGAACCTAGAGGACCATCTAGAAGTGGCAGAAAGAATATCTTGGTTTGATGATATCAGGAAAATGTCTTAATTAGGAAAACAGAATGTCCAGCTTCAAGAGGTGGTGGGCTCTTCTTCCTTGGGGGTTTTCAAGCACAGGCCGGATGACAGCTTGTCTAACACCAGGATGTTAGTAAGTGCCAAGTACATGGTGGGCTATAAGGCCTTTTGAGGCCCCTCCCAATTTATGTGATCCTTGGCTTCCTGGGCTATTGGTGCTGCAATCCCCAAAGACATGGACCTTTAGGATAACTCGGGTATCGGAATTCCCCATCCTTCCTGAGAAGTGGACTCCAGCTTTTCTAGAGATAAGGTACCATGAATCTTGAGACATTTGGGCACCAGAATTGTCCTGGAAGTCAACCATAGCATTTCCAGGAATGAGATACCAGGATTCTCAGACTTGGGCATCAAAATAGTGCAATGGACGTCTCTCACGTTCCTAAAGACAAGACACCAGTTGGTTATAGATTTCAAATCACAGGACGTAGGTTCGAATACCCTGTTCTTGGACAAATCCTGGGCCCATTTCCACTTCTATAAAGTGCTCGGGCTGTGCCAGATGATCTCTAAGGTGACTTCCAGGTCCCAGCTGCATAAATGTAAGCTCCTTCGGGGCAGGGGACTGATTTGTGTCTATGTACCCCCCAGGGCTTGGCAAGGGCTGGAGCCAGTAGACTGAGCGATAGGCTCCACTCCTAAAGCTAGCGGGTCCCTCGTCCAGCATTGCCAGGGCAGCGGACGCCCGCTAGCTCCGGGCTCCAGGGCGCAGGGTGGGCTGCGTGGCGCGGGGCTGGGGGTGCGGGCTGCGCGGTGCGGGGCTGAGGAGGGCGGCGCTGCCCGCGGCTCTCGGCAGGGGGCCGCGCTCCCTCATCCATCCCCCTCCTCGGCGTTCCCGCGCTCCCCGCGCTCCCCCCGGCTCTCCCGCCCGCCAACTCGGCTCCTCCCCGGCGGTGGGGGCGGCCCCGGGCCGGCGGCGGCGGCGGCGCACGCTTCCTGCGGGGCGGCGGCTGAGGCTGGAGCTGGGTCTGGGGCTGAGCGAGCGGCGCGGAGCCGATCCCGAGCCAGAGCGCAGCGGAGCCCGAGGCGGAGGCGAAGCCGGAGCGCCGCGGAGCCCGAGCCGGAGCGCAGCGGAGCCCTAGCCCCCGGAGCCGGGAGCCGGGAGCCCGAGCCCAGCCCGCTGCGGCCCCGATCGCGGGCGCTGTAGCCCCCCGCAGCCCCCGCGGGCGCCGAGCCGGCCCGCCCTTCCTGCCCGGGCTGTCCCCGCGCGCTCCGCCCCGGGCCGCCCCCGGAGGCGCCTCGGGAACAAAGGCGCCGGACCCGCCCCCGGCCCCCAGCCCCCAGCCCCCGCCCCGCCCCGCCGGGCCCCTAGTCTGCAGCCATGAAGCCGGGGCCGCCGCACAGAGCAGGGGCCGGGGCCGGGGCCGGGGCCGGGAGCGGGAGCGGGAGCGGGGCCGGGGCCGGGACCGGCGCGGGAGCGGGGGCTGGGGCCGGGGCCCGCGGGATGCTGCTGCCGCCGCTGCTGCTGCTGCTCCTGGCGGGACGTGCCGCCGGGGTGAGTGAGAGATGGGAGACCCCTCCCCAGAGTCCCCTCTGCGCCCTCCAAGAATCTCCCCCTTCCCCAACCGCAGGTGTCCCCTCCCCCTCTCCCTAAATGCCCGAGTCCCGCCTCCCATAGTGTCCCCCCTCCTCCTTTTACCATCTCTCCCCTCTCCCCAAATGCCCACCATCCAAAGTGTGTCCTCTTCCCCAGCCCCTTCCCCAAATGCCCCTGCCCTCCCCTCCCCCAGTGTCCCCTACCTCCTCCTCATGCTTTCTCCCGCACCCTCTCCCCAGCCCTGGTTCTCCGGTATCCTTCTCTTTGCCTGATCCCTTCCCAGCCAGCTTCCTCTACTTGCCTCCTCCATACTCTTTCCCTGCTCTCGACCCTTCCACCTTCCCTCCTGCTGTTCCCCAATCATTTTTCCTTAGGGCCTCCTCCCCTTTCCTTCTCATCTCCTGAGTAGAGCCTGTCCAGCACAGTCACTCCTCTAGTCCCCCTTCTCTGCTCCCTTTAGACATCTACCCCAGGTGCTTCTGCCTGTGGTTTGACCTTAAATTGTGATCCTTTTGTACCCCCTCCCCATTCCCCTGTGTCCCTCAGATTGAGGCCCTGCTGGGAGCTAGACCTTGTCACCCTCCTTACCACAGCCCTAATCTTACAGTGGGGAGAAGGCTGGTGGGTGTGACCACTGTGTTTGGGGAGAGGGGCATCTGGGTATTACTGCTGCTGAGTGTCTGAATATGGGTGTGTCCCAGTATCTGTGCCTCTCTGGTCACTGTCCACTTCAGGTGAACAGAAAACATTGGTCTCAGGGAATTCCTTTGTGTCCTTCTTGGGAGAAGCGGATTTCTCACTCTTTGAGGGTCACCTGTGGGAGGGTGTTGGGGCGTATAGAATGAGTGCGATGGGGATAGACCATGTATGGGATATGTGTATGGGAGATGGGGTAGGTAGGCAGGGATAACCCAGGTATGGGTGATGGTGATTAGGAGTGTGTGTGTGTGTGTGTGTGTGTGTGTGTGTGTGTGTGTGTGTGTGTGTGAAGGTGACCTGGATTCATGGTGGTGAAGGGTGTATATGTGTAATTGGGGTGTGTACAAGAGAATGACGTGGAGTATAATTGGGATTTGTATGTATGGGGGCCATCCGTGTATGTTTATGAGAGAGTAAAGAATATGTGTGTGTGTGGATGAGAGAGACTGATGGGTGTGTGTGCTGGTGACTTGTATATGTGTGACCATGAGATGTGGTGTGTATGTGTATCATGTGTGTGTGTGTGTGTGTGTGTGTGTGTGTGTGTGTGATAATGACCTGGTTGCATGTGACTGTGAGGGGTATGTATGAGTGTGTGTTGGTGACCTGAATGTGTGACTGTGAGGGGTGTGAGATGGTGATCTGAATTTATAGGACTGTTGGTGTGATTTTGTCCTGTGTATGTACGTGTGCACATGATGTGGGCCTTGTAGAGCCCAGAGCTGGGAGCTGGGGATCTCTATTTTAACTACTGGCTGACTGAGCCTGTGTTTGGTGGGTAGAGTTTGGTGAAGAACTATGATCTTGGGTCCTCTCTCCACTGGGATAGAGGAGACTTTATAGGGGGGCGGTGTCCAAGGTCAGTACATCAGGAGGGGATGGAGACCATGGGTCTCTTTGCTGGAAGTGTCTGAGTCTTAATCTGGGATGATTTATAGCTGTGAGAACCCCTTCTTCTTCCCCTCCTGCCCCAGAGCAAGAGTTAAGATCTATTCTCCTCTCCTCCTCCTGCTCCCGCCCCCCCCCCCCAGTTCCAAAGTTGTGAAATGGTCTGGGACTGAGGGGTAGGGCTGACAGTGGTTGGGGGTTGGTAGCTGCGTTCATTCTTTTCCTTGGGGTGTAAGGAAGGAGGAGGTGACTAGAATGAGGTGCTTAAAGGCCTGGGGGCTTAGGTCTTGCTAAAGGCTGGGACGGTGGAGAAAGTCCACCCATATGTGGTTTATCCAGATCCTCTCTCCTCTCTCCCTTGGGCCCCACGGGAGGTCAAGGTTGTGGATGGGAGAGGGGGCAGCAACAGGAACAGTCTGGAAGAAGTTCAGGGTGCCCAGGACTCTTAGAAGATCCAGTTGCTACCATCTATACTGAACAGGGAGGGTCTCATATTGGCTTAATGCTTGGAAACTACCATCATTGTCCATTCTCTTGTACTGGACATTGAGGGGTTTGTGTCTCATGTCATTTCCTATGGCACAGCCGTGAAGTAGGTGGGATGGCATTATTAGTAATCTGAAGGACAGACCCAACATGGTGCTTTAAGTATTGGGCAGAATGCTGGCGTCGAGTCAGAAAGACCTGCCTCAGATTTACTAGCTGTGTGATCCTAGGCAAGGCATACCTTCCCAGCCTCAGTTTGTTCATCTGTAAAATAGGGATAATGAAAATGCTGACTTTGCATGTTGTCATGAGGATCAAGTGAGATAATAGTTGGAAATCATTTTGCAAACCTTAAATGTTATATACACGCCACTATGATGAGTATGATGTTCTTAGAGTCAGGAAGCCTGAATTCTAGACCATACTCTTTACTGACTCAAGGCAAATTACTTCACCTTTCCAGTTTAATCTGATACAATAAATATTATGGAGTGCTTACTGCGTGCATGGAAGGCACTGTGTCAGTTACTGGGGCATAAAACCTCAACTTGATAATTCAAGGAAGAAATGTGTTACAGGGAAGTGTTATATTTGGAGTCAAGGATCTTGGATTTCTGTCCTGGATAAATTACATTAACTGTGTGGACCTCTTTTCCCTATCTGTAAAAGGGGGAGACTGGACAAGGTAATGCACCAGTTTGCTTGTAGCTTTTTTTTGTGGGCATCAGGGAAGGCTTCCCCTAGGAAGGGGTGTCTGAGTTGCATCTATAAAGAAACTAGGGATTCTTAGTGGTGAGAGAGAGCCTTAGTTCTTCAATAAAAGGGAGATAATACTTGCATTGGGGCAGCTTGATGGCACAGTGGATAGTGTGCTGGCCTGGAGTCTGGAAGATCTGAGTTCAAATTCAGCCTCAGATACTTACTAGCTGTGTGATGCTGGGCAAGTTACTTCCTGTTTGCCTCAGTTTCCTTATCTGTAAAATGAGCTGGAGAAGAAAATAGCAAACCACTCCAGTACCTTTGTCAAGAAAACCTTAAATGGGGTCATGAAGAGTCAGACATGACTGAACAACAACAAATATTTGCATTCCCTTCCTTGAAGGAACTTCATATATGTAAAGGGATCATGAATGTGTGCTGTGAGGCCAGCAGAGACTGGGGGGATCCCCTGGGACCCAAGGGGCCAAAGAGTTTCCTTGGCTTCCTGGCAAGCTAGAGCAAGAGGATGTAAGCCACAGGTGGGATTGATATTTGCTTGAAAGCATCCTGGCTCAGAGAAAGTTGTAGAATGAATTCCTCTCCTTGGGTGTCACTTAAAGCCAGGATATGGTTTGTTTTGACCTGACTTAGAAACAAGCTTGATGGGAGATGGAGGAATAGGGTTCCTCTATGTTCCTGGAAAGGGCATCAGTCTAGGGAAAGAGGCCCCAGTACTGGTTACCCAGGTTCATTGTGGTCACCTACCTGCCTCAGAGGAGGGTATATCCAGTGATGAGGGGTAGGAGGTTGGAAATGAGGGCCCTGAGAGTCCAGGATCTCATCAATAAAGGAAGCTTTTCTGTAGCACCCCAGAAAATGGGTTAGCCAGTCAGCTAGCATTTATTAAATACCTACTGTATGCTAGGCACCATGCTAAGCAATATAAACCAAAGGTAAAAATTGAGACACTCTCTGCTCTCAAACTTAAAGTCTAATGGTTATTCTGTCTATGATCAAACACCCAGTGACAGGGAGCTCATTACCTTACAAAGCAGACAAGTCCATTGTTACATAGTTATGATTCAGAGAAGGACCAGGGTGGGAGGAAGAGGGGAGCATTGGTCAGTCAGTGATATTTATAAAGAAATATTCATAGAATCACAATATTAGGGGCTGGATGAGATATTAGGGTACAGTAAGCTAGAATTATGGGTCCATTGTTTTCAAACATTTAGAGATGGAATAGATCAAAGGTCATCCAGGCCAATCGCTTCACCTTATAGAGGAGAAAACTCAGGTGATTTTAAGCACCAGAAGTAGCACTTTGAACCCTACTCTTGTGGTTCCTTTCTACCCTATCACATTACACAGACTTCCCTAACAGAGAATATTGACTGATCTGGAAAGGACTTCAGAGGTCGCCTATTCCCATAGACAAGTGAATTGACTGGTCAGAGGCCCCCTAAGCATAATGCTGAAGAGCTGGGATTTCTCAGATCAAGTATGGTCCCCAATTGGCTGACCCAGAAGTTAGATCTAGTCCAGTATGGGGATAGTAGCTCCCTGGCCAGCCAACTATCTCCTTACCATCAAAAATGTGAACATAAAAGATACAAACACATAAAAAGATACCAGGCAACATATTCTAAGTACTAAAGATGGGAGAGGAAGGGAGAGGAGGGAGAGAGGAAGGAGGGGAGGGGAGGCATGGAACAGCAGGGAGAGAGGGAGAGGAGAAGAGAGAAGAGAAAAGAGAAGACAAGAAAGAGAAGAGAGAAAAGAGGAGAGGAGAAAGAAGAGAGAAGAAAAGAGAAAAGAAAAATAGAGAGAGAAGAGAGGAAAAAAGGAGAGAGAAGGAGAGAAAATATGAGGGGGGAGAGATAAAAGAAGAGGAGAGGAAAGAGAGGGGAGGGAAGAGAGAGAAAGAGAAAGAGGGGAGAGAAAGGAGAGGAGAGAAAAGATGAGGAGGAGAGAGATTAAAGAAGAGGAGAGGAGAGAGATTAGAAGGGAGAGAGAGAGAGAGAGAGAGAGAGAGCGCTAGCACTAGTGTTGGATTTGGAGTCAGATGACTTTGATTTGAATCCTGACTTTGAGTACCTGACTTGGGGCAAATCCCATTTCCTCTCTGGGCCTCAGTTTCCTCATCTGTAAAACAAAGAGTTTGGGCATGAATGGCCTCTGAGGTCCTTTCCAGCTCCAAGTCTCTGACTCTAGAACTGAGATGGTCAGGGAAAGCTTCCTGGAGGAGGTGGGATGAGAAGGCTATGCTAGCTGAAGTCAGTCAGAGATGAAAGGTAAGCTCCTCTGAAGCAAGAAGGGACCCTAGAAGTCATTTAGTAATCTAATCTCTTACCCCTTTGTTTTGTAGATTAGAAAACTGAGGGAAAGGACTTACCCAAGGTCACCCAGTATTAGAACTAGGACTCAGGTCTTCTGATATCCTGGCCAATGATTTGAGGCATTGAGATAGAGGGGACAGAATGCTGGATGTGAAGTCTTGGGAACCCTGGCTGAAATCCCAATTCTTATACTTCTTAACCACATAACACTGGGAAGCTCATGTGGCCTTTCTGAGATTCGTATCTGTAAAATGAAGAAGCTATGACCAGATGACCTGTAAGGCCCTTTCTGACTCCCTGTGGTCCTTTGATTTTGCCACCATGTCCAGCATCTTCTCTATGGCCCTTGGTAACAACCACCACCACTACCACCATCATCACCACTTCTACCTCCACTACCTTTACCACCACTACTGCCACCACCACCCGAGTGCCTGGATTCTGGGGGCACTTATAGAAGGGCTGGACTGAATGACCCCTGAGGTCCCTTCCAAAGAGCTTGCACTTTCTGTTAGAGCTATCCAAAAAAAGGGTAGGAGCCAATGAGTTCTCCATCACTTGGAAGTGCATTTTTTGAAGAGGTTCCATGAATTCTTGGATGTTTTAGAAAGGATCTGTGGTTTAGGTATGACTTGGACTGTAGATATCTCTCTTCCACCACTAAGATTTTGTAATTCTGTGTTTGAACATGCTGTGTGTTCTATGATCCCTAACAGCCCTGACATGCAATGTCCTGAAGTCCATTCTAGCCCTAGCATTCAGGTCCCTCCCAGCTCTGACATTCTGTGTTCTAAGGGCCTTCCCAGCTCTGACATCCTATATTGTTCTAATCTAAAGCCTCTTCTAGGTCTGACAGTCTTTTATCTCCTAAAGTGTCTCCCAGCTCTGACAGTCTATGTTCTAAAGTCCCTCCAAGCTCTGTCTTCTATGTTCTATGGTTCCTACTCAGCTCAGATAGTCTGTGTCCCAGCTTTGACATTCTATGTTATTCTAAGGCCTTTTCTAGACCTGACAATCTTTTATCTCTTAAAGTTCTTCCAAGCTCTGATTTTCTCTGTTCCTAGGGCTTTTTCTTTATCTACTCTAAGATTCCTAAGTTTTTTCTATGTCTAGACAAATTCCACTGTCCTCCAAAATTAAGCAGTGCATTTATTTCCCCTTTGCCTTGCCTGGTGTCTCTGACAACCTGCTCTGGCCCAATGAGGTGAGAACTATAGGGTGTCAGGCCCCTTCTAGCTCCATCCTCTCTCACAAGACACCTTCAGAGTGAGTCACGGAGTGCTCTGCGGGATGGGAAACTCTTGGCTCTTGCCCTGGAGAAAACTGGTAGTTGGTGTGTGTGTGTGTGTGTGTGTGTGTGTGTGTGTGTGTGTGTGTGTGTGTGTGTGAATGAATGCTGGGTTGTGATTGTGACCCATCCTGTCGGAGGGAAAGGGATCTTTGGGTTCTGGCTGGTCTGTCTTTACTGAGAGGTCATTATAGGTCTCTGAATCCCCTTAAACTATGCAATCTTTCCTCCATCCCCAAACAAGGTGTGGGGCTCCCTAGTCCTAACCCCCCTCTGGCTTTCCACCTTTCAGGGCCCCCCACACTGTCCATATGTTGAGGCTTGAACCTCACACATTGCTGAGGATTTATTCCCACTACTCATGGACTGGGGCATGGTGGGGTGGGGGAAGAAAGGAGGGCAGGCCTCTCTGGGTTCTCTTACATGAGGGTCACTGGCTTCTAGAACCAGGAGCTTGAGTGGGAGTATCCCTAGTTACTGTTATCCCAGATCTCTCTTTAAAATCTTTTATCATTTTATCCTCAATCTGTTTTTCTTTTTAAAAATGTTTTATTGATACGTTTAGAAAATATCGTTGTAGATCCTTACTGATTCTTCACACCCCTCTTGCCTCCCTGGCAAAAAATAGAATATACCCCTCATACCTGCTGAGTGCAATAGAATGAAACAAATCAATGTCTGCCACAATGTATGCCACATTCTGCCCCTGTAGCCTCCCACCTCTCTCTTAGGAGATCCAAGCACATTTCCCTCTCAGGCTTCTGAAGTCCTGACTGGCCAATGCCTCGATCAGAATTCTGAAGTCTTTCAACTTCCATCCTCTCTTTCTTATTTCCTGTTCCTTCCCCTCATGCACTCTTGTGTTCCAGCCCAAACTGGCCTGCTTGCCTAGCATGTAAACAACGTTCCTTCCCCTACATCCATGCTCTGTGCCTGGAATGCTCTCCCACCTCCCCTTTCCTTCTTGGAATGCCTGGCTTCCTTCTAGGTTCCTTTCAGGGACCATCTCCTAAAGGAAGCCTTTCCTGATTGCCCCCAGGGATCAGCAATTTCTATCATTCCTCCTTTCCCCCATTATTTTGTATCTGCTTTGTCTATGTCATGTCGTGTATGTTTATTCCTCTGTATACATGCTGTGAAAGTCCTTCATAGTTACTTGAGGGCATTTTGTTTTTGCATGCTTGGCACATAGTAGGTGCCTAATATATGCTTATTTATTAAGCATTGAACAGAAGAGGAGTGAGGAGCTGGAAGCAGTGGTTACAGAGGAACTCCAAACAAGTTTCCATCGATCCCAAAGCCATGCTTACTTTGGCTCTGAAAGTATTGCCCAGGACTCTCTGCCCTACTTCCCCCCACCCCCACTTCAATTCCTCTCCCAGCATTAAATATTTGTCGAGTGTTTGCTATGTGGCCAGCCCAGGGCTAGGGAGAGGCAGAAAGGCCAAGGAAGACATGAGCACTGTTTTCAGGGAGCTCCTAGTCTACCCAAGGAGTGGTACACAAGACAGTGGAGGATAAAGAGTAATCTTTTAGGGTTCCAGTTTGAGGAACAAAGCTGAGGAGGGACTCACAAGGCAGGGGACCCACCCAGGCCTTCTGGCTCTGGTCCTTCCATAGCATGAAGCTCAAAGGATTGGAGAGGATCAACCAGCTAGGCTGTTCCACTGGATCCAGGCAAGATGGGATCACAGTCCGGCTTCCAGACTAGCCTAGATTTCCCTCAGTCCGCCCAGGGGATGCAGCTTGGGATGGTGCTGGTGGTGATGGAGTCTGCTCTATCAGCCTGTGGGTTCTGTCCTGGTCTCTACCAATAACTGTATCCAGCTGAGAGCTGGGGAAGACAAGGGGAAGAGAGAGAAGTGTGGGCCAAAATGGTTAAAGCTGGTTGTTAGAGGACCTGGTGAGGCAGGAACAGGGCGAGGCAGGCAAGAAGGTAGTTGGCAAAACAGCTTGAGAAAGGGGTGTGTGTGTGTGTTTGTGTGTGTGTGTGTGTGTGTGTGTGTGTGTGTGTGTGTGTGTGTGTGTGTGAGAGAGAGAGAGAGAGAGAGAGAGAGAGAGAGAGAGAGAAACACCAGACACACACAGAGAGATAACAGGATGAGACTGGTTTGATTGGAATCCTGAGTTCCAGTAGGAGAAAAAAGACTGGGAGAGGAAATTGCAGAGGTATGACAGATTATCAGAGATGGAAGTGACCTTAGAACCCAGAATGGAAGAGCAAGGAAGGCATTTAGAACCTAGACTATCAGAGGCAGGAGGGGCCTTAGAACACAGAAGGTCAGAACCAGGAGAGACGCTGAATCTAACCTCTTTGTTTAGCAGCATCTTAGGATTCTGAGTTGGAAGGACCTTTCCAGGTCTTCTTGCCCAGCCTTCTGTTTTAAATGTGAGGAAATCAAGGCTGAGCCTGGGATGCTTATAAAAGCCTTCTCATGTCAGATGGTGGGGTTTGCACTCCATCCTTAGAGGTATATGGGGCACCCCTGGAGGTCACTGAGGTGGGGGGGCAGTGGCTGTATAAAGTCAGGCCTTCAGGAGGGCTTCCTAGGATTGTGGGTAGGTTTATACTTGTCCTTTCTGTATCCTCATGGAGTTAAGAGTTAGAGACCAGGGCCCAAGCCACATCTGAGCCCTACTCTGAGCTAGGCGCCACATGGCTGGGTGGGTGGGGGGTCTGTGGTCTGATGCTTCACGGCCACCTGGGCTCTGGGCTTTCACCCAGCCGTTCTCTTCCCTCTAATTACATGTCTAGAAATGGCTACCCCACATAGGGGAAGGGAATAGTGAGGGGGTAGGGTGCTGGGGACCCCAGGCTAGACTGTCTTTAGAGGTAGGCCATGCCTCTGGGATGGTGGGTTGCTGTATAGATAGGAGAAAATCTGGGATTTGGCTGGGAATCAGACAGAAGAGGAGCTGATTTCTCCCAGGGCTGATCCCTTGGAAATTTGGCATTTAATGTCCTTTTTAATCCTTCAGTGTCATTCTTCAGAATCTCACCTCTCTCCCTGATCGCTCCAGTATCCCCAGTCCCAGTAGCTCTTCTCCACCCCTCTCCCCTACGACGGCCTTGCTCTTTTAGGCTGGGAAACCTTCCCCCATCACAGCTTCACCCCCATAACATTCCTTCCCACATTCCTGGGCTCTACCATTTGAATAATGTTCTCTATACATTCTCCATCTCTCTGGAAGAGATAATGCTCCTCCACCCCCCACATTCCCAGACCCTCCCACAGGCAAAGCAGTCCCCCCAGCTTTTCAGGCTCTTTCATATGAATGTGCCCTCGTGTAGTATCCTCCTTCACTCAGTTCCATTTTCTTCTCCTCATTTCCTGTCATTATCAGGCCCTCCCTCATTTATAATATTACCCATGAAGACAGGCAGCCTGACGCAGTGAGTCGGACGCTGGACTTGGGAGTCATGAAGTTCTGGGTTCAAATCTTACTTCTGACACTTTGGTCCTGGACAGGATGTTCAATGAATGTGAAGCACTAACCCATCCGAGCTAACTAAGTAACTAACCTAAAGGTGTGTCACATGTACGAAGAGGATAGTAACACTCATGGTGCCATCTACCACAGGTGTTGAGGAGAGAAAATGAGATACTGTTAAAACACTCTGTGAACTTGGAGGTGCTCTCAAAATGGCAGGGCTGCCTTTTTTAAGGAGGTAATGTGGCCCTGATAGAGTTAGGTGGACCATGAGGGTCATGTCTTGCCTTTGAAGTGTGGTGAACCTTCCTTACCTGCAATATCCTCCTCTATAATGTGGAGATAGTAAGGGGAACACTTGACTCACAAATTTCTTATGAGGTTCAGTCAATGCAGATTTAGAAGTGTCAGGCACTGTGCCAGGGATAGATGTAGCACATAGCCTACTGTGTGCTAAGTTTGGGGTTGCATATTAATCAGCAAGCATTTATAAGGCATCTACTATGTGCTAGGGATAGGTATAGCACATATCCTACCATGTGCTAAGTATGAGGATACATATTAATCAGTTAGCATTTAAAAAGTGCCTCCTGTATGTCAGGCACTGTTAGGAGTGATGGAGATGGATATAAAGACACAGTGAGACAGCCCCTGCCCTCAAGGAACTTCTAACAGACACTGTTCAGTTGTTGTTTAGGGGCATCTCACTCTTGGTGACCCCATTTGGGGTTGTTTTTTTTTTTGGCAGAGATACTGAAGTGGTTTGCCATTTCCTTGTCCAATATGACATGACAATATGCACATACATAAACGTGCAGAATATATATATATCACATAAATTCAAGTGAGAGAATTATGTCAAGTCCTTTGCAAACCTTAAAGCACACGATGTGTGTCATGTCTTGTTATCTGTAAGATTTCTAGCACCATCACACCATCCTCACATTTTCAGACCTTCTTCCTACTGATAATATTCTGTAACCTATGGAAATAGCAGTAGTGGTAGTAGTTTAACCTTTATGTAGCTTCTACTACATGCCAGGCACTTTGACGAGCACTTTGCAAATATTATTTCACTTGAACCTCACATCAGCCCTGGGGGTAGGTAATAATATTATGCCCATTTTTGGATGAGAAAACTGAGGCAAGCAGAGGTTAAGTGACTTGCCCAGGGTCACATAGCTAATAAGTGTCTGATCTCAGGTGTTCCTGACTCCCAAGTCCAGCAATCTATCTACTGTTTCACCTAGGTGCCTATTTCTAGGAGTCAGTATAGGTGTAAGGGTGGGGAACCTGTGGTCTTGAGGCCACATCTGCTTATCTAGGTCCTCAAGTGAATTAAAGGGCTATACTGGAGGGCCTAGATGGCCACATGTGGCCTCAAGGCCCTAGGTTTCCCACCCCTGGGATAGAGAGTGATAGGAGGGAAGGGGAGCTGTGTGTGTAGAGGTGAAGGGACCCTGGGGGCCCTGATGGCTTTAAAAGCTTTTAGTAATCTTCTCCCAAGGACATGGAGATTGGCCTGGGTAGAAAACTATATAACAGGCCAGATTTAGATTACATCTAAATAAGCACTTGCCACCTTCTGTTTAGGCTGTGGGGTGTCTTCTTCTCAAGGACCATTAGGTAACATTCAGCATAGGCCCAAAGATTTAGAGCCAGAAGAGCTCATGGAGACCCAACCCCTTCATTCTACAGAAGGGGAAACTGAAGTATAGGGAAAGTACTTGTTCAGGGTCACACACAAGAATACCCCAGTTATCTGGAGTGAGATTGGAACACAGATCTAAATTGACTCCAAGCCCAGTGCCCTATCTACCAGACCCTCCTGCTTCTCCAAGGTCAGCCTTCCTTGGCAGACCTGGGCTAAATTCCTGGAGCCAGGAGGCTGGACTAGATGACCTCTAGACAACTTCTTAGAAGCTGGAAGAGAGCTTTAACATGTCTAGGCCATTCCTCTGTAGCCTAGAGTTGAAGCTGAGGGGATGTTTGGCCTCCCCCCATCTCAGCCACACCTTTCCATTCCTGACCCTCTTAATTGCACTCTGAACCTAAAGATAGCATGTTGGGATTATTTGGGGTGTGGGGAAACCCCTCTCTTGGCACAGCTCTGCCCAGAAGGAGAGCAGGCTGTATTCCTTCCTTATGGGGAGATACTCCACAGGACACGTGCCTTCCCCCAAACCTATAAATATCTCCCAGTGTTCCCTACATTCCTATATTCCCCCAACCCTATGGGCTAAGCAGAGAGGAGTCTGAAACGTGGCCTTCTGTATGATGGGAGGTGGGGCCCAGCCTTGACCATCAGGGCCCTAATCATAGACTTTTGGAAAACCACAGGCCCAAGGGATGCTGGGTCTGGTCTGCTCGCTGAACCACAAATGCCAAGTCAAAACAGCTACCACGTTAAGGTCTCCATGAACACTTCCCACAAAGTAACCCTGTATTGTAGACAAAGTATTAATTGCACAGAAGGAAACTGAGTCTCTGAGATGTGAAGTGATTTGCTCATGGTCTGACAGCCAGTATTTTTAGACAAAAGGTTTGAACCCAGGTTTTCTGAAGCTTACTAGTGCTTCTTTGAGGGGGCACTAGAAAATCTCTGTCCCTAGAGACTGGGGCCCAAGTTTTTTTCCCTGAGGTTGCTTTGACTTGGCTTTTCACCCATTGACAATCAGAGGGAGGAGATGGCAGTGAGGTTGGAGGCCCTCCTCAGTAGCCTCAATCTTTCGGGACCAAGGTGATGGTTGAGCTCTTGGCCCCTCTCCATTTACCAGACTGGTTGGGCACCCCAAGTTCCCCTATCTTCCCTCCTGAGCCTTTGGTCCTAATTGCCAGTCTGGGCCTTAATGACGGTAATTTAAAAGCAATCAGCTAGGGCAGGAGGGATGTGGAAAATCTAATTGCAAAGCTCTACATAATAGAGATTCTCTTTCCGTTCTACTCCACCATGTGTATGGAAATGATCATTTTATTTGGTGTTTATTAAGTCTAGAAAAAAAATAAAAATTCAGAAAACCATTGCAACAAGCTGATTGCCAATTCAATTGAGGGTACCAGGGGGACAGTGGGTGATTTTTTCTTTCAGTCTCCTCTCTCCTCCTCCAGTCCAAGGGCCTGGGGAACTGATCCTAGTGTAGAACTGGGCTGTGTCGGGGCAGGGTGCCTTTTGTAGGGAGCAGGGCTCAGGTCTTGGGGGATTCAAAGCTGCTCTGCTTCCTGCTGGGTACATGGAGGGGGTGGAATGTGCCCAGCTCCAGAGGACTCCTCACTTTAGAGCACTTTTTAGTCAGCTACCAAAGTGGTCTGAGGGCATTGCCCTCTGTGATCAGTAAAATCCAATGGCTCCCTGTTATCTCCAGGATCAGATACAAAATCCTCAGGCTTTAAAATCCTTTCTCAATCTGGCCCCTTTCCCATCTTAAAACTCAGTCCCCTCCACGTGCTCTGGGATCCAGTGATACTGATGACCTCCTTGCTTGTTTCTCACCCAAGACCCTCCATCTCCAGACTCCAGACCTTTTCACTGGCTGTGCCCCAGGCCTGGAAATCTCTCCCAACTTGTCTCTGCCTCCTAGCTCCTTCAAGTCTCTCCTTCTGGTCTCCTGTAATGCTGTGCCTTCTTGTCAGGATTACTTTCAATTTATACATACACACACACACATACACACAACAATCTCTGTTTCTGTGTATATAGCCATATAAATACATATGTAGAATATGTATTTATATGTAGAATAACTACAGTACAATAACTATATACACACACACACACACACATACATTTATGGTATGTACATAATCCTTTGAGATAACTTTCAATTGATCACATACATGTACATATGATATATAATGATATAATACAATATGTATACAATAACCTTGTATATACCACATATGCATGATATATGTATATATAACCACATAATACTATACATATACAATAACTATATATATATATACACACATACATAGTATGTACATAATCTCAGATTATTTTCAGTTTATCATATACATGTACGTTTATGATATATAAAATGATATAAAATGGTATATACATAGTAACCATCTACATACCACATATACAGATATATGTATGTATAACAACAATGTCTTTGGGATTATTTTCAGTTTGTGTTATATATACTGGAGAAGGAAATAGCAAGTCACTCTAGCATCTTTGTCCAAAAAAACCCTGTTAGACATAACTGATAAACAGTAATATGATATATGTATATCAGGTATATATATGTATGTGTAATGGTATAATACATTATATATACACAATAACAGTTTACACACTATATCTGTATACATGTGCACATATATTATGTACATAGTTATTTTTATATTGTGTCATTCAATTGTGAGTTCCTTTGGAGCAGAGTCTATTTCTTTTTGCCTCTCTATGAATCCCCAGGGCTCTTAGCCCAATGCCTGGTGTGTAGTAGGGACTTAATAAATGCTTCTTTATTTTGGTTGTTCCAATTGAGCCTTGTTGCCAAATTAGGAAGCATTCCAAGCTACAGTATTGCTGTGGATAGGTGGGTATGTGTGAGTATACGTGTAGGTGTGGTGAGCGTATGTCCCTGCTCATTGCTTCCAGTCCCACCAGGTTGAACTCATGGTTGAGGAATCTGTTTTTAAAGCATTCTTTGGGATCTTCTGTTGAAGGGGAGGGGAGGGGAAGGGATAAGAGTATACTTGCCCTCTAGACTCTTAGAGTTAGAAGTGACCTCAGAGGGCACCTGGTCTGACCGCTGCTTGAACCTGAATCCAGCCTTTATTTGACCACTTCCAAGAAAGGGGAGGTGGCCCATCCCAGATTTGGACAGCATGGATTGTTAAGTTCTTCAAGACTTGCAGTTGAAATCCCCCTTTCTATAACTGCCCCCCATTGCTTCAAGTTCTGGCTTCAGAAGCCGGGCTTCAACCATCCTGGACGTGACAGTGGGGTTAGGTGCCCAACAAAATGGAGGGCCAGATGTCGCCTGCCATCTTCTATAGGATGGTTCTTCAGGTATTTGAAGGCAGCTCTCTTGGCCTCCCTGAAGCTCTTCTTTTTCCAGGTTAAACATAGCCTGTCTTTTCAGCTAATCATCCTTGGGCCTGGTGTCCGTCCTCACTGCTCTGGTCAGATTTCTTTTCCAGATCCTGCAGCATCCCCGAGATGCATTGCTTAGAATGCAACATAGTATTCCAGATGAGGTCTTCCCCTTATCCCTCATTTGGGACCTTGTTTTCATGAATGCCTCTAAGATGAAGTAGGCTTTTGGGTGTCTCTGCTATATTGGTGACTCAGTGAGCTTGTGACTTCAAGGTTTTTTTTTCATTTGAGCTGTTGTCTGGCCATGTTGCCCCTGTTTATACTTTTATAGTTGATATTTTGAACTCAGGTGTTCAGTCATGTTTAACTCTTTGTGACCCCATTTGGGGTTTTCCTGGCAAAATATTGGGGTGCTTTGCCATTTCCTTCTCCAGCTCATTTTACAGATGAGGAAACTGAGGCAAACAGGATTAAGTGACTTGCTCAGAGTTACACAGCTAGGAAGTGTCAGGTTGGTTTTGAACTCAGATCTGGACTATAGGAGGAGCACTCTATGCATTACGGCACCACCTAGCTGCCCCATTCTTACAAAGTAGGAGCTATAGGAGAGGTAAAAAGGAGATTCCGGCTTCTAGAGGCAGTTAGGGGGTGTAGTGGAGGCAGTGTGGGACTCCCATATCAGGGAGACTCGAGCTAAGTTTAACTTTTTTGGGTCTCAGCTTCCTCATCTGTAAAATGGGGATGAAAACAACATCCATCTTATATAGGGTTATTATGAGATTAAAATGAGATTATACACATGAAATGGTTTGCAGACTACGAGTGCTGTCTGAATGTTGACTCTTACTGTTAGCCAGAGGGCAGTCCTAGAATCACAGAATGCCAGAGCTGGGAGGGCCCTTAGAACACAGGGTGTCAGAGCTGGGAGGGCCCTTAGAACATAGGATGTCAGAGCTGGGAGGGCTCTTAGAACACAGAATGCCAGAGCTGGGAAGGCTCTTAGAACACAGAATGTCAGAGCTAGGAGGGCTCTTAGAACACAGAATGCCAGAGCTGGGAGGGTTCTTAGAACACAGAATGTCAGAACTGGGAGGGCTCTTAGAACACAGAATGTCAGAACACAGAATATCTTAGAGAGAATCTCAGAGAGCATTTTACCATACCTTTTCATTTTACAATTGAGTCATTTGAGAAGGGAAAGGACTGTCTAAGATAGCCCAGTGATCTGACAGGGGAGCTGGGATTAGAACTCAGGCTTCCTGATTTCCAACCTGGAGCATTTAAAGAAGACTCTGTCATCACCTAGAGCAGATCAGGCCTGAGCTTAGACAGATTTGGGCAGCCCTAGAGGCCCCTGGGGGAGGGGAGGTCAGCAGATATGTGTTTAAGGGCCTTAGGGATGTCCAAGCAACCTCACATGGGCTTTAGGAAGGCTCCCCTTTTCTTCTCTCTGGAGGGAGCCAAGGCCCCCAAAAGAAACTTCTCCAGGGAAGCCTTTGTACGTGGGAGGGGAAGGAATGTTGGCAGGAGGCAGGACCAGCCAAGGCTTGGAATTTGTCATCCTCCTGTCTTCCTATCACCTATTGGGCCTCCCTAGAATTTGGCCTTTATTCACTGCCTTTTCTTTGTAAGACATGGAGTCCTAGACACTGAGAATGGGCTGGGGATGCACCGATAAATAACTAAGCTGTGGTGTAAGTCCTCGGGGAGCAGTGCATAGAAGGATGAGCCATTTCCCCAGAGCCTGGGGAGCTGTGGGCCTGAGCGCACCATGACTTCATTGCTCCTGGGACAGGGCAGGCTTAGTGACACTGGCATTACATCATGCTGTGTCTTCTCGAGTTCTCCAGGATCATAACGCCCACACTTAGAATACCCTTTGCCCTCCATGCTCTCTATAAGTCTTCTATTTTCCTTCTAGGCCTAGCACAAATCCTCCCTTCACCAGGAAGCCTTTCCTGATTGCTCCACCCCTCTCCTGGCTCTCCATCCGGAGCCTTTAAAACATGCGTGCACTGACTGCAGGCAATTCTTTGAAGCCTTCTTTCTGTTGTGTTCTTATACCTGAACCAATGTGCCCTTCAACTCCTGAAGGGCAGAGTATCCCAGGGTCTAGCATAAGGGGTGTTAATCAATGCTTGTTGACTGATTGATTTGCAAGGGTGGGTTTGGTGTTTGTTCCCAGCTAGCTCCTTGAGAGCAGGGGCTGTCTTAGACTTCTTGTGCTATTATTGGCCAAGAGTTGGGCCTTGCACAGAGTAGATACTCAATCAGTATTCTTTTGTTTTCCATCATTTCCCCCTTCTCTGATTCCTTCTTCCTTTCCCTCTCCCTTCTCTTTCTCCTCCCTTTCTGTCCTGCTTCTCTCTTCCTTCCTTCTCTCTTTTCCCTTTTTTCTTCTTCCTCTTCCTCTCGCTTCCTCTCCCCCCTTTTTCCCTTTTCCTTCTTTCTTTTCCCTCTTTCTCTCACTTCCTTTTTTCCTTCTTCCTCTTTCTTCCCTCTGCTTCTCACCTCCCTTTTCTCCCTCTCTCCTTCCTTTTCCTCTTACCTCCCCTTTCCTTCCCTCCTCTCTCTTCCCTTCACCTCCCCTCTCTTCACTTCATCTCCCCTTTCCCCTTTTTCCTCCCTCTCTCCTTTCCCTCCTCTCTCTTCCTCTCTCCTTCTCATTCCCTTTTCCTGCCTTCCCCTTTCACTATTTCTTCCCCTTCCCTTTTCTATTTTCCTTCTCCCTCTTATTTCTCTCTCTTATCAATTTCAATTCAACAGATTCAGTAAATCTGTATTAAATATACTGTATCCTGGGCTAGGTGTTGGGAATAAACAAAATAAATAAATGCCTTTAAGCCTGTTCTAGTCTGGAGGAAGGGGGAAGAGGATGTAGCTCATGTGCAAAGAGCTCAGAAGTGAGAAGATGATGACAGCGTAGGAAAGGGTAGGGGGACATGAGGTCATTGGGAGAGAAGACTTGCTTCCTGTTGGGAGGAAGCAGCATGGTGCCAGTGAAAGGATGGGGGATGTGGGGTCAGCAGGATGGGATTGAATCCTAGCTGTGCTACCTGTGTGATCTGGGTAAATCCCAACCAACCAGAGCAGAGCTTAGATTGGTTGGCCAGTAAGATCCCTTCCAGGATGGCTTCAGGGTGGGCTCCAGGTTAAGGTGTGGGGCATGTGGCGGGGGAGGCAGCAAGTGGGATTCCAGCTTCCAGGAGTGGCTCCAGGAGTGACGCACACAGTTGGGGGGCTCACCAGGCCCAGGCAGTTGTGGGTAGGACAGTTTTCCTGGGCTGTGGAGTATTTGAAGGAGACCAGTGGGGGCACAAGTCTAGAAAGGCAAGCTGTAGATTTATGTGGAAACCCTTGAAGAGCAATGAAGACTTTTGGACTGGATCCCAGAGGCTGTGGGGAGCCACGGAAGATTTTGGAGCAGGGGACCAACTTAGATTTCAAAAAGATTTCCAAAGAAAGTGGAAACAAAAGGAACAGGGTGATTACAAAAGAATACCGCAGCCCTGCAAGAATAGTGAGCTCCAAAGTGTCCAATGGACTGAGCCTGCCATGAATTCCAAGGACAAGCCAGAGAGCTTTTTTAAAAAACTGTTTTGGAAGTGAGAGGAAGACCAAGGAATGGGGCCACAGTCATGGATGACTGAAAGGAGAAGCTGCTCCAGTCTTCATTTGACAGGCAGAATGATGTAGTGGGTAGAACTGGTGAAAAGTCCTGGGTTTGAGTTCTGACTTGTTTTTTTTAAAGTCAATTGGGGGTTGAGTGACTTGCCCAGGTTCACACAGCTAGTAAGAGTCTGAGGTCAGATTTGAACTTAGGTCCTCTTGACTTCAGAGATGGCATTCTATCTATTATGTCACCTTACTGCCCCCAAATCCTGACTCTTAACATGCGCACACACACACAGATGGGGGCAACTTTCTAAGACTCTTGTGTTGTAAAGAAGATGCCAACCTCTGCTGACAGAGGGATTTCCTCCACAGGAGCTCTCTCTGCACTGATGAAATCACAGGTCTGGTTCTTATTGCTGTCTCTGCTACAGAGTATAATCTTGAGACTGAGATAGGATAGAACAAAGACGGTTAACAGGGAGTCGGCATCTCAAACTAAGTGGGGATATACTAAGAGGACATTTGACCATTCTCGGTGAATTTGTCACTAGCTCTGAAAGAAGTGATGGATGAGGTACCTGAACCCCTGTCAGGAATCTTCGGGATGTTGTGGAGAATAGAGGAGGCATCCAAAGATAGGAGGATGCTTCCAGAAAAATGGAGACAGATGGATGCCCCAATTTTCAGAAAAGGGAAGTGAGAAAAGCCTGCAGACTTATAAAAGCTGGTGAGCTTGACTTTAAACTCTGGCAAAATCCTGGAATGTATTGTGGAAGGGATGGTTTATTTGCATTTGGAAAGTGATGTAGTGGTGACCGGGAGCCAGCTTGGCTTTGTCAAGAAGACATCATGGCAGAGGAATCTTATTTCACTTTTTGATGGGTTGCCCAGACTAGTAGAACAGAGGAATTCCATAAACACAGGGTATACTTGGATTGCAGTGAAGTAGTAGCAAAGCAGAGTGGGGCAGATAATAGGAAAATTAGGTGGTTTCTGAGAACTAGTTAAACAAGCAGACTCAAAGGATAGTGGTCATGTCGAGTAACTCAGTGTCACCTTGGAAGGAGGTCTTCAGTAGAGTGCCACAGGGATCAGTCCTTGTTCCTGGGTTTTCGGTGACTTGGATGAGAGTGTAGATCAGGGGTGGGGAACCTGTGACCTTCTAGGTCCTTAAGTGTGGCCTTTTGACCGAATTTAAGTTTTTAGAATTAGTCGAAAGGCTACACTTAAGGATCTAGATTCTAGCTAGATCTGGGCTTGTCACATTTGCAGATGACCTCAGGCTGGAAGATTATCTAACATGTTGAAGAGCAGTGATAATATTAGTAGTGATAACAGCTAGCATTTATCAAGTACCTGCTTTGTATGTGGTCCAAGGCAGCTAAGTGACTCAGTAGATAGAACTCTGGGCCTGGAATCAGGAAATTCTGAGTTCAAACTAGGCTTCAGATACTTACTAGCTGTGTGACCCTGGGCAAGTCACTTAACCCTGTTTCCCTTAGTTTCCTCATCTGTAAAATGAGCTGGAGAAGGAAATAGCAAACCACTGCAGCATCTTTGTCAAGAAAGCCCTAGATTGGTACATGGGGTCAGGAAGAGTCAGACATGACTGAACAACAATGTATGTCAGGGTACTTTCATTTAAACCTGACAGTAGCTTTGGGAGGTGGGTGCTGTTACTGTTACTCTCTTTTACAGAGGAGGAAACTGAGGCAGTTAAGTGGTTTGCTTAAGGTCACTCAACCGGTAAGTCCCGAGGCTGAATTTAAACTCAGGTCCTCCTGACTCCAGTGGGCCAAGGATGGTTGTGAGGGTAAAGTGAGATAATAGCTAGATATTAGAGTAAGCCTCCCTATCAAATTTTAAATGAGTTTCAGAACCAGATCACAGCCATTGAGGTCGACCCCACCCTCTACGGCAGAATCTAATAAGGATGAATATAAAGAAATAAGAAATCTACATAAAGTTCTATATTTGGATTAAAAAAAAGCCCATTCTCCAGGTATAGAATATGACTTCCCCCACCTTCCTCATCTCACTTCAGTGCTCCCTCCACTGTCAAATAGTGTCCATTCCAGTTTAGACGATTCCCTCCGTGCTGTTCGCTGTCTGCTGCCTCTGTGGTCTGGGTGTGCCTCCAATACAATCCTAATGTCCTTCACAAGGAGCAGCCTGAATGCTTCATTCCACACAAGTCCTGCATTTGCCAGTCCCTGGACTTCTCTTGGCTTCATTTTCCTTGTCAAAATGGGAGGTTGGGCTCAATAACCAGTCCCGAATCTCTGCTCTTATGAGCCTTCCCCGCTTTCCTCCCCCTCTCTATCAGTGTTAGCTGCCTTCCTATGATGTGGTATGCTCAGAATACTCCAGGGAAATCTCTGATCTTGTAGATCTTTCTCTGCACCCCCCCCCAAGTGATGCGACCCATTCAAGTCTTTCTGTACAGGGCAGTCTTCCCCGCCCCCCGCCCCCATGCCTTCCTATAACTTTACTACCAATGTCTGGCATTGAGAGTTCAACAGGGGAGCACACTAGCTAGCCCTCGGCCATCCGCCAAACCAAGGTATGATTTTGGATAGACTCCAAATTTACTTTGTGTATGGGCTACATAAACTACTTGAGAGTAGGGCCTGTGGCATTTCTGCCTTGGGCCAGAATAATGCCCTGGCACACAGTAGTAGGTACTTTTGCATTTAATAGAAATGAGAAAAGGGAGGAGGTGTGGTTAGATATAGTGTGTCTGAAAAAATAGGGGTGGAGTGGAATTAAATGGCTTCCAATCTCAGTGTGTTGTAGTGGGCGGTGGGCAGCTAGGTGATACAGTGGGTAGAGTGCTCAGCCCTGGAATCAAGAGGACCTGAGTTCAAATGTGGCCTCAAACACTTGCTAGCTTTATGACCCTGGGAAGACACTTAACCCTGTTTGCTTCAGTTTCCTCATTTGCTAAATGACACAGAGAAGAAAATGCTAAACCCTCCAGTATCTTTGCCAAGAAAACCCCAAAGGGGGTCATGGAGAATTGGACACCACTGAACAGCCGCAGATAATCTCAACGTGAGTCAACAGTTGTGGTTGGTTGGTTGTTATCCTTTGTTTTCAGAGAGGACCAAAATGACATCACTATGTTGGAGTCAAGGTACAGTGTGTCCGACTGTGACCGATCAGACCAATAGGAGCTTGGAAGACTTTACCACAGGTCTGGCACACATAGCTCATATGAGCATTTGAAGTGGAGATGCCTCTACATTTACATATTAGTGGATATGGCAGCTAAGAAGGGTAATGAGATCTGGGGAACCTGTAGCCTCAGGGTCGTATATGGCTCTCTAGGTCCTCAAGGACAAGCCTTGGACTGAATTCAAATTTCACAGGTGGCCTCAAGGCAACAGGTTCCCCAGACCTGTATATAGACTCAAGGGGCATCATCGAGTCATGGTGCCACTCTGTCCTGCCCTGGTCAGACCACTGTTGGGCTCAGTTCTGGACAGTAAATTTTAGGAAGGATGCTGACGAGCTAGAGAAGAAAAGACTGGGTGGGGGGTGGGCAGTATCCATCTTAGAGTCTTTGAAAGGCTGTCATAGGGAGAGAGATTAGGCCTCTGCTTTCTGTTTTGCCCCAGAGGGCAGAATTAAGAGTGATGGATGGAGGTTACAAAGAGGAGGACTTAGGCTCCATGTCTGATAAAGCTTCCAGAGCTGTTCCCAAGTGGAAGAGGCTGCCTCGAGGGGCTGCCCCTCCTCTGTTGTTGGAGGTCTTTATGCAGAGGTGAGATGTTATAAGGGGGATTCCTCCTCTGGTTGCAGTAGATGGTCTCTGAGGCCCTTTCTAACTCTGACACTCTGTGGTTCTGTGATCATTAGAGCAGTGCATTAGGAAGATTAATCTGTCAGTGGTGTGTAGGATGGAGCCGTGGTAGGCAGAGATCTGTTATTAGCCTCTTCTCCCTCCTCCACCTTTCCTCTCTCTGCTTTTCAGCCCTGCCTCCTCTTTCTTTCCCCATCTCTTTCTCCTTCTTCCTTCTCTGTTCCCTTTTTCCTCCCTTCTTTCTTTCTTCTCTTTCTCTTACCCTTTCTCCTTCCTTTATTCCTTATTCCTCTCTCTCTCCATTCTTTCCTTCCTCTCTCTATTTCTTCTTTCCTTTCTTCTTTTGTGTATTTCTATCCCTTCTCCTTCTAATTCTCTCTGGAGATGGTATGTCTCCTGGCCCGGTTCCTTGTCTGGGCACAGGCCCTCACAGTTTACTGGGGTTGTTGTGTCTGAACTGAGCTGAGCTATGCCCAGAGTGGCTGGGTGGGGCTGTTGTGTGGGTTAGGGGCCATGACTGGGCCTGAGCATTTCTCCTGTCCCAAATGTGTGGCCAGGCCTGGCGGAGTAGGCTGGGGTGGGCCACCTTCTGGACCTGCAGAGACCCTCAGGAAGTGATCCTCTGCATCATAATACCTCAACCTTTCAGAAGATGGGTCCCCTCCCCTGAGGGAGCTCAGGCCTCTGCATTCCTTGGAGGAGAGCTCTGGACTTGACATTGGGAAGCCCTGGCTCAGCATGCTGCCCAAGTCACCTCTGCTTTCAGCTTGTATTGTCTCATCTATAAAATGGGGATAGCCATACCTGGGGCTCTTACATTCCTTTGCTAGCCTGGAAGTGCCTGACCAGTGCCGATAGAACTGGGCAGAATTTTTTGTGTTGGAAGGAATCTCTGCCTCTCTGGGGATGGGCCTCTTCAGTTAGGCTGCTCCTTTGGGGAAAAACAGGAATTAAAATGTCCTTAAGGAAATGTTTCCCATCATTTTAAGGATCTTGCTGGAGCCCTCAGGCCATCTGTCCCTCCCCCCCAACTTTCCTTTGGCCACAGGTTGTTTTCCTATCAGGTATTTTCTTAATATTGTACCCACTATTTGCCAAGTACTATAGTAAGCACTTCATGACTATTATCTGACTTGATCCTTACAACCACCCTGGGAGGCAGGTGCTGCTATTATCCCCTTTTTACAGATGAGGAAACTGAGGCAAACAGGTGACGTGATTTGCCCACACAGCCAGTGAGGGTCACACAGCTAATAAGTGAGATCAGATTTCAGTTTAGGTCTTCTTAACTCCAGGCCCACCCCTCTTACCCCACTGTACTACCTATTGGCAGCAGCATTTGAACTCAGGACTTCCAATGCTAGAAACTAGCATTCTTTCCATTTCCTTGGGCTGTAGCCCTGAAGAACTCCAGGATCACTTCTATATCCCATAATTCTTATCTGAGGAGGACTTTTATATGAGAATCATACATCACCATGCTGATATCAATGTCTGGTTCCCATTTCTAGTTGTTCAAGGCTTACAAAGCTATTTTCTTCCCATTGTGCTTGAAGGGAGGTCAGTTGTTTTCTGGACTGGCCTTCTTGTCCTAATGTCTCCCCTCAAACCCCTATCCACCATCTGTGTATGTGTGTGTGTGTGTGTGTGTGTGTGTGTGTGTGTGTGTGTGAGAGAGAGAGAGAGAGAGAGAGAGAGAGAGAGAGAGAGAGAGAGGGAGAGAGAGAGAAAGAGAGGGAGAGAGAGAATGGGGTGAATATGGAGGAGGGCAGCATGTATATATCAGTGTTTATTTGTGCATGTGTGTGACTGGGATCTTGGTGAGCTTGTATGTGTGGGAATTCCGAGAATGTGTTAGATGTGTGTGACAATTGAGAAAGTGTGTATATATGGAGAACCATAGCTATTTGTGGAGATGTGGTCGTGTGTGTGTATGTGTATGTGTGTGTTTTTGTAGGGTGTGGTAAGTATTGGGTGAATGTGTGTGTTTGTGTGAACTGTATGTAACTATGGGGAGAGCACAGGGGCTTGGTGACTGTGGGTCATTGTGGCTGCTGAGTCCAGGATACCACATACCCAAGAGTGGCTCCTTCTAGCTCCCAGGCTGCCAGAGAGAGGCCTCCCCCTTTATGCCCATGTGTACCCACCTCTGTACCCACCTCTGCCCCAACCTAGGCCAGCCACAGAAGCTCACTGAGGCCAATTCTGTGCTGATTGCTGTATTTGAGAGGTGTTGGGGGGGGTGTGTGGAAGGTGGACGGGAGAGATACAGAAATGATCCCAGCCTTT
Organism: Potorous gilbertii; assembly: GCA_028658325.1. NCBI lineage: Eukaryota > Metazoa > Chordata > Mammalia > Diprotodontia > Potoroidae > Potorous > Potorous gilbertii. The sequence goes on along the minus strand of CM053771.1, from coordinate 57,404,679 downwards.
GGTCTGGGGAAGCCAAGGTGTGGTAAGCAAACACAGACACCACCAGACTCCGACAACTTCATTTACCTCCTTAGTTCATCACAAATACTCTAGGGGAGTCAGGAGATGCAGGTGTTCCAGCATCTGTGGGGTCCCCCTGGTTTGGGGAATCCAGCCTCTGTCCCATGTTCAAAGGCTCTGACTATTTAGGGCTCTATCCCAGCCCTAATCCTTTCTCTGCCTTCCTCCCTCCCTTCTCTAATCCCCATGAGGCTGATTGAACCCAGGAATAGGACCCAGCCCAGGTGGGGGTGGGGCAGAGCTGCTGACCTGGCCTCCTTAGAGATGATTATCAAGCTCACTGGTAGTGGCCATGGAGAGTGGCCGAGACTAGTGTCTGAGGGCTTTGTCTCCCTGCCTGAACGTCTCTCCCCACCAACTCTCTCCATATCCCCCTTTGTGTCCAGCCTGATTTCAGCTTCCTCCTGGGAACTCAGGTGGACCCTGGGGATGTAGGGTGGGGTAGTGGAGAGATCACCAGTCTAGAAGTCAGGGATCCTGGCTCCAGGCCCATCTTTTGCTATTTGTTAACCGCATGACCTTGGGCAAGTCATTTCACTTTGAACTCCCTTTAAACAGTTGTGATTGCATTGTCTGCCTCCCATGGTGGCTCTAAAGTAAGCACTTGCTTTGCAAGTGGGGAGCAGGGTGAGGGAGAGACAGGTTTGTGCTATAGGCTGAACTGACTCCCCTTGGGGCCTGGGTGGTTGAGCAAAGGAAGTGGAGTAGTGGTCAGGGAGACAGTTTGCAACCTTGGAGAGGGACTTCCTGAGGCTAAGTTTTCACTCTGGTCCTCTTCCTTTAAGTTGATTCTGGAATCCAGCCTTGCTCGATGCCATGGGGGAGAGGACATGGAGCCCCAGGAGGCTCCAATCCTGTCAAAGAGAAACAAATATAAATAATAATACAACCTCCCCTCTTTCTTTCTCTGTAAAGCACACAAAGATAGCGAGACCTGAGGTAGGAAGACTTGTGTTCAAATCCTGTCTCAACCACTTCCTGGGTGACTTTGGGCTCTAAACCTCAGTTTCCTTATTTGTAAAATGAGGACATTGTACTAGAATCTAGGGATTCTTAATGTGTGTGTGTGTGTGTGTGTGTGTGTGTGTGTGTGTGTGTGTGTGTGTGTGTGTGTATGTTCGTTCTTCATTGGTCCCTTTGGCAGTCTGGTGGAGCCATCCTTAGAATAATGTTTGTAGCCTCCTTTCATAATGGAAGAATGTGCTGAATTTCAGTTAAATAAGAGTGAAAATAAATTGTCCTTTTCTTTCCTATCCAAGTTCCTGGACCAATCTGTCCCAAGGATCCTTGGGGGTCCAGAGACCCCAGATTAGTGGTCCCTGGACCAGATAATTTTTAAGGCCACTTCCACCTGTCTGTTTGCTCTAAGGAGCATATGTGATCTCAGTTGATCCTTACCATAACACTGTAAGGGAGGCAAGCATCCCCTTTACAAGAATACTTAGGTAGGGCTAGGAGACTTAGGCCCTTGTTGTGTTACAGCCTCAGGTATGCCACTAATTCACAGTGTAACCCGGAGTAAGTCATATCTTCTCTTCAGGGCTCAGATTCCTGACAGGTAAAATAAAGGGCTTGGATCAGATCAGGGATTCTTAACCTGAGACTCATGGGCTCCCAGAGATCTGTGGACAGATTTTCTGGGATATGTGAAGTTGGAGCTTTTAATATTGTGATAAGTATATTTCACTGTAATTGATTTCCTTTGTAATTCCATGTATTTTATATTGAGTATTTAAAAACATTGTTCTGAGAAGGGGATCATAGACTTTACCAGATATTGCCCAAGGTTGTCCCTGATACAGATGAGGCCTCAGGTCTTGAGATTGCTTGAGGCCTCCTAAGGAACCTGCTGCCTCTACCAGGAAGGTCAATAGCTTCTTAACTGCCAAAGGGCCCAAGTTCTAGGAGTGAGACAGGGTCCAGGGGAAAGGGTCCCAGCTGGAAGGGACAGAAAAGTCATCTATTCCCACTCCCTTTTTTATGGAGAGCCTGAGACCCAGGACGGTCACACAGGCTTCAAAGCAAGACTTGAACTCAGATGTCCTGACTCCATAGTGTCAAACTGCCTCACCTGGTCATGGGGATTGTTTGCCCCACCACAGGAGGTTATGGAAGCTGCTGGCCTCAAAAATGTTTCTGAAGAAGAGAGTAGGTCGTCCGTGTTACTCTCTGATGTTTTGGTCTGAAGGCAGGAAGCTGGCCTGGGTCACTTTTGAGCATTCTGAGGGAGAATCCTACAGTGAGAGAATCTGGAACTGGAGGTCAGAAGACCAGGTTCTAGTCCACCTCTGGGGTCCAAGCTAATGTGTGACCTTGAGCACATCACTGCCGCCTACACGGTCTCAGAAATGAAGCACCAGACAGGGCCCCTGTCATTCTGCGTTCCAAGGCCTCTTCCCTCTCCGTTACTCTATTTCCTAAAACTCCTCCCCCAGCTCTGACATTCGGTATTCTGTGACTATGCCAGGAGGTTGGCGTGTGTGTGTGTGTGTGTGTGTGTGTGTGTGTGTATGTGTGTGATGTATATGATTGCCTTCTGGGTCTTTCACCTTCACTAGACTGACAGAGGGGACCAGAATGACCCTGATCACCTTTCCAGACAAACAAAGGCCGGCCGCTCAGTTTCCATGTGGTAACCTCAGGGCAGATGGGCCTTCCAGCTGAGAACAGAAAGCAGAAGGGGACTTTGGGAATGGTTGCTGGGCTCGAGGTCGGTGGGGATGAGTCCTGGAACCCTACTGAAGCAGAGGAGTGGGGGATCCATGGCAGGGGACAAAGGGCAAGTTGTACATTTTCCGGAAGAAATGGAGCAGAATTTGAATGGTTCTTTTAAGCGAAAGGTTGCGGGGGCCTCTAGTGGAGAGCCACCCCCTCTCTGCCTAGCTAGGATCATTCAGAGGATGGAGATGAGAAAAAAAATGTGCTAAAGAGGAACAGAATTAGGAGGCTGGAGAGGACTTGGAGTTGTAATGACAACTAGTCAAGGCAAGCCAACAAGCATTTATTAAACACTTGTTGTGTGCTAGGTACTCTGCTAAGCACCGAGGGAGGATACAAGGAAGGGTAAGAGATGATCCCTATCCTCAAGGAACTTACAGTCTAATGCGAGGCAGCATCCTAACCAGACTTGGACAAGATGAATTGGAGGTGATCTCAGAGCGGTGGCATTAAGATTAAGGAGAACTGGGATGGACAGCTGAGTAATGATGGCAACGGTGAGGATGATAAATGACCCTTCCACCATGTTTTAAAGATCACAAAAGGGGACAAGCAGGAATAGATAAAGGTTCCACTCCCTGATGTGTAACAGGAGGCAGTAGAAATGAGGCTGGATTGGAGTTAGAGGACATTGTCATTCACTCCTTGCATGACTGGCCTCCCTTCTCTCCTCTGTAAAATGAGGGGGTGGGATTAGATGGCCCTTGAGGTCCCTTCCGGCTCTAGATTTATGATCCTGTCATGCACTCTGTGCCTCAGTTTCCTTTGCTGTAAAATGAGAGTTCTACCCTGGATGGCCTCTAAAGTTCCTCCCAGCTCTAGGCCCTGGGACTGTATTACCTCCATAGCTAATTTCTCAGTAGATCTTCACCACATACCTTGACAAGTGATAAGAACGGAGAGATTCTAAAGTTGGTAAAAGGCTTTACAAAAATTTTTGCCTGTGAGTGTTACAGAAAGCCATTTGAGGGAGTGACTATGAGTATCTTTATCACCATTTTATGACTAGAGAAACTGGGGCTCAGAGCAGTTAGGTGATTTGCCCATAATTAGTATGTAGGAGGTGGGATTTGAACCCAGGTCTTCTTGATTCCAAGTTTAGTACTCTCTTCTCCCACCTAGATGCTTTCTCCTGAGGCTCTTAAAAAGGGAGCTGGCCTGGAGACAGGAGGATGGGAGATTTGCCTGAGCACCTCTTGAATGCCTGAAATTTGGTCATCTCATTGGCTTGGTTCTTTTGATGGCCCTATGAGGGGCAGTAGTGTTCTGCTTAGGTGGATAAGCTGAGACCCAGAGAGGCATTAGATGTCAGGAAGCTTCTATTTCCTCTCCTGCTGCGCCTCTGCTAAGGGTGAGCCACTGACCCCTGTGGTCACAGCCTAGGCCCGACAAAGTCATGAATGATCAGGACATAGAGACCCCCTGATGGGTAAAATGGCCTGGGCTCACCCTGGCTTTGGCCTTGGGTGGAGGCCATGATGTGTCCATATGCCTGTGGTTGGGAGAGGCTGTGTTTGGGTGGCCGTAGGAGATGGCGTGGGCTCCAGCCAGGACACTGGCGTCAGGCCGCAGGCTCCTTGGTCTGAGAAGAGAAATAGGAGACAGAAGAGACTTTGTGGGAGCTTTGGGCAGGGAGTGGCGGAGGAGTGTCTTGGCATTCCTGCTTCAGGCACAGGACCAATTTCCCAGAATCTTAGAGTCTCAGAGAGGGTGAGGGGGAACTCAGAGATCATCTAGTGCACCCCGTAACAAGATTCTCCTGCGTCATACCTAACCCCTAGTTATCCAGTCTTTTCATGAAAACCCTCAGTGGGGTGGTGTCTAGACAGTCATACTGGGAAGACCTGGGTTCAAATCCTCCCTTAGACTCTTAGGAGCTGTATGATCCTGGGCCACAGAGTCCAACTGCCTGATTTTACAGCAGAAGAAACTGAGGCACAGAGTGATTTCGTGACTGACTCTATGGTCACACACAGTACCTTCTCCCTCGCCTCTCCTGGCCTCCCGTCCCCCACACAACAAAATAAAGACATAGCTCATTTTACAACAAAGGCCAGGCCACCCTTCCTGGACCAGCCAAGAGGTGGGTATCAGCTCCAGGCAGAAAGAGGTTTTAGATAAATTCTCAAATGACAGACTCTGGGCCAGCCATTAGAGGAAACTGAGGTGTTGGAACCCTCCCTGACCATTTGAGGTTGTCTTCAGGGATGACATTCCTGCCTGGCCCTGGGCCATTAGCTGTGGGCTTGAGTAATTGATCTCGGTTCTAAAGCCCTTGTAAAATGCATCCCTCTCAACCACCCTGTGATGTAGGCTATGCCAATGCTGTGGGCCTTCCTGGACCACTGTCTTGGGCACACTTCACTCCCTGCCCCCATCTTGCCATCTAGACCAGTGGCCTTGCCTCAAAGGGTTTAACCCTTCCATCTCTGGAATGTCAGGTCCCCCCACCCTCTCCTCTAGTCCCACTGGTGACTGGCTCTCCTGGCCCAGGGTTTCAGGAAGGACCCAATCACACTTCACATTGTTCCCTCCCCTCCTCCACCTCAGCCTCTGTGTATAATGCCTCCCCCCAACCCCCATCTGCCTCCAGTTCTGGAATCGTGAACTCAGATCAGCTGATTCCTCCTCAGCACAGCACCCAGCACATAGTGGGCCCAGTAGAAATGATAGTGAGCGCAGTATAAATGACAGTGAGTATTTATGATGCTGTTGCTGCTGCTGCTGTAGTAATGGCTGTGTGCCAAGTCTTGTCTTCTTGATGATGAGACGTTGATAAAAGCTGCCTCTGCCCTCAAGCAAAGGTGTGGAGGTAGGAGAGAGGGTTGGGAGGACCAGCTGCAAGGCTAGTTGGTTGGAACTATAGAATTTATGAAGAGGAGTAAAGTCCAATGAGAGTGAACTGGAGGCTGGAGCCAGGTTATGAAAGGCTTTCAAAATAAAACAGGATTTATACTTGATATTAAAGGTGATTGGGAGCCACTGGGGTTTGTAGAGTAAGGGAGTGATGTGATTGAATCTGTATTTTAGGAAAGTCACTGGCAGCTGTCCTGAGGATGCTTTGGAGAGAGGGGAGTGGTGGAAGCGTGGGAAGGAAGGCTGAGGAGAGGGTCCTGGGGGGGAGCAGGTTGGAGGAGCAGTAGGAGAAGTGGGGATATGGAGGCAGAAGGGGAAGGACCAGTGGACTTTGTTACGACTCAGCGGGGCCTCCTTTCCTATCCATCCCCTTAGTGGGGTATAATCTGGGTGCTTCTATCCCTTTGCTAACGTGTGTTCTGCTCAGCATGTCTCTGGTCTAGGATATTGCCACCCTATCGTCTTTGTTATATTTGCTTTTGTGTCTAAGGTTTGTGTGTGCATGTGTGTATGTATGTGTGTGTGTATATGTGTGTATGTGTGTGTGTGTGTGTGTGTGTGTGTGTGTGTGTGCGCGTGTGTGCACTTAGCTTTGTTTAGTCCTGGGTATGAGGGCATATCCATCCCCTTGGAGAGGGGTCAGGCTGCATTCTCTGGGGTTGCTAAAAAGGAGCAACCTAGTAGGGAAGCCTAGAGGAGGATCCAGGGAAATAAAAAAGAGAAGTCTTAAAAAAGGCTTGGGGAGGGAACCTTTGTGTGGCCCTGTAGATCCTCAAGTATGACTTTTAACCAGGCTTAGGTTCCCCATCCTTGGTTGGAGGTTTGGAGTCTGTCCCTCTCCCTTGATCCCTCCTCCCACTCCTGAAGGGCCTCTTAGGAAGCCCTGTTCCTTATGGACTTGTAATGGCTGTACTTGGGGAAGCATCTAGGCTGAGTGGGTAGGTCTCAAGGTGCAGCCCAGCACTCTAGATCTGATTGACTGGGGCTGCTTGTAGTGTCTGTAATACTGCATCAAAGGTCTTCTATAGCTGCAAAGGACCTTAGAGAGTAGCCCTTGATTTTACAGGTGGGGAACTGAGGTTGAGAGATGTTAACAACTACCAAGAATCGGAGGTTGGATTTGAAGTAGGTTTTCCCAACTCAAGCCCAGAATTGCCTCCATGACCCCTCCAAGGTGGGGGGAGGGGAAGCACAGATAGGAGGACTAGGGGAGGGTTTTCTCTTTGGGTGCATCAGGAATGGCGGATCCCACTCTTTCCCTGCCTCCTTGATCTCTGAGTATGTGGGTGGCTTCCCTGTTCCCTCTGTGGGGGTAGGGGTTGTCATCCATTGGGCCACCTGAGGTCGAGGGGACAGAGAGCCTTTGTCTCCCCTGCCTTCCTCGGGCATCATTTCTGTCCTCACAGCCTGTTCTCTGCTCCCTGTCAGACCCCGAGATATAGTGATTTCCCTGCCTCTAGACCAGCTAGTGTCGGAAGGGGCTGCAGCTGTTGGCTCAGCAAGCTGATTTGCATCAGATTTGCATATTGATGCATACAATTTCCCAAAGCTTCTCTACTCATTTCTCACCTCTCACCCCCAGGGCTCTCCAGCTCTCTCTTTTTCTTGCCAGCCTGGTTAGTATCAAGGACTCATAGAATGTCAAGAGCCCAAAGGGTCCTTGGAACACTACAGTAGGATGTCAGA
>CM053771.1:57279626-57397259 GCA_028658325.1 Potorous gilbertii | reverse complement strand
GAAGGTCCTTAGAACACAGAATGTCAGAGCTGGGAAGGGCCTAACAGCACAGAATGTCAGACCTAGGAGGACCCTTAGAACACAGGATAGCTGATGGGAAGGTCCTTAGAACACAGAATGTCAGAGCTGGGAAGGGCCTAACAGCACAGAATGTCAGACCTAGGATGGCCCTTAGAACACAGGATAGCTGATGGGAAGGTTCTTAGAACACAGAATGTCAGACCTAGGAGGGCCCTTAGAACACAGGATAGCTGATGGGAAGGTCCTTAGAACACAGAATGTCAGACCTAGGAGGGCCCTTAGAACACAGGATAGCTGATGGGAAGGTCCTTAGAACACAGAATGTCAGACCTAGGAGGGCCCTTAGAACACAGGATAGCCGATGGGAAGGGCCTTAGAACACAGGATGTCATAGCTGGGAGGGCCCTTAGAACACAGAATGTCAGAGCTGAGAAGGCCCTCAGAATAGATGATATCAGAGCTGGGATGGACCTTAAGACACAAAGACAAATGAAGACAGACCCCAAGGTAATGATCATGGGGGCCTGGATAAATGTTAGTGTCACACACGGAACCCCTGAAGTCAGGTTTGGTGAAATGACAGTAAATTCAGCTGTGCAGGCAGGATTCTGAATTACTGGTGGGACAATGAGGAGGAGATGTTCCATATGGGGTAAGATATGTGAAATTCTCATTAAGCTGAAAACTTAGGACTGGAAGGGCTGATTTAAGTCACCTGTGCAGAGGTGAGAATTGGGGTTTTTTGGAGTAAATGAGATTGCCCAAGGGAGAAAGTATAGAGAGAAGAGCAGAAAACAAAGGACAGACCCACTGGGGAAGTACACAGTGCTGGCAAAAAAGTGCTGGATTTAAAGTACTTGGGTTCAAATCCTGGCCTTTTGAATGATTCTTTGGGTGAAGTTGGGCAAGTGATTTAACCTCTCTGGGCCTCAGTTTCCTCATATCTAAAATGAAGGAGTTGGACTAGATGACCTTTAAAGCCACTTTCAGCTCTAAATTCACGATCCTATTTACACCCACATTAAAGGGGTGTTGAATTGGGTGAGAATTGTTGAGGAGCTAAGAATCTAATGAAAGAAGAGAATGAAGAAGGAGTAGGTAGAGAGGTAGAAGGAAAATCAGCTGAGTGTGGTCTAGTTGACACTAGCTAGATTTTTGTTTTGTTTTGAGGCAATCAGGGTTAAGTGACTTACCCAGGGTCACACAGCCTAAAGCCAAACTTGAACTTCAGTCTACCTGACCCAAGGGCCAGTGCTCCATCCATGGTACCACCTAGTTGCCCTGAAGCTAACTTGATTGTAAATTCCTTTGAGGTGAAAGATTATTTTTCCTTTGTATCTTCAGCACAGTACTTGGCACATAGAAAGCATTTAATAAATGATTGCTTGCTTGGCTTTTTGGTTGAAGGAGAGAGTATCTTCCAGGATGAGTTGGTCCTCAGTGTCATAAGTCACAGAGGTCAGGGAGGATGACTGAAAAGAGAAAGTTACTGGATTTTTCAGTTAGGGGTTCATTGGTTAGGGGCTCTCTGACACCAAAGAGAGCAATCAGGTAATGTAGGTAGCAGTTGGGTCCAAAGGAGTTGGTGAGGAAGTGAAGGTGGATGACTTCCTTGAGGTTAACAGTGGAAGAAAAAAAGAGTTGAGACAAGAGGTCTGGTTGTTCAGTCATTTCAAATTGTGTTTGACTCTTCATGATCCCATTTGGGATTTTCTTGGCAGAGATACTGGAGGGGTTTGCCATGTCCTTCTCCATCTCATTTAACAGATGAGCAAACTTGAAGCAAATATAAGTGACTGTCCAGGGTCACACAGCTAATAAGTGTCTGAGGCCAGATTTGAATTCAGGTCTTCCTTACTCTACACTCTCTCCGATGTGCCACCTGGTAACATCTGAGCCTCACAGTAGGTGGGTAGTGTCACCTCCATTTTACAGATGAGTAGACAGAGGCACACAGAGGTGATGGGATTTGCCCATGGTCCCACAACTAATGTTGGAAGCAGGATTTGATCCCTGGTCTTTCTGATTTGAAGTGCACTAAATCTTTCTCAGTCCTCTAAGCACCTTGTCACCTCTACCTGTGACTTGTATCCTCCTTAATGGCTGTAACTGAGTCTTAACATTCCTTCCTCCATTTATTCATTCAGTCAATATTTCCTGAGCTTCTGTTTACTTTGTGCTGGGAACCATGGGGAATGAAGACCTGGTCTCTACCTTCAAAGAGCTTATTAGAAGAGACAAGATGTGTACAGACACACTTGTAATAAGGAGAAGGTGATCCGTTCTGTAATCATACGAGATAGAAGGTGTAGATGATATTGAACACAATGTGGTAGGACTTGAGACAAGGAGGAAATGCACCTTTGGAGAGGGTGATGAGGGAGGCCTTCCTGGAGGTCTTCTGAACTGGGCCTTGAAGAGGTCAGAGACGGCAGGGCAGAGATGGAGTGAAGGAATGTCCCACAGCTGTTAGTGTAGGACTGGATGTTCAGGGTGGATTTGCTCATTGATCTGATCTAGGGATTGGAGATCTTTGTAACCACCTTTTTAGTCTTAGAGTGTCCAGACTAGTGACCTCTTGTGTGATTTTGAGATGAGAAGGACTCTACTGGTCTCCACTGGCCCTCCATCTATTCATTCTAAGGCCTGTCCCTGGGCCTAGGGCTGGGCCAGGACTGTTTCAGAGCTAGGTTTTGAGGGGTGGGGAGGGTCACATTAGCCTCTTCTCAGTGCGCTGGCATACCCTGGCTGGGCCCCTGGCCACAGTGCAAGGGGAGGGGCCCTTGGACCCTGATTTCTTTTTGGAGGAGTTAGGGGGAGGAAGCTGAGGGAGAATATGGGGTCTTGAGACCTGATAGGAGGAGGTATGTATAGTCCTTGGCTTTCCCCTCCCCCCTGTTGTTAGCTCCTTCTGTGGATGGTTGTGAACATTTTTGCAAGAATGATTGCCAGCTGGAAGTGATGATGGTATGATTAGGTAATAGGTGGTATTAATGGGGACACAGGTGGTGGTGATGGGGATACAGGCAATGCTGATGGGGGAGGTTACAGGGAGTGGTGATGGGGTCATCAGGATACAGGCGTTGGTGATGGGGATACAGGCGTTGGTGATGGGGATACAGGCGGTGGTGATGGGGGAGGTTACAGGGAGTGGTGATGGGGTCATCAGGATACAGGCGATGGTGATGGGGATACAGGCGGTGGTGATGGGGGAGATTACAGGGAGTGGTGATGGGGTCATCAGGATACAGGGGGTGGTGATGGTGGGTAGAGGTGATGGAGATGGTGCTCTGAGGATACAGGTTTTGAGCCAGTCTGGGAAGTGCTCTCAGCTCTCTCTTCAGAGCAGCTAGGAGCAGCCCAGATAAGTGTTTTCTGTTATTTGAGCCCAAGGCAAAGCTGGGAAGAGGAGAAAACAATGTTTGTATCTGTATGGAAACAGTGCAGGAGAGAAAAGAGTGGTCTCTCTGGGTCAGCTGACACTGCAAGGCCCTGCCAAGTTCTAGCTGAGGCTGTTCCCTGAGCCACTTCCCCTCCCTGAGGCCCCCTGGGTGGGGACCTTCTGGGCTGCTTTTCCCCTTGTCCCGGGATGATGGGGCTCCAGGGGCTGTTTGGATCAGGGAGCTTTGGAGCCAGCCCTCAGTCTCCATCCTTAGCAGCAGCCCCATGGGGGCATAACTCACACCTCCTCCCCCTCCCAAAGGGCTCACTCACCCCAAGTGCTGGGCAATCAGGTTGGGGAGGGAGCATTGGAGACAGTGCCCCCGCTCCCCCCACCCGCCCCTCACTTCCAAGTCTCTGCAAAGCGGGCACTCCCAGTGTGTCAGCCCCATTGACTTATTTCCTGCTTGGCCCCCAGCTCCTGTTCCAGGAGCCCAGACTGGGCCTTGCTTCCCTGGGGAGTCTGGCAGTGTGTGAGCACATTCTTGTGGTTTCGTTTAGGGTCTCTGGGATGGAGTTGATGAGCATGCAGGGCACTGTGTTCTCACAGGAGGGAGGAGGGAGGTGGCAATGGCAGCTGCCTCTCCTCAGCAGTGTCTGAGCTCTAGAGGCTGAGCTGGGGGCTCTTAGGTGGGATGATCTCTGTTATCGATTATAGTTTATAAAGCATGCTAACCATGTGGGAGCCCTGGGCTTTTGCCCTGGCTCTACCAGTGAAGTGGCTGTGTGACCTTGGGTGAGTACCCTAACCTCTTTGGGCCTCCCTTTGGCTGTTGGTCATGGACAGTTCCCCTCACTCCCTTCCACATCTGATGGAATCAGGTCTAGAGTCCCTTTGGTGCTAGAGAGTCAAAGCAAAGAGAGAAGAGCCTTGTTGGCATGTCAGTCAGAGGCTTTTGGTCCTGAGGATGCAAGGCTGGCTGCCAGGGTGCTCGTGGAAGGGGATGAAGGGAAAAGTGGGTCATCCTCTCTAGCTTAGAAGGGCTCTAACTCAACTGGCAGATGTGATCTGTGGTACTCACGTCATCTTCTGCCCCATGGCTTCCCATATCCTCTCCAACTCAAGGATGGGCACGCTGGGTAGTGCTCATTAACCTACCTGTGTCACGGGCACAGGACAGGCTGGGTTGGTACGTTGGAGGCCCTGACACCAGGGGGTACCTCTGTGGTCTAGATAATTTAGGAGAAGAAAGCTCAGCAGAATTAATTACACTTGATTTTATTATGAGTGTTTGTGGCATGATTAGTTCTGTGCTGAGATCTTGGGTGCCGAGGGGTGTGCCTGACCCCTGGGCTCAGACCAGGTGCATTAATGACTATGTGCGGTTCCCTTTCTGCCCAAGCTACTGTGTCTGTTTCACCCTTCTTAACTCTCCTCCTTCACATTTCTCATTTTCTCATATATGACCTCAGACAAATATTTTCAGCCTTGGGGCCTCAGTTTCCCTGATTAGAAAAATAATCCTGGACCCTATGGAAAGCAGTTTTGCTACTGGAGCTACAGTAGAAAGAACAGTGATCCTGAAGTCAGAGGGTCTGAGTTCAAATTCTGCTTCTGATACTTGCTACCTAAGGGGACCTTGGACAATCCTCTTCATTTCCCTAGATGTCAGTCTCTTCATCTGCAAGATGAAATCTGACCAGAAAGTCTTTGAGCAACTTTCCCTTCCTGTTATTGATCTGATATTCCTAAGTGAGTGGCTTTACCTCTCCAGGCTTCAACTTCCTCATCTATGCTTACCTTCTAGTCATGATGAAGCTCTAAGGTAGTTAAAATTTTCTGCAGGAATGTGCTGGTAAATGTTTAACAACCAGCTTTTCAACACTTTTCAGTTTAATCTGCATTTAATCTCCATAACTTTTTAATGTCTAGACAATCAATAAGACAGTAAATCAAGCCCTGATTTGTAGTGGGTGCCCATTTCCAAGTTGTAAATGCTCTCATGGAAAATTTAACAATTGGCTCCCAGAGCCACCTCCAGCTCACCATTGGCTTTTTGACAAGTATACAGTTCTCCATGAGGTAGCTAGGCAGATAGAGCACTGGACCTTAGGTGCAAATCCAGCCTTCTACACTTAGTAGCTTTGTGACTCTGGACAAGGCATTTTGTGCCTGTGTGCCTTAATTTTCTCAGCTGTGAAATGGGGATAATGACTACTTCTACCTCTCAGGGTTACTGTGAAGTTCAAATGAGATAATATTTGTAAAACACTTGGCACGGTGCCTGGCACACAGTAAGCTAATCAATCCTTCCTCTCTCCTGCCCTTCCGTCTTTCCTCTTCCCATCAGAGTAACTGGAGACCTGACTTCATAGTCAGGAAGACCTGGGTTTGAATCCCACTGCTGAGGTGACTGACTGTGGGACCCTCATTGCCCCAGGTCACTGTCTAAGAAAATAAGTTGCAGAATGGACATTGATCTGCATTGCTAAAGAGAGTTTTTCTGTATCAATGAACTCAGAAGTCTATACAAAAAAAACTCCTCAAACAATCAATAAATAAAAGCAACAGGTGACATTTCTGCAGCATGTGAGGGTTGGCTAAGCCTTCTGCCTACATAGACTCGTTTGCTTCTACCAACAACTCTGTGAGGTATGTAGTATAAGTACGATTGTCCCCATTGTATATCTTAGGAAACTGAGGCTCATTTTGGGTTTGTCCTAGGTCACCCAGCTTGGAAGAAAGAGCCCAGGGCCCTTCTCCTTGCATTTCCAATAGTCTTTCCACTTTACCTGTCTTGACCAAATATTAGTACTCTTGGATAGGACAACCCCTGAAGGACCCCCAGACCTGCCCCTTGTGTGCTGCATGAAGGGTCTGGGCTGGTCTTGCAATCAGCTGGAGCCCCTTGGCATACGAGGAGCTGTTTGGAGTTTTGAGGAGTTATAGATTGCTGGCATTCTGAATTGAATCTGGAGATTTTGTATCCTCCTCTTCTTCCTTCCCTTCATCTGCTCGGGATGGGCCCCATCTCTTGCCTGCCAGCCCCTTCCTAGCTTGCCCAGGCAGTCATGGAACTGGGTGGTAGGGAAGGAGGGCATTTTTTAGAGGTCTTGCTTGGTTGCCATGGGGACTCTCATTCCCAGAGTCCCATGGGAACCCATCTAGCCTCCTTGGCAGTGGTGGGAGATTGTGTTTTATTGGGGCTTGGGAGTGGGGAGAGAAGGATGGGGCCAGGCAGGTGGTAGGAAGCTGAAAAGAGGGCTGGGCATCTAAGGACAGAGACAGGGAAGGAAGAAGAAGAAAGAAGGAGGTCCTGCTCCCCTCTCTCCCCCGCCTCCCCACCCTGTTGTGATATTGGTCTCATGGACTGAGAGAGGGGAGGAGGAGATGGGTCCCATAGTAAGGCCAGGGAGGAAGAGGATAGAACAGGGCAGGACACAAGGTCTGGGCCTCTGCTCTGTCCCTGTGGGACTCACCAACACTGAGAAGCAGCTAGAGATGATGGACCCTGCCAAGAATGTGGGATCTACAGGGAACTTTTCAGATTGGTAACAACAGCTACCATTTATATAATACCTACTATGTGCCAGGAACTGTGCTAAGTGCTTCACAATCACCGTCTCGTTTGATCATCACAATCTGTGAGATAGATGTTATTACTACCCACATTTTACAGGTGAAGAAACTGAGGCAGACAGCGGTGAATTGACTTACCCAAGATCACGCAGCTAGTAAGTGCCTGAGGCTGGATTTGAACCCAGGTCTTTCTGACATCAGGCTCAGCTCTCCATTCATTAGTTGTGCATTTAGATATGGAAGGAATGCTCTCATCCAGGAGTGGGGAACCTGCGGCCCCAAGGCCACATGTAGCCCTAGGTATTCAGGTACAGCCTTTAACTGAGTCTAAGTTTTACAGAACAAATCATCAGTTAAAACGTTGCATTTGAGGACCTAGAGGGCCATGTGTATCCTTGAGGCCACAGGTTCCCCACCCCTGTGCATCTAATCCAACCATATAACCATCTCATTTTCTGTGGAGAAGGAAGGGAGGAGATCCTGAATTCTAGAGAGAAATGACTTTCCTAGGTCATGTAACTTAGAAATGTCCAGGTCAGAATTAGACCTGGGATTCTCCAAGTGCAGATGTCCTTCTGATAATCCTGGGCTGGTTCCCTCTCCAAGGCTCCATTGTCCATGTGTGGATGGTCATGTATGTATATGTGTTGGAGTGTTTGCTCACCTGCGTGCCTGCAGATATAATGTGGCTCTGTGTGCATGGCTCTGGGTGTCTGTGTGGTTGGCGCCTATGGAACTTTGTTAGTTCGTGCATATTTTGGTGTCTGCTTCTGGGTATACCTCCGCTGAGTGTGTATGTTGGGATAAGGGTGTTGGTGTATATAGGGGTCATAGATACGGAGTTGGAGGCTGACCCCTTCATTTTACAGATGAGGAAACTGAGACCCAGAGTTTGCCCCTATGCATTTATATATTGAAATATACGTGTGTGTTAGAAGTGAATGTGTTTGGGTATTTGTGTATGTTGGGGTATATGTTGAGTTTGGTGTGTTAGGAGGGGTGTGTGTGTGTGTGTGTGTATGTGTGTGTCCCTGTTTACTGCTATGCTGTCAGGCTGAATAGGAGAAGCTGTTTTATGGGCTGGGGACTAGGCTTAGCTCAGCAAAGGAGATGGGAGTCAGGCAGAGGTCAGTGGAAAGAGGAGCTGGGGCCAGCCTCCATCCTCAGGGCTGAGAGGAAGGGGGCAGGGAAGAGAGTGAGAGTGTGGGGTCCCAGGCTTCTCCTTCATTCCTTTTGTTGGTCCCCAACAGCTGGCCCCATCTGGCTCCAGATTGCCTGGCTGTGTGGGAACATCTGGATTCCCAGCCTTGCAGCTGTCTGGCCTCCCTGCCCCTCCCCCATCACACCTCATACCTGTGTATTAGGCCTGGGCTGGAGAAAGCCCACAGCAAGTAGGAAGGGGCTGCATAGGTTCCAGACCTAGGCCTTCTGCTGATTACCTCTTTCTGTGCCTTAGTTTCTTTCTCTGTAAAATGAGAGGATTGCATTAGACCACCTTGGCATTCCTCCTATAGGTCTGTGACTATAGAAGGGGTCTGTGTGTATATGTGTGTATGTGTGTGTGGACATTAGGGGGAGGCAGTGGCAAAGTAGGAGTGTAGGCTGTCGGTTGGCTCACCAGTTAAGGGCATTTAGGAGGTGGTGAAAGGGGGAACTTCCCCTCTTGCTGCCCTGAGGAAAGGGCAGTGGGATCCTTCTGCCCTCAGTCTCCTCCCCACAAGCCTCCTTGAACTTAATAACTTCATCAGTAAAGTAAGGGGAGTGGATTAGATGATGTGGACAGTCCAACCCTCGATCTCTGGCCTTATGAACTTCCCTTCTTACCCAGTCCCCGCTTCCCCTAACCCTCATCTCCTGAGTAAGGTCTTCCATGCTTTTGAAATGAACCAGAGCTGAATTCAAATTTAAAGACATTTACATGTGTGCATATAAAAAAAGAGAAGGAAAAATGTTCAGCAGAACTAATCAACATATCCAAAAGTCTAATTTATATTCAGTGTTCCACACCTATGACCCCCACTTCTATAAAGAAAAATGGTTCTTGATTTATCTCATGTGTTCTTTGGGGCCAAACTTGGTTGTTATCATTTCACAGATTTCAGTTTCCATTGTTTTAGTGCCGTTCTTTCTATTTACAGTGTTATGGTGCTTCTTAAGTCTCTCAGCATCAGTTCATGTAGATCTTCTCAGGCTTCTCTATCTTCATCAAATTCATTTTTCCTTACAGTACAATAATATTCTGTGGTATTCACATATTACATTTTGTTTAACCATTTCCGAATTAATGGGCATCTACTTTGTTTCTAGTTCCTTGCCACCACAAGAAATGCTTCTATAAATATATTGAGAGTATGCAGGGCCTTTCTTTCTATCATGGACCATATTCTCTATTGGCATGTTATCTCTTAGTAGCATGTTAGCTCCTTGAGGGCAGGGACTGTCTCACTCTTGTATTTTTACCTCACCTCCTTGTGTACCCATTACCACAATTGTTACGGTTCAATTGTATCTGACTCTTCATGACCCCATGGACCATAGCATGCCAATACTGTCCATGGAATTTTCTTGGCAAAGACACTGGAGTGGTTTGCCATTTCCTTCTCCAGGAGTAAGACAAACAGAGGTTAAAGTGACTTATCCAGGGTCACACAGCTAGTAAGTGTCTGAGGCCATATTTGAACTCAGGTCTTCCTGACTCTAGGTCCAGAACTCTTATCTGCTGAGTCACTTAGCACACTAGCACAATATCACTACTTAGTAGATGGTTGTTGATTGAGAGACTCAATTTCCTCATCTGTAAAATGGGGATACATCTCACAGGGTTGATGTGAGCCTAGAATGAGATCATGTTTGTGAAGCACTGCAGACTTCAGAGTATTATATAAATATCTGTCACCATCCTCTTTTCTGGATGGGGTGAGGACCAAATTAGAAGATGAGGATTAAAGCATTTTTAAGCTGGAAATCTCTCTGTGATCAGGTCAGGAACTATAGTTATGATCATTTCTGTTGGTCTTGCTCAGGATCTGTGTGCCTAGGGTAGGGAATGGAGGGGGTGCTAGTGGAAGGGGCCCCCCAGTCCTTAGAGTGACTGAATCCATCCAGGGTGGGGGCTGGGGTGGGGGTGACACTTTAAGCCAGGTCAGACTGAATCAGGCACCTGGTACCCCCAAGCCATGAGATGCCTTGCACAGCCAGCTCTGGACAGGAGACCTGGGGAGTGAAGTCTATTTCTGTTCTCCAGGAGCTCACACCCCTGCCAGGAGATAAAAAAACACAGCATGCATATGAATCAGAATAATTAAGGACCAAACTGAATTGTGGGACAGAGCCAGGAGGTGCTGAGGAGTTCAGAGAAAGGCAAGATGGGGTGAGATGAGAGTGTAATCAAAGAAGGCTTCCTGGGGGAGTGGGACTGGTCTGAGCCTCTGAAGGTAGGGTAGGATTTTAGATACACTAAACAAAGCAGGTGATGGGGAGGATATTCTAGGTGGTGAGCTGTGTGCGGAGGCTCTGAGGGCCAGGAATGAGAAACCTGGTGTCAGAACCCTGTACTAGGCTAAGGTTCCTGGCCTCTCCATTGTCCTAAGATCTGAGGGTGTGCAGGAGATATCAGGTACCCTATGTGGGCAAAACTGCAGATAGATTCCTGGATTTGGATCTCCAGGAAGAAAGGATTACTTTTTTGGAGGAGGGGTGTGTATAACGTGTATGTGTGTGTAAAATGTTTGTGTGTATGTTCAGGCTCACATTATTTAGATAAACAGCTCTCCATCAGTGTCCCCCTCTTCCTTGTGAATGCGTATATTGGTAATCTCTCTGACTCCCCCTGGAGGAGATCTGGGTGCCCTGCTTCATAGATCAGGATGGGGCTGTAGAGGACATTGGGATAGGTTTGTTACATATTTTCAGGGATGTGTAGGTGTAGCTATTTGTAGCAGCTGTGTGTGTGTTGTAGCACAGGTGAGTTTGGGTATCTGTTATGTTTGTATTGGGAAGGCATGCACGTATGGAAGGATGTATGTCATATGTGTATCTATCTATCTGTGGTTTGTGGGTATATGTAAAGAGTAAATCTCTGGAGATGTGTATAAATATGTATCATATGTAGTACATACCTAGCTTTGTGTATAAGGCTGTGTAGAGCTGTATCAGGATGTGTATAGTATGTGTATGTTTCAAGATCACAGATCTGAGCCAGAAAAAGAAACTTAGAGGTTCAACTCTCTAGCTCAACCCTCCCATTTTACAGATGAGGAACCTGAGATGAGAGAGGACAAGTCCAAAGTCACATGGCTAGTAAGTGCCATATCCAGCAATCGAGCTCCAGTCTCCAAAACCAGTGCCCCTTTTAGGGCAATGTTCTGTCTTTCATACAATGGATTGTGCGTATATTCGCTTTATTTCAGTAAACATTTTTTAAAGCATTGGTTCTGTGCAGGGTGCTGTTCTGGGCCCTGTGACTACAAATGTGAAAGATGGTGCAGCTCTTTACTGCATAGAATACGCAGGATTTCATCCATACACGTTAGTAAATATTATTGATCAGTGTAGTAATTATAATTTGTAAATATAATTTTAAAGTAAATATAATAAAAAGTAATTACAATTAATAAGTATAGTTAGTACAGTTAGTAAGTATAAAATAAGTTAATATATTTATTTTGTTAAATATTTCTCAATTACATGTAAAAACTTTTTTAACATTCATTTTTTAAAAATTTTGAGCTCCAAATTTCTTCCCCCACACTTGCCTCTCCTCCCCTGCCTCTCCACCCCTTGAGAAGGCAAGCAATAAAAAATATAAAGTTAAATTATGGTAGAGACAAAGGAGAGATCTATGAAAAGTGCTGTTGGGAAATCTGAAGATGGAAAGGTCACTTGTAGCTCGGAGGTGTCAGCAAAGGCTTGATGGAGTGAATGGCCCCTGAACCAGAGTCTTGGGGGAAGAAAAGGATTGGATAATTAAAGTGATGGAGTGCATTCCAGACACTGCGCGTCAAGATTAGGGAACATCGTATCATCCGTGTAACAGAAAAATGGAATATATGAAAGGGAGGGATGTGACATCACACTGGAAATGTAGGTTGGAGCCAGATTTGGAAGGAAGGAAAGGAAAGAAAAAAAAGCATGTATTAAGTATCTACTCTGTGCCAGGCATTATGCTAAGTAAGCATTTTACAAATATGTCTCATTTGATTCTTACAACCTTGGTAGGTAAGGGCTATGATTAGCCTCATTTTATAGTTTAGGAAACTGAGTCAGACAGCGATTAAGTGACTTGCCTAAGGTAACACAACTAGTAAGTGTCAAAGGCTGGATTTGAACTCAGCTCTTTCTGATTCAGGCTTAGCACTCTGCTGTGCCACTTGGCTGTCTTAAGATGGAGAGCCCTTAAATATCAGGTTAATTTTATTTTAAGTACATTTTATCCTTTATGCAGTAGGGAGCCACTGAATATTTTTTTTTTAGCAGGTGAATGGAACGGTAAGACCTGTATATTGGAAAGGTTGTTTTGGCAGCTCTGTGAAGGGTAGGCTGCTAAAGATAGGAAGGGTAGGTAGGAGGAGACTCTGACAATGAATGGGCCAGATGAGGGTGATGGGGAAATAGGTAGTAGAGATGTGAGGAGAGAGGAGGGTAGGGGTAATTAATGTGTGTGTGTGTGTGTGTGTGTGTGTGTGTGTGTGTGTGTGTGTGTGTGTTTGTAGAAACCTGGACAGCCCAGAGATTTGTGGTGAACAGAATGACAGAATAACACAAATGGGGATATTGGGAGGAGGGAGAGGCTTTCGGGGGGATGTGTGCATGTATATTGGCAGTGTGGAGTTCAGTTTGGGGCATGTTGTGTTGGAGAGGACAGAAGGACTCTCCATGGAGGTGTCCAGCAATTGCTTGGATGTGAAACTCCAGGGGAGAGATGGGGGTAGGACATACAAATTGAAAAATCATGTGCAGAAAGGTGATAACTGAAGTCATGAGAGAGGTGAGATCATCATAGGAGAGTGTAAAGAGAGAAGGAAAGAGGGCCAAGGACAGAACATTAGGGGCCCACTGCATGTTGACAAATGAACCAACGAGGGAGCTGAGGAGGAATGTTCATATGGGAAGGAGGGAAGCCAGAGGAGAGCAATTAGGGATGAATACTGATTGAGTATGGTCTCATTGAGTATGGATTCAGACTGAGATAAGACCTTTGGATTGAGCAATGAAAAGGTTCCATAGCTGTTTCAGTAGGGTAGTGGGTTGGAAGCCACTTTTGCAAGGTGTTGGGGGAGTGAGAAGTAAGGAAGTGACAAGTGTTTGGTAGTCAAAGTAGGAGAGACCTAGTTGGATGGTGGCTTGAGAGGATGACAGGGTCAAGAGAAGGTTTTGGTAAAGAATAGGCATGTTTGAAAGCACTGGAAAACGAGCCAATGATGACGATGAGCTTGAAAATGTAAGAAGGGTGGATTCAATGCTGCACACTGAGAGGTTAGCCTGGGTAAGAACAAGGGTCACCTTTTCCTTAGAAACTGGAGTGAAGGAGGAGAGAACGGGGGTAAAGGCGGGCATTCTGAGGCATGAAAACAAGAGCTCTCCCACTGATGGCCTCATTTTCAGTAAAATAGGTGGGGAGCTTCTCTGTAGAGAGGGGAGCTCAGGGTTGGGATTGGGGCTTAAGAAGAGAGAACAGCTGTTCTCTGGGGAGTGTTAGAGTGAATTAATCAGAAATGAATAAAAGGATTACGGTTTAGCCTGGAGGGCCTACTTGAAGTCAGATAACAGATTTGTAGTGGACCCCTCTCTATGTGATTCCCTGACTTCTTTTAATAGTGTTCAGTAGATGAGGTTAGGAACAGGCAGAGAAGCTGGAGGATGGGGGGAAGTGGGACTCCGGATTAAGATTTCCCAGATGTGAACATCAGAAAGGCAAAGGGTCAAGGAATTCAGGGGTGGAAGACAGGTGCAAATTAAATGCAAAATTCTATTTGGTGGCATTTTTTAGGACCTAAAGTTGGGCAGAGCTAGACCCTGACCTCTTAAGTATGGGAGGAGTTTCCAAAATGACTTCCTATCCCTTGCGTTCCATCCATTAAGATCTTTGCAGTACCTAGTGAGGTAGAGAATATGATCATTTACAGGTGAGAAAACAGTTCTGAGAGGATGAATTAACTTGCGCAGGATTACATAGTGAGTTTCAGAGCCCAGGCTAGGACCCAGGCTGATAGAGATAGCACATAACTTACTCCCCACTCCCAGCCCAGCATCCCCTGGGCTTCTGCCTATCCATCTGATTGCAGCTGGAAGCCTGAGCCACAGACTTTCTCAGTGGCCTAGCTTTGGCACCATCTTGACCACAGACAGGGGGATGGACTAAATGACCTGTCAAGGACCTGGACAGACATTAACCTTTCATCATGATGTCATGGAAAGGACACAGTCAACAGCCTAGAGTTGAGACCCAGCACTCATATTTATTATTTACAAATAAAGGCTGGATGGCCATTCTCCAGAGGTGTTTTACTAGGTTCAGGGTGGATTAAATACCTTGTTAGCTCTCCTCCAGCTCTGAGATCCTATCATAGCAGAAGGTCATATAACCTCTCTGAACCTCAGTATCTTCATGGATAAGGAGGATGGTGAGGCTGGACTTCAGGGTCTTGTTATGGAGGCCAAATGAGAGAATGGAAGAGGAGGATTCTTGAACACAGTTAATGAGGAGATGGGACTAGATGACCGAAGTTCTCTCCAACTCCAGTGTAAGCTCCTGAAAGGCAGGAACTGCCCTTCTTTTTGTTTGATTTGTATGTCTAGCCCTTAGCTGAGTGCCTGACATACAGTCGGTGATCAATAAATGCTTGTTGACTTGCCCTGAAAAATGTGAGCTATTATTTTTAAGTGCCAGGTGAGCCTTTGTTTGGCCTGCTGTAGGAGGGGATTCTCATTAGGTTGTAGGACTTGGCCGAGTTGGGCCCTGAGCTCCTTTCCAGCATGGACATTCTGTCGTTCTTTTATTTCCCTCTTTCCTGGCCTTTAAAGAAACTTGGCCTGTGTTTGACTGTCCCTCATGATTATTGGTCCCTGCTCCTGCCCCTGGCTTTCCGCTTTCTGTGCTCTTTTCATTGCCTTCCCTCCCACCGGCCCCCCTTTCCAAGTCCTGGCTGTATCCCTTCCTTTCATACTTAAGGGATGGATTGTTTGGGGAGTAACGGCCGCTCAGATCAGGATTTGGAAAACCACTGGCACTTCTTGCCTTATTTTATCTTTGTTTGATGGCTGTGCAGGGCTAAATTAAGATGTGTGATCATTCTCTGTTTCCCACATACATAAATGCAGACAAACACAGCTTTCCCCCTCCCCACCCAGTGCTCCCCTCCCCCTGGCCTTCACTCCCTCCTTCTGTCCTTTGCCCTTCCCTCTGTGACCTGTCCTCTCCTTCCTCTATTCTATCTCTCTTCAGTCCCCTCCTCCCTGGTTTTTCCTCATCCTCTCTCTTTAATTCTCCTCTATCTTTTTCCTGTTCTCTCCTCCCTCTATCCATCCCTCTGCCAGAGTATCACAAGATCATGGATCTGGGGCTGAAAGAAACCTCAGAGGTCATTTAGTCCAGCCTCATTTTTCATATGGGGAAACTGAGCCCAGAGAGGTTCACTTGGCCAAGGTCACCCATCTGGTCCTTTGCAATCCCTTACTGCCCGCCTCCATCTGTTTGTCCCTCCTGTCTCCTCATCTCTCCCTGCTCTTTCCCATTCCATATTCTGCCCCTCACTCTCCCCATCTTTGGATCCTCATGCCCCCCTCTCTCTCTCTTCAGTCCCCACCTTTGCCTTTTGTTGTCCTTGGAGAACTCCATGTTCCTCCCTTTTTCCTTCCATCCTTCTTGTCCTTCACCTTTCTGCCCCACCCTCTACTTCTCTAGGCCCCTTTCTACCTCTCCTGCTTTACTTCTATCTGTGCCATTTTCTGTCTCGCTCTTCCCCTCCATCTCTCTCCCCCCTTGCCTTTTCCTCCCTCTGTCACCTTTCTTACCCCTGTCTCCCTCGCTCCCCTCCCCCAAGTCTTTCCCTTTGATGCCTTTGTCCATTCCCCCTCTCCCCTCGCACCCGGGTGGGGGAGAGGAGAAGAGAGAGATGTGTGTGGCTCTTTGTGGCTCTCCCCCTTCTATTCCTCTGACCCACTTTTGCTCTCATTCCCTCTTTTTTCCTGCTGACCTTCCTTCCTGTTCCTCTGTCTCTCCTCTGTCCCCCATCCTCCCTTTCTGTCCCCTGGCTCTTGATCTCTCCCTTTTGCGTAGTCTCCTTCTCTGCTCTGTGGGGAGTTTCAGCTCCCAGTCATTAGGATGGAGGAGATGGTCGTCATGGCAACTGTTGTCATGTCAGGGGCTACTGGGATGGGGATTAATAATATCTAGGTGAGAGCTACCTGAGTGGAGACTGATTGATTCATAGGAGGCTTGATGTTTTTCTCTGCTACTCATGGCTGTTAAATACCTTCTCTCCCTCCTGCCTCCGCCCCACCTTCATCTCTTCCTCCTCTCTCTCTTTTCCGCTTTCTCTTTTCTCTCCCTCTCCTTTCTTTCTCTCTCCCTCCTTCCCTCCCCCCTTCCTTTTCCCCCACTTTCTCTCTCTGTTTCTCTCTCTCCTCTCTTTTTTCTGTCTGTCTTTGTCTTTCCTCCTCTCTTTCTCTCTTTTCTCTCTGTCTCTCTCCCTCTCCTCTATTTTTCTTCTCTCCATCCCTCCTTCCCTCTCTCTTTCCCTCCCTTCTTCCCTCTCTCTTTCCTCTTCTCTCATTTTCTCTGTTTTTATTTCTCTCCCTCCTCTCTCTTTCTCTCTTTTCTCTGTCTCTCTTCCTCTCATCTCTTTCTCTTCTCTCTTCTTCCATCTTTCCTTCCTTCAATCCTTATTCTTCTCCCACCTTCTCTCTCTCTCCCTCTCTCTTCTCTTTCCCTCTTTCTCTTTTCTCTATCTCTGTCTCCCTCTCTCTCCTTTCTCTATCTTCTCTCTCTTTCCCTCCCTCCTCTTTTCACTTTTTCTCTCTGTGTCTTTCTCCATCATACGCACACAAATACACTGAATGCACATCCCGTATGTTGTCCAGAGGAGTATGCTGTGTATGCCTTCAAGTATATATGCTTGAGAGAGTCCATCTTGTTTATGTGAGTTTATGTTCACCTGTGTGTGGTATGCGCCTATGGGTGTGTCTTTGCAAGCTTTTGTTCAGCATTTGGGTATGTGTGTGAGTGGACCATTATGAGTTTTTGTGTATTTTTGTGAACTTGTGTGCAGCATGTTGTGTTTTTGTGTGAGCACATCTTTGTAAGTCTGTGTAGTAGTGTGTGTGTGTGTGTGTGTGTGTGTGTGTGTGTGTGTGCATGCGTGTCTTTGTGAGTCTCTCTGTGACTATGTGCTCTGAATGCAGAAATCCCCCCCAAACACTGATGAATCTGCCACCTTGTACCTCTCACTGCTATCCTGCCCCTTCCTTCCTCCTTCCCTGGTAAGGGAGCACTTAGCTAGCATGGTCCAATGAACTCAGGAGAACTGGGGCCCTGCTGCTGGTGATACCGTGGGTGGTCAGTCCCCCTTTCTGGGGCTTCCTTTTCTCCTCTGTGAATTGGGGGGCTTGAATTACATCATCTCTGAATCCTCTTCCTGGTCTGACATTTTGTGCTTTATGACAGGAGAGGCCTCAGAAATGCGGCCCCCAGGACTGCCCTTTCCTCCATTTCTGTCTTCAATCTCGGGATCCCCTTCTGGACATTGGGTCCAGGACCCTTGGTTGGGAAAGGTGTAAGTGGGGAGCACTCTTGAGCTCCCAGGATGACTCAAAAGTGGGAAGTCCCAGTAATCAAAGCAATTAGTCATGGGAGCAATTATGCTAATCGTTCCACTCCATGAGTCACTTCCAGCAAGTAAATACTGATTAATTCATTACTGAGCCTGAGGGAAGGGAGCTGGACTCTTTCAGGGTTAATAACTTCCTGCCCTCTTGCCCCCAGTGAGGACCCCTTTCCCCATCCTCCACTTGGAGAGAGCTCTGGCTTGGTAGGGTCCTGCTGTGTCTTGCCTTGGGGTTCCCTAGCCCCTGGGCTTGGCTCCGAGAGAGGCTGACTGGATTGGAAACCTTTCCAAAGATCTAGTCTGGCTTTGTGAACACTCGCTTCAGAGGCTGAACATTCAAGAGAGACAGGAGAGCTGTCCTTCCTCACCCACCTTCTGTGACAAACATCTTTCAAGGACTAGTAAAACACAGCCGTTGAGAATCTCTAAGAATTTTCCAGTGGAAGGATCCTTAGCTATCACTAAGTGGGAGAGTGAATGGCAGGAACCAGAGTAGAAATGAGAATGGGGGCTGGGGAGGCCAGCCTAGCCAAACTCAGTAGGACCTCCAAGTCATCTGTCTGAGCCTGATGCCTCTGTGAGTGGTACTGCTCTGTATCCAGGCCCCCACGTTCTCAGATGCCCCTTCCACCTCTGGGGCCATGATTTCAGGCTCCTGATGTGCTGTCTTTTCTCTCCTCCCCAACTTTCCTAGTCAGTCAATGACCGGACCTCCACCATATCTTTGGAAGAGGTGGCAAAGCCTGTGGGCTGGGACATAGGAAAGAGAATCTGGTGGTAGAGTCAGAGGACCTGGGTTCAGACCCTTACTTACTATGTTGCTTACTTATTACGTTGGGCCAATGGTATCGCTTCCCTGGGTCACACTTGCCTCCTCTGGGAAGTGAGGGGGTTGGACCAGCTGGTGGCCAAGATGCCTGTCAGCTCTAGAGCCATAATCAAACCATCATTTGTTCCCTTTCTCCTCCTGCTGCTGCCACCCTCCTCCTCCAGGTCCTCAGTGCTAATATCATGAGCTCAGAGAGTTAAAGTAGGAAAAGGACCTGAGAAGTCACTGGGTCCACCTTCCCCCCTTCTCAAGTTTTCAGAGGTCTTGCCTAAGGTCACAATAGGTAACTGAATCAGGATTTGAACTCAGGGCCTTCCCATCTCCAGGTTCATGGGTTACTTAGCTCATATATTCTCCCCAGGTCTTGTCATCCCCAGTTCCTTCAGCCAGTGATTATTCAGGCTATTTACTTCCCTTGATTACCGGCTCATCCATGTTCCTTTTGAAGTGTACCATCCAGAGTTACCCTCTAGGGCTCCAGGTGTGAGGGGGCAGCCAGAGCTCTGGCAGTGGGCCTTTGTGCAGGAAGGCCCTGCACAAAAATGGCATTACCATTTGGAGCTGCCATGGAGTGGTCCATGGACACCACTCAGGGCTTTTGCATAGGGGCTCACCTTTGGCCATCAGGTACTGCTGCAGGTGGTTTCTTCCAGCCCAAACGTAGGAGTGCCCTTTTGTTCTCTTTAAACAATTTTATTGAGATCTTTTGTTTTTATGGTGACTTTCTTCATTTCCAAATATATCCTTCCTTACTTAGCTCAAAATAGAGAAGAGAGGAGAGAGAAAGAGGGAGGGAGTGAGAGAAGGAGAGAGACAGAGACAGAGACAGACAGAGAGAGACAGAGAGAATGAAGCAACTTGACCCCCGTTCAGGCAGTGTGAGGTAATATTCAGGTTCCATGCCCCTAACTGCCCCTTTCTGCAAAGGAGGGAGGGTGATGCATCCTTTCTGCTCTTCTTGGAGGCCCATTTGGATGATCAAAATTATCCAGTGCTTGGTTTCGATTGTCTCTCCTTTTCATTTATGTGGATGGAGTGTGTGTGTGTGTGTGTGTGTGTGTGTGTGTGTGTGTGTGTGTCCGTGTGTGTCCGTGTCCGTCCTTCCTCTTTCTACTCTATTCTGTAGATCAGTTCTCTGGATCACAGGATTATAGATCTAGGACCTTGAAAAAGATGTCGGGGCCTTTTAGTCTGATTCCTTCATTTGACAGTTGGAGTAATGAAAGCTGGCGGAAGGTAAATGACCAGCCTGAAGTAGGAAGCACCAGAGGCTGTATTTGAAGCCATGTTCTTTTTTGTTTACCAATTTTTCACTGGAAATAAGTTCATAACATTGTGGACAGGCAGTCATCAGCCCAGATATTTTGGATCCTCATTCTTCTGTCTCAGTGTATTACCCTATTCTTCCAAAGTTTACATCTTTTAAAATTCAATCTATACCTTCATCCAAATTGTTGATGTAAAGTTGTTGAGAAGTATCAAACAGACTGTTGAACCGAATGCAGCAAGAACAGGTCCCCCCACTGGATCTCTCCAGTTTGACCCATCACCACTCTTTGGTTCATTTAAGTCAAGTAGTCTACAAACATTTTAATAAATGTGCCTACTATGTGCCAGGCCCTGTGTCAAATACACCTAACCATATGATTGTCTAGTGGATACCTCTCCATCCTATTTTTAAAATTTGATTCATTATGTTTTATCTAGAATAGTTAGGGAGATTCATCTTCATGAGTTCAGATCTGGTCTCAGACACTTCCTAGCTGTGTGACCCTGGGCAAGTCACTTCACCCTATTTGCTTCAGTTTCCACATCTGTAAAATGACCTGGAGAAGAAAATGGCAAACCACTCCAGTATCTTTGCCAGGAAAACTCCCAATGTCCCCTTGGGCATACACTGACTGTGTGACTGGTCAAGCCATTTAACCTATTAGTACTGCAGGAAACTGTCTGGAATTATAGGGTACCAAGCATGTGCGGATCAGGATTGGGAGAAGGAGGTTCTTCACTGGGAGTCCTCAGTGCTAGTGAAATTAGAGATCTCATGGGTTAAGATTCTGAAGGTAAATGTGAACACATCCCAACATAGTGTAACAGGCTCCCGCAGCAGGGTAGCACAAAAGGGCAGTCGTGCCTAATGGGAATTGCTATCCTTCACTGTTAGAATTTGCCATTCATTAAAAGCAGGGAAGGTTGTGTGCTTTAATGAGGCAGTGCCCAAGCTGTAATTAACCTGGACCTAGTTACTGTTCATTTTCCTCTTCATTTGGATGACTTGTCAGGTGACATCTCTCTCTTTCTCTGGTTCTGTCTCTCTTTCCCTCTCTACCTATCTCTGTATCTGTCTCTCTCTATTTCTGTCTTTCTGTGTCTCTGACTCCCTTTCCTCTCTCTCCCTCTCTCTGTCCATTTTTGTGTCCTCTCTGCCTTCTGTCTCTCTCCTTGTCTCTCTATCTGTCTTTGTGCCTGTCTCTGTCTCCTTCCTTGTCCCCCCTCCATCTGTATCTTTCTCTCTTCTTTCCTCTCCCTTATTCACAAGGATATGGGTGATGGGTCATCATAAATATTACTGACATCGAGGTCTACTGCACCTATGCCCTTCCTCTGCTATGCTCAGTCTAGTGACTGAGTCCAAAAGGAAAGGAAATAAGGTTTTAGTCAGGTATGATCTATTCTTCATGAACCCATACTAGCTCTAAGTACTTTCAAAAGTGTTCAGAGAGCACCCTATTCATACAAACTTGAGCAGGTTGCCAGGAATAGAAATCAGGCTATTAGCTCATCGTCTGAAGAACCCCACCTCTTCCTCTTTTTAAAAATCGGGCCGCCATTTGTCTTTTGCCAGACCCACAGGGCCTTGTCTGTTCTCTATGATTTTTCAGTGATTGGCTATTGCTCAGAAACCACATCCCTTTCTTTCAGGGCCCAGGATTGTCATGGGTAGAGATCTTATGACTTGAAACTTTTTAGGGCAGCCAGCTACTTCTCAGCCTGGAGAGATCATTTCCCACTTAACCATGTTTGTTTTCTACTTTCCAGTCTGCAGAGAAAACAGAGTAAGAGATGAGAAGGGTTCTGTTGGTTTGGTTTTGGGCTTTCTCTTTCTTCTGCTATCTCTGGCTATCCCAAGTTAGTGGCCTCTGTCCCTGCTTTGATCTCCCTTTGGCTCCTCAGGGAGCTAAAACCCCAACCCCATGTTCTTTGCTGTTCTTATGTCCCACAGGCTTCTCCTCCTTCTGATGCTGTGGCATTCCTGACTTTCTTCTTACAGGTCCTAGAACCTCCTTTTTTCATCACTCAGCTCCTTGCCCTTGGCCTCCATCTTTGTCTTCATGTCTAGGACCCAGAGGAGGGTGCTTGAGTATTCTGAGTCCTCGTTAGACTTTTCCCACACCTTCTGATCCTTCAGGCTGCTCTTTTCCTGGATTTTGTTACCCTTTCTCACTTTATGCGTTTACTTCTGTGTGGCCTCCTTCCAACCTCCACCTGTTGAAATTCTATCCAACCTTCAAGGCCTAGTTTAAAGCCCAAGGAATCTTAAACTCAAATGGGGCTCATTACCTTTCCAGTTACTATAGGGGGCAACCCCAACCTCCCTGTCCCTCAGGTTTACAAACTAGGGACCATTTTGGACTCCTCATGCTCTCTGACCTCTCATATCCAAGCTGTGGCTAAGGCCTGTCACTTTTGTAGCCTCCCTTCTCTCTTCTGATACTTCTGCCACCCTGGTGCAGTCCCTCATCCCCTCACCTGGACTGCTGCAATAAGCAACTGGTGGGTCTGCCTGCTTCAAGTCTCTTCCTACTCTAATCTCTCCTATATTTGGTCACTAAAGTGCTTTTCCTAAAACATAGTTCTGATCATGTCACTTCTCTCCTCAATAAATTCCAGTGGTTCCCTATTGCCTCCAGGATCAAATATAAGATGCTCTGTTTGACATTCAAAACTCTTCATAACCTAGTCCCCTCCTACCTTTCTAGTCTTACATCTTACTCCCAGAGCTTAGCACAGTGCCAGCACATAGTAGAAGCTTAAGCTTAATAAATGTTTATTGAATATCATCACCATCAACAATAAGTGTTTCCTTAGCAGTTATTCTGTACCAAGCCCTAGGGATACAAAGAAACTGGTCTCTGACCTCACTTTCTAATGGAGGAGTTAGTTCTGTTGTGTCTGACTCTCCATGATCCCATTTAGAATTTTCTTGGTGGAGATACTGGAGTGGTTTGCTTTTTCCTTCTCCAGCTCATTTTACAGATGAGGAAACTGAGGCAAACAGGATAAGTGACTTTCCATGGGTAACAAAGCTAGTAAGTATCTGTGACTAAATTTCAACTTAAGAAGATGAGTCTTTCTGAATTTCCAGCTTAGGCACTCTATCCACTGCACCACCTAGCAGCCCCTAATGGAAGAGACAAGATATGAATTACTAGGTCTTCACAAAGTACATAAAGGCTGAGGATACTGATAGGGGTGTGGAATGGGGTGGAGGGTTAAGTGACTTGGCCTAGGTTCACACAACTACCAAGTATCAGATGTCTGAGTCTGGATTTGAACTCTGGTCCTCCTGACTCCAGGGCTGGTGCTCTTTCCACTTCTCCAGCTCATTGCCCCCTTAACAAGCTTCTAAATACCAGTTATGCACTAGGTGCTATCCTAGGTGCTATCCCAGGTACTAGGGCTACAAATACAAACATTGAAACAATTCCTACTTGCAAAGAGCTTACATTCTAATAGGGGAAGGCAGTGTGTCAACAGAAAAGAATAAATACCAAGAATGGCTGCAGAGTTCAATACCGGGTAGTTTGGGAGGGAGGGCACGAGCAGCTGGAGGCATGTGGAACAGTTAGTAATATATTATCATTTTCTCCTCCAGACATCAAAATATTAAAGAGTTTTACAGCCTTAACAAGCTGTCAGTAAATTGTCGAATGAATGAATTCATGAAATAGTACTCTTTTCTTTAGTGGGATAGGGAGGGTTTATGACTTAGTTCTAGTTACTAATAATTAATGCATCCTCTCATATATGGGGAGGATGCCCTGGACTTCAGTAGTTCTTTGAATTGTGCCCCCAGGAGAAGGAAGAGGATAAAAAGCTGGGAGTCACAAAGACCTGGGTTCAAATCTGAGCTCAGATACTTCATAGCTGTGTAACATGGGGGCAAGTCACTTAACTGCTGTCTGCCTTAGTTTCTCTGACTATAAATTGGGGACTATAGCACCTACCTCTCAGGGTTGTTATAAGGATCAAACCAGATAATATTTGTAAAAAGTACTTAGCATAGTTCCTGGTCCATAGTAGGCTTTTTAGGACTGTTTCCACTCTCTCCTGCGGGGCCAAGCATCATGTTTACCAGATGGATGATGCGACTTTTATTTCTGGGGTAAGGACTTGGTCTGTAGCTGGGATACTTGCTCAGTCTGTAGCCTGTCCTAGGGGCTTGTCTGTAGTGATTAGAGTGGTTTGCTCAATCTCAGGCCAAACATCAGTATGTGACTAGAATCAGGGATAATTCTGTATCCAAACTCAGTGTGTGGTAGGTATCATTATACGATCAGTTTTAAGGCTCAGTCTGAGTCAAGAGTTTGGGATTCAGTCTGTGGTGAAGATGATAGGAGCCTAGATTTAGAAGTGACCTTTAGAGGTCATTAGGTCCAGCCCCTCACTTTACAGGTCAGGCAGGTGACCTAGTTGATAGTGCCTTGGATTTCTATTGGTAAGACCTGAGTTCATATTCCCACCTCATTCACTTGTTAACTTTGTGACTCTTAACTTCTCTGTGCCTCAGTTTCCTTATCTAAAAATTGGAGATACTAATAGCATCTACCTAGAAAGGTTGTGAGCCTTAAATGAGATAACATACATAGGGCACTTTGCAAACTTTAAAGCTCTATCCCCATTTTCTGGAGGAGGAAACTGAGGGCAAGAGAGGTAAATGACTTGCCCAGGGTCACACAGCTAATAAAAATAGGGCTTCATTTTGTGTCTGGTGTAGGAAATCATGAGATCATAGATCTGAAGAGCGAAAGGACCTCAGAGGCCTAATCTAATCTAATCCCTTTATTTGGCAGATGAGAAAATTGATGCCCAGAAAGACTAAAATGTTTCTATAAGGTCTCACAGGTGATAGATGCCCGGTTCGAACTCAGGTCCTCTTGAATTCAGCTTCAGTGCACAGGGCAAGGGATCAGTCCATGTGTAGAGTCAGTACTCAGTTAATGTCCGATCTGATGTTAGGCTCGTTCTGTTTCTGGCATTAGGGCTCTGTTTGTGACTGAGGTTAGATCTTAGTCTGTGGTCTAGGTAGGTAGGAGAGTCTTTTCCCCAATGGTTAGGGCTTTTTCTGGAACGAAGATCTAGCTAGGTATTGACATGACTATAAGACTTGACTTTATTCAGGATTATTGCCCAGTCTTTGGCTGAGACCTGGGCACAGTCTGACCCGCAAAAGCAAATTTGTTTGTATCAGTGGTTAGAGTTCAGTCTTGTCAATTGGTGTGGGGGGGCGGCGGGGCCTATAGAAGGATTAGATCCTTGTCCTTGACTTTGACAGCACATGTCCAGACCACTACTTCAGATCCCCGTTTCAGGCTGGACTGGAGGCTATGGTCAGTAGAAAGATGAGAGCAGGACGCAGGAGTCTTGACTCCCAAGTTTTCGCAAATACCAGATTTGCTCCAATTCTCCTTTGGATTCCCTAGCTTTCCTCCCTCCCCTCCTCTACCTTCTTCACCACTTATCTGAAGATGGAGTCCGTAAGCAGTGCCTTTCCCGAAAAATGGGGAGAGACCAGTCCAGATGTCGTCATCTATTGACAGCCAATCCAGACTGCCTTCTCGGGCAGACTGCCCAGGTTCTGCTCTGGCTTCTTGTAGCCGCTCTCAGAGGGCAAGGGGGGCATGGGAAAGCCACGGCTTCTCTGGAGAGTCCTGAGGCTTGGATACTGTGAGATCCTTCTGGGAAAAGTGTGGTTTATAGGCAGATCCCAGCTGTTCATCCTGTCTCCTTGAGTTACTTCGTCCTTTCCTCCTCCTTCCCTCTCAATAAGAGCTTTGGTGGGGGGATCTCCTATTTCTCCTTCACCCGGCAGTCTCTTTCATTTCAAGGTTTGTTCTTCCTTTCCAGCTTCCTTCATCACCCCCTTGATTCTCACTTCTTGGCCTTGTCCACTGTGCCCTTGATTCGGTGCTGCCATGTTTTTTCCTACTTAGTCTACTCGCTGTTCCTCATGTCATCTCTTGCCTCCGTGGCTTTGAGTGGTGTCTTCTTCAATGCCTGAGTCTCCTCTCACCCTGCCTTACTACTTTCAAAGCTCAGCTGAAAAGCTTTCTTCTCTACAGGGCCTTTCCTTATCTCCCCCAGCCATTTCCAGTTGCTACTGCCTCCTAAAATTACATTTTAAAATTTAATTTAAATTTTTAAATTTAAAATTACATTTTACAGATGAATAAGTATTTTATATTTTTTCCACATGCTGTTTGTCATATCAGAGTGCATGCTCTTCTAGGAAAGGGACTGTTTCTTTTATTTTTTTGTCTTTATAACACTAGTGCTTAGCACAGGGATGTGGGGCATATAGTAGGGACTTAGTAAATCCTTTGAGCTAGTGACCTGTTCTTAGGGAATTAGTCAAGGAAAGTATGAGGGCCTGTGATTACATGTAATTGGGGGAAAAGGGAATTTGACCTAATCAGGGATGTGGACCCATGCCTGTGGAGGTCTGGACTGAGCAGCATTGCCAGTATTGAACCTGTTGTTCTGGGCATCCTGAGATTTTCAGTGGTGCCCTGGTTCTTTACCATGGGTATGTGGTGTGTGGCCTCTGGCCTTCCTGGGTATCCGCTGACTGCCTGATTGGTTCCTTGGTGCTGAACTCTGTCCCTCTGCTCCTTCCTAGGCTCAGCGATGGCGCAGCGAGAACTTTGAGAGGCCAGTGGACCTGGAGGGATCAGGGGATGACGACTCCTTCCCAGACGATGAGCTAGATGACCACTATTCTGGCTCTGGCTCTGGCTGTAAGTTCCGTCCCTCTCTCCTCTCCTTCCTCCTCCTTCTGCTGTGACTACCTGTGGGTCTCTTAGCCTGGTCTGTCTAGGAAGCTGCTGGTTCCTGGCCATATCCACTCAATCCATCTTCATATGGGTGCTGTGTGTGTCCTCCCGTGTGCCTAGCATTGTGCTAAGTGCTGTGAGGGATACAGACAATGACATAGACATTTAAAGTATACAAAGAACCTCCTCTGAGCCTCCTATCAGCCCCATTTTACAGATGAGGAAACAAGCTCAGTGGAGTAATATATATATACATACATACGTACATACATATACACATATCTGTATCTATATCTTTACATCCTCACATGGAAGGAATCATGAGGTCCAAAGAAGGTAAAATGATTTTGTAACACTAACAAGCATTATATAGGACTTTTTAAGGTTTGCTCAGTGCTTTTATAAATGTCTTGTTCGACAACCCTATGTGGTTGTTCAGTTGTGTCCAACTTTTGCATGCCCGCATTTGGGGTTTTCTTGGTGGAGATATTGGGATGCTTTCCCATTTCCTTCTCCAGCTCATTTTGCAGATGAGGAAACTGAGGCAAATAGGGTTAGGTGATTTGCCCATGGTCACACAGATAGTGTCTGAGATTGGATTTGAACTCAGGACAGTGAGTCTTCCTGACTCACGGCCTGGCATTCTATCTTCTGTACCACCTAACTGGCCATTAAGGTGCTATTAATATCTGTCCCCATTTTACAGATGATTTGACCTGAGTTACACAGCTAGTAAGTGTCAGGCTGAATGTGAACTAAGGTCTTCCTGGATCTTAGACCTAGCACCACCTAGCTGTCTACACTTAGAGTGTTGGTGGTATAACTGGAACTGAAATCTGGATCTCCAAGTATAGCTATGTTCCCTCACTAAGAGTTTAGGGTTTAGGTGAAGAAATAAACTGCACATGAAAAGTTAGCATAGCAGGCAATAGGTGCCTGGTGCCCACTGAGTGATGGAGCACACAGGAAGGTATAAAAAGGGCTCATTAGGAATGCAACCTTGCTGGAGGTGATCAGGGAAGGCTTTCTGGAAGAGGGGCAATCTGACTCTCGGTGATAGATGGGTTGAATTTTGATAGGCAAAGAGGAGGGAGCACGTCTCTCTCAGGAATGCTCTGTCAGCTCCTTGGCCTGATAGGGACCCTTGGAAAAAGGCTGTATTCCCTTCTCTGCCATATTATCCAAAGCAAGACTGAATTGAAAGGTGGGTGAGAAAATATCAGTCCTCTCTGCACCCCCTGCCCCAACAAAACCACAGCTCCCACTAACTCCACAATCCCCTCTCTTCTTCTTTCCTTTTAGACTTTGAGCAAGAGTCTGGGATTGAGAAAGCTGTGCGGATAAGTACCAATGTAGCTGTTTCCCTGTCCACCACCCCAGCTGTGCTGCCCACCAGTGCCATCCAGCCCATGGGCACCCCTTTTGAGATGCAACCATCAGAGAGTCCCACCCCCAAGCCTGCCACCACTGTTTTAGCAGTGACCAAGGTGTCAGTGGTCCCCACGGCTTCTGCCACCACAGCCATAGCCACAGAGACCGTGACCACTGTGGCCCTTGCCGTGGCCACTGAGGCCCCAGCTGTGGCCACTGTGGCCCCAGCTGTGGGCACTGCCACTGCTGCTACCACCAACATCATCCCGACTACCACTAGCATCCCCACATACCTCCCATCCACAATCAGCATGCCCGTTTCTCAGACAACGGCCCTCCCTAAGCTCCCGCCTCCTCCCCCGGCTACGGTGGCAGCCACAGTCCAGGCCACAGTCCAAGCCACAGCCCAGGCCACGGCCCCTGCCACACTCACCCTCTCTGCAGTGGCTTCTGACCTGGACACAGAGGCATCTACTCCGAAGCTGGTGGTCACTGCCACGCCGGGCACCTTGCCAAACCCAGAAACCTCTCAGCCTCCAGGTGTCTTCGAGAAGAGCACGGTAGCAATGGGATCTGATGCTCTGGTGCCCACTGAGGTGCCACAGGTGGGAGAATAGGGTTGAGGATTAGAGATGAAATCGGGATTTAGAAAGAGCCCAATCGAGAGACATTTGGAATGAAGATAAAAGAATGAGGGATGGGGGTTGGGATGTGATTAAAGATGGTGACGGGGGAGGGAGGGGTGAGCAGGCAGGCTCTTGTTGGGAAGGCAGTACTGTTTGGAAAACTAAGGTGAGGAGGCTGAGCTTTCCACAGCCTCTTCTACGGGGAGGGTCCTTGCCAGGCACCGTTATAGGGCCCTAACAAACGTCTGCTGCTGTCTGCCTGGCATTCGCTGCTTACTTCCCGGATGGGCCTTCCTCACTCTTCCTTGGTCCATTTTCTCTATTACCCTCTCTCCATCTTCTCCTCCATCCCTCATCCTCCTATTTTTTTTCTTCTTTCCACTGGATTTGGATTCAAAAGGGCTAGGTTCAAATCTCAGCTTTGTAAGTTACTATTTATATGACTTGAGGCAAATTACCTGACCTCTCCAGGTTTTAGGTCCCCTGCTGTTGGACTGGATGGCCGCTGAGGGTCTTCCTGACTCCCAGTCTATGAGCCTGCCTTGCTTCCCCATCTCTTGCCCCTCTTATCCCTCTCTCTTTCCTCCTTTTTCTCCCCATGCCTTTCCTGACTTTTTTTCCTTTCAAAATGGTTCGTTGTTTATTTTTTTACACCAATGTCACTTTTCAGTGACCCAAATGGAGGCTTTTTTTTCACAAGAGAGAGTCGAACAAAACATCACCCCAACATGTACCCTTTTTTCCCCTCCTTTTGTTCTCCTCTTTCTCACTGTTTTCTCTCCTTTTCTCCTCCTCCTTCTCTTCTTCTTTTCTCTTTCCTCTCTGTTCTTTCTGCCACATGGGGTATCTGTGGAATTGGGAGATGGGAGGTATGAGGGCCCAATGGAAGATTTCCAGACTGCGGGAAGACAGAACCTTGAGCCAACCCTGCGAGGCCCCTGCCCACTCTCCTCCCTTTCTATTCTCCATCTATACAGACCCCTACCCCAGAAGCCCCACTGGCTACAAACCGGGAAGTGGAGGCAGAGGTACCATTCCCCAGTGGGGACTCGGAGCCCCCAGAGGAAGGCATCACCCAGCCAGAGCTGGACAATGAAGTAGTAGCAGTGGGTGAGAAGACCACTACCACCTCAGCAGGAGTAAAACCCAAGGACGAGCAGCCTGGTCCAGGCCTGTTTGATAACACCATTGACTTGGGCAACTCCGCAGCCCAGCTGCCTCAGAAGAACATTCTGGAGAGGAAGGAAGTGTTAGTCGGTAAGGCCTGGGTAAGGAAGGGACAGGGAGGAGGGACAAGAGGCAGGAGTGAGGAGAAGAAAGGAAGGATGGATGATGGAT
Source organism: Potorous gilbertii (assembly GCA_028658325.1). Classification (NCBI taxonomy): domain Eukaryota; kingdom Metazoa; phylum Chordata; class Mammalia; order Diprotodontia; family Potoroidae; genus Potorous; species Potorous gilbertii. The sequence goes on along the minus strand of CM053771.1, from coordinate 57,367,236 downwards.
TTCTCATGTCCCCAGAACTTAAAAACGCTTCCTAATGTTTCGTTCATTCCTTCATATTCTTCACTTTTCTCCCCAGGGCTCCTCACTAGCTCAGACCTGAGGGTCCCTCTTTAATCCAGGGGGTCCCCAATACACTTGGGAGATATGGCTTGGCCCCATGCCCTTCCCCATCCCCAAGCCCCTGCCCACCAGCCCTCCTTCACTCCAGCCTCCATGGTCCCCATCCTAAGCCCAGCTCCTTCATTTTCCCCTGCAGCGGTGATTGTGGGTGGGGTGGTTGGAGCCCTCTTTGCTGCCTTTCTGGTCACACTCCTCATCTACCGCATGAAGAAGAAGGATGAAGGGAGCTACACCTTGGAGGAGCCAAAGCAGGCCAGCGTCACATACCAGAAGCCGGACAAACAGGAGGAGTTCTATGCCTAGAAGGACTCCTCGGTGCCTCCTCTGGCCTCTTTCCTCCCCTTTCCCCGAGCCTTCCTCTTCTTTCCTTCCCCTTTTTTTCTTACCACTTGGACAGAACTGTGAGTCTTCTGAATCCCTCTGCCATGCTGGATCCAAACTACTGCTGATGCAGGGGGACATTGTCCTCAAACCTTTGTGCCCTCCCTCTGGCACGTGGGGTGGGACGTTGGAAACGGGACAGCCAGCCTTCCCTCTTCCATCTACAGAACTGGGATCCCCATTTATTTGTAGAGGAGCTTTAATCAGCATCCCTCCCCACTTTTCAGGCCAGAGCTGGGCTTCAGAGGAGCCAATGGTCAGTCAGGCTAGGGCTGCAGGGACTTCGGGCCAGATTTCTATCTGTGAGAGAAGTTAAGAGTCAGACAAAACTTTCTTTGGTTGATAAATGAGAGAGTGAGACTTGGGAATCCCTTTCTCCTCTCCCTTGGACTCTCGATGGTCTTCTCATCGGGATTGGGAGATTTCTCCTAGACTGGCAGCGGGGCACCTTTTGTCATGGGGCTGTGAACCCTTAGCTTAGTGGTTTTAGGGACCCATGGCAGCCAGGGCTATCTCTTAGGTGGGACATCTTTTGGCCATGGCAAGTGAGCCCTGTGGACAGTGCTGGATTGAAGTTGGGGAAAGGAAAGAGAGGAAGAGAGAGTCTGAATGGAAGAGGGGTGACAGTGGGAGAGGGGAGAGAATAGGGAGCCTGGAGGCTCTCTACCCTCCCTTGCCCCTTCCCCCTGCTCCTGGGGCTCTCTCAGACCTAACCTTGAATTACCTCCCAATGCCAACCAGCATCAGGGTTAACAAGCATGTGGCTTTGCCAAGAGTGCCTGAGAGTGGTTGGCTCAAGCCTTCTCCAGAGGAGGGGGACATTACTTCTTTTCCTCCCCCTCTCCCTTGCTGGACTGGGCACAGACTCTCTCTGTGGCTCAAGCTGGTGAGGGTGGGGGGAGTGTCTGGGCAGAGATATTCTGCTGAAGGCAGCCACCCAAGGGGTAGCGTTTGCCAGACACAACTTCGTCACAATCAGCCACGTATATCACTCACATGACCCAGCATGCAGATAGTCACAAAAAAGTCACACACACACCAGGCCCACCAGCCATTCTATCATGTGTCCCAACAGAATTCTCCCACACATGTCATTGACACAGCCTGAATCAGTACCACCAGCCACATGTTCTCACATGCTGTGGCCAGGAAGCTGGGAAATCTCTTTTTAAAAGATGAGAAGAGGGGAGTAGAGAAGCTCCTTTCCCCTGAAGGCTTTAATGTCTGCTTCCCAGCTCCTCCCTGACCTTGTGGGTTATTCACGCCTTCCTTGGATACCTGAAGTCAGTGGGAAGAGCCAGGATGGGTGGTCATGGAATAATAGTCTGACAGGTCCAGCTCTAGGGACGATCCTATAATTTGGAAAGGAGGGGGACCCTCCTGCTGGAGCCAGGATCCAGATGTCAAGGGTCTGATTTCTGTGATCGAGTCCTATGGGTGCTTCTAGTCTGCCAGTTCCGGACTCCCTCCCTCATGGACTGGGGATGGTTCCAAGAAAGGCATGGAGATGGGGAAGGAAGGACCTTCATTGAAACTGATTAACTTCCTATGTGAAGCTGGCTCCCACCATGTCACCCAGTTTATGGGCCTAAATGTCTGCCAACTCTCGGAAGCCACTTAGTGCCTTCCTAGATAGAGTCGTGAGCAGCTCCTAGTCCTCTGCCCAGCCCCCTTGCCTCTTGACTGGACACTGTCCCTTCCCCTTTGGAAACCCCTATGGGGATGCTGGTGATCATCTCAAGGCCCTTTGGTACCTTCTCCCCATAGGGCTCCCAGGAGCCATTGGTGAGGTCCCTGCCCCAGAGCTTGTGATTGGTAGAGACTCTGCTGGCAGTAGGCCCCCTCTTTTGTGAGATCCACTCTTGTCCCTGTCCCAGGCATCTCCATATTCAGATCTTGTTTGTAGCCCTAGAAGTGGATGCCATGCTCATAGACAAACCCTAGCCCATGCCGTTTGTATCTTCTGCCTCCTCGAGAGACCTGAGGAATCCACTGTTCCCTGAGAGCACCTGCTGTTGGAGGCCTCCATGCCAGGACCCTGGACCCCGAGAGGAGCCAACCAGCGCCATGGGCCTCACATTGGAGCCAGTCTGTTCTTGATGGATAGGCTCTTCTTCAGAGGCATGGAGCCATTTCAGGCTGTCTCAAACTTGGGGGAGGTGGTTTTTTACTGGGAGAGGAGGGGCTGAAAGGAGTTCCAGGGATAGAATCCTGGTTTTTGGACTACTTGCTTTCCATCCTCACCCTTCATATCCCGTTTATCTCATTCCCCTTGCTTTTTCAGCCCAAAGTCAGGCCATCCCCTTGGTGGATTGTGAAGTGTGGAGATGGGGAATGGGGAGAGACTTGTAGCATCAAGGGGAATGCAAGAACAGGGAGAAAAGTCTGGGCTGAGGCCTGGATGGATGCCTGAGTTAATGGGCTATATCCCAGGAGGGAGGTGTGGAAGGGTCTCTCCATATTGGTCCCTGCTGCTCTATCTCCTCCTGTAGATCTCTTTTTTGTTAGATCCATGGCCTTTCCACTCTTAGCACTGGTACTCACCATATTCCATCAGACTTGTTTTCCCAACCACCCATCTGTAGGGCCATGATCCATAGGAACAGGAGAGTCAAGGTTGGCAGGCCTTGAGGAAGGGTCTCGTGTCATCTGCAAGTTGCCTAGTGGGGCCAGTCTTCTGCAGGCTAGGAGCTCATTGGAGTGACAGAGCCCAGCTGGGGAAAATTTGGTCCCCGAGTGTTTGAGTGTGGAGGTTCAGGGAACAGGGTGGCTTGAATGCCAGCTGCCCCTTTTGGGTCCCTATACTAGTGAGTGACCTTTTCCTGGGCTTCCTCTTTGTTCCCTAAAGTTGTCACATCATCACTGGTTCCCAAGGCTGAATTTACATGTAGCCTTGTGGATAGAAATGTGAAGGGATCCGGAGAGGTAAAGATGAGGTAATACTACCAGAAAACTGGTGGGGAGAGTGTGGAGAGGGGTCAAGCTACCATCAATGTTCCTTTGCTGGGACCTTTCCTTCCTTTATCTGACCATGAGTATGATATGAATGTCACAGTGTCTTTCCTGTTCCAATGAATCACCCTATACCTTGACCCCATTTCTAGGCAGGGCTCTTGACGTGGGGAGGATCTCTTGGGAATGAGGAGGGTGGGGAGGGAGAGAGAGAAGCTATAGGCAGGTGGTTGCCAGTGTGAGTTATGTCTGTAATGAGGGCAGCCTAGCTAGAGGAGAGCTCATTTAGCCTGAGAGCTTCCTCTAGGCAAGCGAAGTTGGTGGGTTAGGGGCTGGAAGGAGCCCCCAAGGCATTGGATCATTGGCTCTATAGCCTTTGTCCCCTCAACCCAGGAGTAATACTCCCTGAGGAGGTCATCTTTGGGTGGTCCATTTCTTCCATTTCTAGGGGTCCTTAGAAACTGATAGAAGTGGTCCCTAGTGGAGTGCCTAGGGGGAAAGGGAAGGTAGAGGAGAAAGCCAACTGGACTTGGGGAGCCTTGTGGGCCAGAGCTTGGGGCCTCCTTGTGGGTCAGCTGGTATTGAATTCAGAGCCTGAGAGATGCTGAGAGCTTGGGTTGGGAGGGATGCCAGGAAGCAGACGTTCCCATCCCCCCAGACTCAACTATTAGCAAGGCAGCTGCAGGAAAAAGCTGCCTTTTGGGGTGTCCCTCTGCGTTCTCTAGAGGGCACCCTTTCAGTTTCAGGGCATCTCTTCCACAGTTTCAGGACAAATATTCTTCCACTTTCTATAGCTGCCCTTTTCTCCTCCATTCTTGGGGCAGTGACCCCAGGCTGCTCTCCTTGTAAATAGGAACGGAAGAAATCTGTGTAGATTTACAAATATCAAGATCGCCAAAAGACCTGGGGACGGAGGATCTCAGGGTACATGGCCCAGGCTCTGGCGCTCACCCTGAAGAAACCTCCCAGGCTGGAGCTGGCACCATGGCCCTCCCCGCAAATAGTGAATGCATGTAAATATTTTTAACAGGAACTGTCTCATGCAGCAGACCCCTCTTTGGGGGCTCTCCTTCTACAGAACCATCCCTGGACCTGGGGCTTGGAGAGACAATTGTGCATCCCGATGGAAGAAAAGGGAGAGCAGAAACCCCCTACCCCCATCCTATCTATACCCTTCCACTCAACCTGTTTGTTAACTGTTTTTGTTGAGTTTATGGCCAAAACTTTTGAATAACAAAGGAGAAAGAGACCAACTGAACCCTTCCCCGTCATGTAGAGGGGGGAATTAGTCTAAGCCCTGGGCTCCTGGCCCAATCCTGTAATGGTACCAATATTATTATTTTTTAATTCTTTCTGTGTTGTGCCCATTTATAAGAGGAAATAAAAATAAGTCATTGAAAGGATGCTCCCTGGCTGGGAGTGGGGTGAACATCAGAATCATTTCTCTAGGCCTTGACCTCACATCTCCCTGCCAGCCTAACCAGAAGCCGCCTCCATGTGCCTCAACTCCTCCCTCTAAGGCAACATCCTGGGATCACCAGTGCCACCTTTGCTTTTAGAAGAGCCTAAGGAAAAAAGGGAAATTAATTATCTCCTGAGAACCATTAGGGTTCCACAACCATTTATTAAGCACCTATTTATTACAGAGTACTCAAACTGCTGGAGAAGAGAAAAGATTAGAACACTCCTTTCCATGGAGTTTAAGAATCTACTGGGGGGATTTGCCACCAACCAGAAGCTAAACCTTGAAAGGTGCAACAATAGGAAGTGAGGAAAAACTTGTGTTTAACTGGTGAGATCAAGGAAGACTTCCTGGAAGTGGCATTAGAACTAAGGTTTAAAGTAGAAGAACAAGGAAGCTGAGGGGGAGAGGTAATGAAGGGGCTTGCCTGAGGTCATGTAGGTACTGAGTGGCAGAGCTAGGATTTTAAACCTGGTTCTTTCCACTATGTATCATTGCTTCTACCATGAAAGGCTCGTTACTAAAAAACCGGTCACTAGACGATATTTTTGGCCATAGTAACACTCAAAGAAAAATGAGAAAGATCCTGTGTGGTCTCCATCTCCCTCAGTGATGTTGGTGGAGAACGCAGTCAGGAGATGCTGAATATCACTCAGTTTTCAAGTTTTTCTAGAAACTAATACTTACATGCTACTTCTGTTTAATGACCCAAAATGTGATACTCTATTAGAGTAATCTATTCATTGAGACTGAGAAACAGTGTGCTGTAAGAGAAAGGATGCTAATTTTAAAGAGGTCAGACTTGAATTCAGATCCTGGTTCTGACACTTAGGTGTGTGACCTTGGGCAAGTCACAAACTCACTAAGCCTCATTCTATAAAGTGGGGGTAAATTATATGTGCTGAACAATGCATTGTAAACCTAAAAGAGCTATATAAATGCAGGTTATTAAGCGTACCCATATTAATCTTGCTATAAATAAAATAGAAGATATAAGATAGTTGCAGTAATTAGTAGAATGGCTTGTAGGTTCTTGGAGAGCTAAATAAAGGCATTGATTTCACAGAATACTTGGTCATCTCACTTTGCAATGCTTGTGATTAGAATCGGCAAACGAACAGCCATGAAGAGAATCGCTGCTAATGACCACCAGCTATTTCAAGAGATGAAGAAAGTCCTATGAAGAAACTAGCCTTAGAACAGTTAACCTATACCTTAATACTCAGTGATCTCAGTGCAAAGATGGGCACAGGGGAGAATGGTAGAAACAAGGTTAAACATGTTGGTTTGAGCTAAAAGAATGAAGGAAAAGTATTGTAGATTATTCAGAAGCCTGACAGTACCTCATGAATGCATTCTTCAAGAAAGTTGGAAAGAGTTGAATGTGATGAGTACCAAACCTCATCACACACACACACACACACACACACACACACACACACACACACACACACACACACACACACACACAAAATTGATATGACTTAGGAGACAATGCCTAGACAGGGAACTTTTGCCTACCAGCATGAGAATCATTTCAAGATCAACGGATAGTTGGATAGAGATCAGAATCAGTGATGAGAAGACACTGTGAATTTACAGAAGTTTGTTCTGATTTGCTTAATCACGTCATTGAGTCTAAAAAAAGTGGGAAATGGACAAAAGGAACATGGACTTTGACTCTTGCTATTTCTTAGGTTTTAATTAAGGCAAAAGTCACCATGGTGTGGATGAAGGACCCAAGAAACTACCTTAGCTGGAAGACTTGTAGCCAAGGACAACTGACTATAGAGTACAACTTCATTTACAAAATAGTATAGAGAAGGTTAAGAAGCAATATCAGCCCAAGATACAATTTACTGAGACCTTGGTTTTGGATATAGCTTAATTGTACATTCTGAGAGATTTCAGAAATTAAAATAGTAAGGAGACAAATAAATAGAGGTGAACAGGTATGCCTTTGTTTCTGCATCTATATCCTCATCAATGACAACAGTGGGAAAAACCACTTTGGACTTCACTATGCCTGATTGTACTATGTGAAGCAAAAGCAATGACATTTTAAAAAATGAAGTTAGGATGAATGGCTGGATATGACCAAATACAATACAGAATAAAACTGTATTACAGATAGCATAATTTTAAAAGCACTTGGGGGCAAGGGAGGGCAAGTTTCCAAAAGTGGGAAAGCTCCTAGGCAGTCTTACTTCCTTTCACCCCAAATAATTAAGGAACTATAAGCAACTAGCAACCCCATATACCTGCTTTCTCATGTATAAAATAAATCTTGGTAATAGTCTGTACATGCACTGAAAGTAGCCTTAATGAAAGTGTGAGAAGGAAATAGGCTTTTTTTGGAGTTGATTTTTGCCAGGCAGATCACACTTTAAAATCACCCAACTAACAAAGGGGTAGAGAATATAATATCTTAACATTGACTTCTTGATTTCAAGAGCATCTAACTCAGTAGAGGAAAAAAAAGGACCCTTAAAGACTGTCCTCAAACCATGTATATGTTTAAAACATGCAAGATCCTGCAACAGAAAACCTACAGAGAAAGAATTCCATTATCTCACTGGGCAATATCAAGTGCTCCGTAAAATGTCTGCTAGGCATAGAGGATGTTTAGGGATTCCTTATTCGTGGTGAGTTTCTTCTAGTGCTCCTATTTTATTGTACTAATTACACTGAATTCTGGAATGTTATGATGTCTCAAATAAAAGCCACATATTTTCAAAAGTTAGGTAATCCTCCAGATAAAATCTGAAGAGGATATTACCTAGATTATAACATAGGTTAGCCATTGAGCTAGTACATTAGAGTATCTTCCTCCCTTCTTTCCATCCTTCCTCTCTCCTTCCCTGTTTCCCTCCCTCCCTCTCTCTATGTTTTTCTGAATCTCTCCCCACCTACCCCTGGTCAATTTTGGATACGTGCTACTAGTGGATGAGCTGGATCCATAATTGTACAGGAGGAAGAAATTAGGCTGGATCCTATTTGGGAACTTAAGCAATGACCTTGGTAATCCCACTACTTGTATCCACCCCACTCCCCCAATCTATTTTAATACCAAGAGTATGATGTGATGGTTCAACATGGAATCCACAATCTCAGAAGAATCCCAATTGTAAATAACTCAAGGAAATACGTGTGTTGAATAGAAGTTAGTAGTAGCATCTTGCCAGTGGTGACTTGTGTATGGAAATGGTGCTATCAAGGACATAACCACCAAAGGAGGGCAATGTTCATATAGAGAGACTGAGGTTTAAAACATAGACAATCATGGCTGTCCTGATGCCTGTTATTTAACAAAGGAAAGGATCCATCCAAAGATAGATCTATGTACAAAATATGGACAAGAATTGCAAAGTATGAGATGTTGAAGGGTTGTAATATATGCCAGGGTAGGTTCTACCCATACTATTAAGGTCATAGACAATCAGAATTTAGCTGGTCCTGGCATGCATTGCTCTTAACAACATTGTGAGATAGGTAGTCTGAGAGGAGAGGCAATGTGACATTGTGTAAAGAGCAGTCAACTCGGAATCAGATCAGTTCAAATCCCTGGCTTTGCCACCAAGTAGCTATGGGACTAAGTCACATAATCTAACCAAGCCTTAGTTTCCTTATCTGTAAAATGGGAATAATAATATTTCCATTACCTACGTCATGACGTTGGTATAGGAAAATGAAATTGAAAAGCACGATGTAAATAATTTATGCGTTACCTTACAGCAAGGTATAACATAATAGAAAATAAGCCATTTTATTTTTATTTTTAAAAGGAAAAAGTGGGTAGTCAAAAAGATGATGCGACCTACCTAATAAGAATCATGCATAGCTAATAAGAGACCTTTGACTTGAACCCAAGAGAGGAGATGTAGGGGATACTGGGGGATGTATGTGTGCATCAAGTAGTTCCCATTTATGAAGGGGTATTACTGTGAGGACAGCTCCAAACTACAAGGACCTTGAATGCCAGCCAGTGAAGTTTGATCCTGTAGGTCAGAAGGACCCACTGGAGGGTTTTGAATAGGGAAATGAGCAGGGAAAACATGGCTGGAGAGAAATGAGGAAGATCCATCTGGCACCAGTGGGAGGGAAAGCAGCTATAGCAGAATGAAAGATGATTGGATATGAAGTGACGATCCATGTTCGAATCTCATTTTGGCCAGTGCAACCATGGACAAGTCCCACCACTTTTATTAGTTTCTGTTTCCTCATCTGTAAAATGAGACTAATAACATTTGCAATATCTACCTCAGTGTAATCGTGAGGATCAAATGAATGTATATAAAGTTCTTTATAAACCTTGAAATGTTATAAAAGCTATGAATAGGTTCACAAGATTGGAGGAGCCAGAAGGTAAAGGTAGGGAGAACCATTACAAGATTGTCACTATGGTCCAGGAAAGTAGTATGATAGGAGGTAATATTAAAATACTTTGAGATGCTTGGAGACACAGATGTGGCTGTGGTAGGACTGAGCATGGGAGAAGGAGGAAGTGCTGAACTTACGAGTCACAGGTTTTGAGTTCCAAATCTTACTCTGCCCTCTATACCTACATGTTATTTAATCTCCAAACCGTAAGAACTTTAAGGGAACTGAGTCATTAAGTCCCATCCTCCCATCTGGTACAGAAATCCTCTTTATGTTGTGACTGAAACATGGTGTGGCATAAAGGGTATTGATCTTGGAGTTAGGAGAAATCCAGATTTAAATTCTACTTCTGACACTTCCTAGCTGATCGTTGGGAAGTCATTTAACCTTGCAAAGTCTGTTTGCTCATCTGTAACATGGGAAGAATGATGCCTGTGGAACTGACCTCGTAGAGTTGTTAGGAGGTTCCAATGAGGTCATATCTAGAAGCATGCTATAAGCCCCCAATTTCTGTAAGTGCCAGCTAGTCATTTTCCAGCCTTTGCTAGGATATCCTTAGTAATGGGGAGCCCAATATCTCACAATTACCTCTCTGGTTTGTTCTGTTATTTCTCACTCATGGACAATGTCTAGTTGGTAAGAGGATTTTTCTTCTATTGAGTTGAAATCTGCCTTCTTTTACCTTCTGTCCATTGATTCTAGTTCTTTATTTTGGAGTGTGATTCTTCCCCCTCACGACAACTCTCCAAAATATTTGAAGACAATGAGCAGATCTCTCATAAGTCCTCCAGAGGAATGCATTTTTTGTTCCTTCAACTCATCCTCATATGATACGGTCTCTCCATTACCCAGGTACATTCCTCAGGATTTGCTCTACCTTGTGAAATGTCTTTACTAAAATATGGTGCACAGAACTGAATCCAGTTTTTCAGATGTATTCTGACCATAATTGGAAACAATGAGATCATCGCCTTTCTTGCATCATGCTTCATTGTCATGTTTGTTGGTGGCATAATGGCAAAAGCTATAGACTTGGAGTCAGGAGAGGCCTGCCTGGAATCTTGCCTGCTATGATGCTTACGTAGCTGTATGACCATTTAGGAGTCTGTTAACTTCCTAGAACCTCCATTTCCTCTTCATTTGGTCAATTACTGTTAAGGGCCTCTCTGTATTGGGCACTGTGCTAAATGCTAGGGAAATACAATCCCTGTCTTCAAGGAGCTTACAGTCAAATGGGGGAGACAGCGTGCAAAAAGCTATGTACCCATAAACTGTAGATGAGACAAACAGAGCAATCTTGGGGGAAGGCACTAAGATTAAGGATCAGGAAAGGCTTCTTGCAAAAGATGGGTTACGGCTATGGCAACATTACCTACTTTAATGGGCAGTTGTATGACTTTGTGATGTAGGAGAAAGTGCTGAACTGAGTCACAGGTTTTGAGTTTTGAGTTCCAAATCTTACCCTGTCCCTTATTACCTACGTGACTTTGAGTAAGTTATCTGACCTCTCATGGCCTCAGTTTCCTTCTCTCTAAAGTGAGGAGGCTGGACTACACCTTTAAGGTCACTTCCAACGCTAAATAAGCATTTTATAAATCTTAAGGTATTAGAGAAATGTTAGTTTATTATCTGAACATATCATGTAGTAGAAAAAGCAGAAGACAATCAGAACATTTGGTTTCTAGTCCTGGCTCTGACCCTAGGTTGCTGTGAGGTCCTTTCTGACTTTCTGCCCTGCTTTTCTCTGCTCTCACTGATCAGGGCACAAAATATTCATGGCTTGGTGTGGTCAATGATCCCAGCTCACAGTTTGACCAATGGTGGTACTCCATAGATCTTAGGGACAAGGGATAGATGCCTGTGCTGAGCTGGACAGTGGGTCAACCACCATCATCTTAAGAGTTTAGACTTGTACAGGGGACTGGAGAGCTAGGGAAGGATTTTTCTGTCCTTTGTAACTCCATAGGACACAGCCCCAGATACTCTGAAGATACCTTTAATACATTTTACATTACCTCAGAGTTGGAAAAGACCTCAGGCTTTATCTAATCCAACTGGTACCCAAACAGGAATCTCCTCTATAGCTTATGTGGACAAAAGCACATGTATTCAGAAGATCTAGGTTCATATTGTGATGTTGCAACTTACTGTGTGCCTTTGGCCAAGATTTTTCACCACTCTGACCCTCCAAAACATGAGATAGTTGAACTATATCACCTGTAAGGTCCCTTTCAGCTATGACATTCTTTGTTTGATAATGATAACCTCTATAGGAATATTCAAAGCAGGGGAAGATTACATGATACTATCTGTGTTGCCTTGGACAAGTCACTTAAATGACCTTGACCTCAGTTTTCTCATTTCTAAAATGAATAGATTGGACAAGATGCCCCTGAGATCCCTTCTGGCTTTGGATCTATGATCCTGTAATCCTGTGACTTTCTGCAGGACTACTTAGGGAAGGCTCGATAGACAAGTTATTTATTTTCCCTGGGTTTCAGTGTTTTCATTAGTAAAATTCCTACCTGAAAGTATTCATTGTGATATGGTAGAAAGTGCTGAGCTTGGGAGTTACAGTCCTGGGTTCTAATCCTATCTATGTGACCTTGGGCTATGATTTGAATGTAACTAATACCATGCTCTTAGGTCTGCAAAGTGTTTTATGTATATTATCATTTGATCCTCCTCATAGCAACCTTGCAAAGTAGGTACCCTAATTATTCCCATTTTACAGAGGAGGGAACTAGGAGTCAGGAATATTAGGTAAGTCACCAGGATAGGCTAGAATCACTCAGCCCTCCTACCTTTGGTGTTCTAAGCAGTCAAGATTGCACAGGATCTGATGCCTTTTCTCATCAGGGCTATGTGGGGAGCTCCTGCCCTCATTGTGCCTTTGGGAAGGAGCTATTGGCCCAACCTCCCAGTTAATCTGACCTTCACTTTTCCCATCTTCTCTTATATGAGCAGAATCAAGCATGCCGATCTCCTTTCTCCCCCTGGCTCTCTTTGAAATGGATAATATTTTGCTCATTCATCTAAGCTTGGACTTTGCCCAAAGAAAAATTGTGAAGTTGGTCTTTGGATTCCCAATGGAGGATGGTGAGCTGCTTGCCTCTCCAGTCCCATTGTGTAGTTGGGGACCCATTTGGCCTAGGTGTAAAGCTGACCTTAACTGATGCTTGACCTGACCTAGATTTTTCAATGAGAACCTGGACCTGAGAAAGTCAAGGTGTGATCATCTAGCCTGCTTCTGGAACTTGAGAATTCTTTGAGGTATTAAGCAGAGCGTGCCCCGATGTGGGAATATGGACATTTGATTCATGGCTATGTGAAACTAGCAAAGACAATGCTTCTCATGAAAGGATGGGGGCTGGGAAACACATGAGGGCAGAGAAAGCACAAATACCCATTGGTGGACAGGGGAAGGAGAAGCAACTATAGGTATACAGATGGCATACGTTACTAGCAGTCAAGTTTTATTCCTCTACCTTTGAAAGACAGCGTATAGGTGTCAGTAGCATATTAAGAAGTGGGTGGTCTCTGTGTGGGCACCCAATCATTGAGTAGAGTGCTCCTGGTTCCTGAGGACTTCTGACCTCACCTCATCCTCCTGTATACTAGTGGTATGTCAGTGTGCCCTGATCAAAGCATTTGGATCGTATTTCCATATCTTATTTCTGTGTTCCCATGAGAATGGTGACCCTTATGGAAAATGATCCATTGATCACTGCCTTTCTTTGAGCATTAGGAAGGAATTGGGATAAACATGTGAGTGGATCAGATTACTAGGGGCAGTGGCTATTGATAAAATTTGGCTCTACATCACACTTTTGACTTGTCAGAGAATGGCTCTGAGGTGCCTCCTACTGTTTAATTATGACAACTGGAAAAGATGAACCCTTATAAAGGGCTTCTGTCACCAATATTGGCACTGGACATATTTTCCATGGACCTACTATGGGTCTATCCTTGATATCTAAGTTCAGGATATATCTACTCATATAGCTTGTGAATGGTAACCTTCCTTTTTCCATCTTTCCTCTCCCTCATCTTTTTGTCAATCATCCTTCTTTTGCTAATCTTCATTCCTCTATACCTTAATTTGGAGAACTAGCGAGAGAACTGATGGTGGTGGTGTTCCTATCTCTTTAGCCCCTAGTCCCAGGAGACATTTAATTCATGCCAAAGGAATGGGGGACAGTACTCCCTTAGAACAAAGTGGAACATCCGTCTAGACAAGCAATTCTCATCCAAAGTAAAAAGAACCATTACTTTGCATCTAGCTGGTTCCTGAGTGGGGACATACATTCTGGGAGAGGCTCCTGGGCAGGCTTTTGGTCTCTAAGACTCTCTCTTCCCATCACATTCCTGATGGGATTCTCCCCCAAAATCATAGATGTAGAGACTTTAAGAACTGGAAGGGACCTTAGATATACTTTAATTCATCCTCCAAGACTGCAGAGACCAGGCATAAAGGCCCAGAGGCTAGCACCTTGCCTGAGGTCACATAGCTAGTTAGTATCAGATCTGGGACAAAACTAGATTTTCTGACTTCCAGTCTAGTCAGAGATCCTGGTCCTAAAATTCATCATTCCTTTCTCCAGGGTTCCTTTATTTTCACCCTCTTGTTCTCCCCACCCCCTCTTGTTCCTTGACATGAACTGTTATTACCAGGCACACTATCCTGTAGCTAGCATGGGAGTCCTGGGTCTTTCCTGGACTTTTCTCTGAAAGCAGAGTATGCGGGGGCAATAATTAGCTAAGTCCCAGGGAATATACTGTTCATGGCTTGAGTAGCCAGCCCTCCATACTATGTTCTAGCTGTGAGCCAGCCTTCAAACCAATGCTTCTCTACTTTCTCTTGCTTTCCATGTTTCTATCCCTCCGCCTCTTCATCTACCTTTTTTGCTCTGTCAACTACTCTGTGTTTGTCTCTCTGTCTCATGCTTCCCTTTTGATCATGTCTTTCTATACCTCTGCCTGTGTGCCTTTGTGCCTCTCCCTTGCCTCCCCCTAACTCACCATACTTCCCCACCCCATCTGGAGCTCTTGACATTTTCCCAGACATTAAACAGGCAAGATGTGGGGCTCCGGACATTCCACAGTAAACCACAGCAGCCCCTGCTGGGGCCTCCAAAGGGGGTCTAGCCCAGCAGGAAAGGCGGAGCCTGGAACTGGAGACTAAGTCCCAGCCAGACCCCCAAGCTCCCTGGGCCTCAGATTTTCCATCTCATCAGCTGGTGAGTTTGAGCAGGGCCCCAGTGAAGGAAGCTCCAGGTGGGAACTGAGGAGCAGTCTCATCCTCCTCGGCTTTCCATCTCTGGCATTTCCTCCTCTGTCAGCCTCAATTACATCCCCTCTTTCTGGGGATATAGTTATGGTTAAACTAAGACAAGATAGGGATTCTATCACTTCCTCTTGTTCCTCCTCGATGCTTCGATTAAGAAAGAAAAGGAATGAAAACACTATACAAAAGCAAAGAAACAGATGAGTTTACAGGGCCCAGCTTTTATGAGATGTCTCCTGGCTGAAAGAGCCAAGAGCCCTCATGCCTTTTCCTGCTTCAACCTTGTCCTGGTTGCGTACCAGAACAAGGACTCAGTCAAGGGAAACTGCACTGACCCTCCTCAGGGAATTGCACTGTCTCCCAGAACTAGGTAATGTAGAGACAAGAGCCCTGGCTTCCAAATCCCAGCTCTGACACTTGTTCTTCATCCCTGTAGTTTTGGGCAAATCATTTCCCCTGAGCCTTAGTTTCTTCCTATGTATAATAGCTAGGTAGGTGACCTCTAAGATCTTTTGTTCTGGATTTTGTGATCTATAAACTTGTGATCTGGTCTCCTTTCTGGCTATGGCCTCCATGTTATCCTGAACTTTGATGTCTACATAGCTACTTAGTGGCTGCTCCTGATTGGTCCTGGCCTGGCCACTGGCCCCTGGGGAAGGCAGGCGGTTCCATCACTTGCCCCAGAAGTTCAGCCTGCCACTCGCCTCCTTCATCATTTATTCATTCATCTGTTCATTTATTCATTCAACAAGTTATTTATTAGGTGCTAACTGCACCAGGTGGTGGAGAGAAGATAAACACAAAGTAATTCCTGTCATTAAGGAGCTTACCTTGTATTGGGGGAAGCTGCAGTACACATATAAGTAAATACAAAATAGATACAATGTAATTTTTAGTGGAAAAGGACTTTTCTAATATGAAAGGCAGCTCATTAACAATAGCACTGGGACTCCAGTGGCCATTGTGGAAGGATGGGGTAGAATGGGCTGGGCAAATGGGACCAGTGGATGAAGAATTAGAAGAAATTTTTGAGATCATCTGGTCCAGTCTGTTTGATAGAGAAACAAAACTGGACCGGAGAAATGAAACGATTAGTCACCTAGTTAGTGGGAGGGATCTGAGTTTAGTTCTTTGGACTCCAAATGGAATTTTCTCTCCACTACACCTGCCTGTCCATTCACCCCAGTCATTCATTGATTACCTTTGAGTCATTTCACAAACATTGAATACCAACTGGATGGGAGGGGAAGGGCTATGTTGGCCCCATGGGGTATATGCAAAGGTGAATAAGACGCCGTAACTCAGAGAGTCTCAAAGGGGAGATGGGACAGGCAGGTGAACAATGGGGATAACAAGGATATTTCTCTTCTTCTCTAGTGCACCCCAGGGTCCATTCCTCACAGTCACACTATGAGACAGGCTGTGTGAGGATTATTTCGACCTGGTAGGGGAGGAAACTGAAGCCCAGACAGGTTGTGAGTTACCCCATGATCTGTGAAAGGGGATTGGAATTCTACTTCCCAGTTCAGAGCTCTTTGTACTTAACTATGAAAGGATCTGTCACTATGTTAACTTGGGAAATTCCTGGTATGGGAACCCCCTCCACCAATGCATATCTCACCCCTTTCATGACTGACTAGGTGAGAGTAACACAGGATCACCCACCCAGAGATCACCCAGTTCAGCTGCCTCCTTTTACAGATGAGGAAGAGAAGGCCCAGAAGTAAGGTGACTTACCTAGTAAGTAATAAGTAGCAGAAGCAGAATTTGAATCCCAGGCCTCTCCAAATGTATCGTTATTTCTACTGTGACCCTCAGTGGAAGTTATCTGGATGGAAGTTAAATGACTTGTCCATAGTCACATAGCTAATAACCATCAGAGAGATGGTTTGAACTCAGGTCTTTCTAACTGCAAGTCAAGTACTCTCTCCCTCCTCTGCCATGATGACTTTTCCCCACTGATATGGTTGTAATAAGATCAGTGCCACTGAAGAAGTTACAAAGGATCATAGTTGAGGGTCAGCCTGTGATAAAGTCACTGACCAGGGTTTGGAGAGCAGCTGCTCACCATATTCTTGACCTGCATCCAACTTTGATGTGATTGAACCTACCAGGAGATGTCACATCATCCCTGTGGTGGCCAAAGGCTCTGTGTCACCAGAAGAGGTTTATTTAATATTTCTCTACATGTCTTTTGGCCAAGGCTGCTGGTCTTCTCTCCACCGTTTGCATGGAGCTGTGTAGAACAGTCGATCCATGATACAGTCTCCAATCAAAACAGGGCAGGAAGACAGTGGCCTAGGTTTATGGTCGTGACAAGAGAGTGACCTCTGAAATATGGCAGGGCTGCTGAGCTGCTTGGGAGTGGAAGGGGAAGCTCCAGAGGCCCCACATTCTGCCCTCCCTGGGGTTCTTAATGTATCTGGAAACCGAAATGACTGAGGAAGAGAGCCTCTGCTGCTGCAGGCCCAAGCTTGAAACAATTGCTCCCTTGTCCTGCCCTGGTAGCCATCAGCAGTGGGTCTCCTTCATCTCACCATCTCCTTCAACCTAGGCTGCCAAGCCCTGATGCAGCGATGACCATTATCTCACTGTGATAACTTACAAGCCACATGTCCTTGAGTAAACTGACTTGTCTGGGTCTCAGTTCTCTCATTTGTAAAATGAAAGACTTGGCCTAGATGACTTTCTGGTCCTTTCCATTTTTAAATCCATGCTCTGATGCTATCTAATATAATAACTATAAATACCAATGATGGAATTGCTGTGTCATAATTAAGTGGTTCCTTATTGTGTAATAAGTGTTCTAATATCAATTATGCAATGATAACCACTCCTGATCATTGCATTAGATAATCATGCACTAATTAGCATTAATAATCATTAAAATGTGAACATTTATATAGTGCAATAATTAGCATTAATAATCATTAAAATGTGAATATTTATATAGTGCACTAATTAGCATTAATAATCAATCATTAAAATGTGAACATTTATATAGTGCTTTAAGGTTTGCAAAGCATTTTACAAATATTGTCTCATTTGATCCTTCCAAGAACCCTGGGAAATAGATACTATTATCATCTCCAATTTACAAAAGAGGAAACTGAGGCAGACTTAAGGGGCTCACGCAGAGCCATACAACTGGTGTGGTGGAGATCTTCCTGACTCTAGCTATCTACTGCTCCACCATCTACCCCTAACATCCTATGGCCCTCAATGTTGTGTAACAGCATTTGAGAGCTGGAGAATCCCCTCCATAGCACGCCCTCATCCAGCCTCTACTTCAGTGACTCCGATGTTGGCCGTCCATTCCATCATTACACTTTTGAAAAGTGCCAGTTGTTCAGAAATCTGTATCTTGGCTGTTTTCCCCTTTCTGTTTTCTAGAACCAGGCAAAATTAACCTAATTCCCATTCTCTAGAATAGCCCTTCAGATACCTGAATCATACATCTCCCTAAGACCATTCCCCTCCGCAAGCTAAAAATTCCCAGTTCCTTTAACTGCTTTTCACATGAGATGGCCTTCAGTCACCTCAGCATCCTCACCATCCTCTTTGGGACAAACTTTGGCTAATTTAGCTTGTTCTCCCTTAGCATTGTGCCTGGCAGATAATAAATGTTTATTGAATGATTGATTGATGCCCTGAACTGAAAATAAAACTCATGTTCAGCTTTTATCCCACTATGATGAAAACAAACTGTGGTCCAAGAAAGGTTCAAGCTTCCCTCTAGCCTTAAAAAACAATCTCTCCAACCTAAACTTCTCTTCACTCTGGTACATCATCAAATTGTCACTCTATATATCTCCTGCCTTTAATTGTGAAGTCTTAGTTTGTTGTCTCAATTTCCTCATTAACAATTTTTCCTTAGCACCCTGAAACCTTAATTTTACCTTATTCCTTGAAAAAAATCTTTCTAAAGTCATTCTTAATTAAATCAGTTCATAAACCTTTATTAAGCACTTACTTTATCAGGGACTGTGCTAGGCTGTGGCAATACAAAACCAAAAACACAACGGTCCCTGCCTGGTAGTACCAGATCTCAAACTAGATGAAAAGAAGTGATCATCAGAACAATATGGTACCAGCTAAGAAGCAAAGTAGTAGATCAGTAAAATGGATTAGACATACAATACACAGTAGTATATAACTGTATTAACCTAGTATTCATGAATGCAAAGATCCAAGTTTTGAGGACAAAAAAATCACTATTTGACAAAAATTGCTGGGAAAATGGGAAAGCAGTTTGGAAGAAAATAGGCATAGACCAACATTTCACACCAAATACCAAGATAAAGTTGAAATGGACAAATTACTTAGAAATAAAAGGTGATAACATAAGTAAATTAGGGGAGCATGGAAAAATGTACCTGTCAATTTTGTGGGTAAGGAAAGAATTTATGACCAAACAAGCTATAGAGAGGACCACAGAAAGAAAAAGAGATAATTTTGATTATATGAAATTTAAAAAAACTTTTGCACAGACAAAACCAATGTAGCCAAAATTAGAAGAGAAACAAGAAACTGGGGAAAAAGTTTATGAGTTTCTCTGATAAAAGCCTAATTTCTCAACTACATAAGCCAAATTTATACAAATAAGAACCATTCCCCAGTTGCTAAATGCTCTAAATTACTATTGATTGGAGAAATGCAAATTGAAACAACTCTAAAGTACCAATGTACTCCTATCAGATTGACTAACATGACAGAAAATGATAAATGCTGGAGGAGATGTGGAAAAATAGGAACATTTATGCATTATTGGCAGAGTTGTGAATTGGTCCAATCATTTTGGAGAATAATTTGGAACTGTATTCAAAGGGCAACAAAACTATGCATACCCTTTGACCTAGCAATACCACTACTAGGTCTGTATCCGAAAGACAACAAAGAAAAAAGGGCCTATATGTAAATGAACACTTGTAGCAGCTCTTTTTATGGTGGCTAAGAATTTAAAACTGAGAGAATGCACCTCAAGTGGGGAATGACTGAACATGTGTGGTATATGATTGTGACGGAATGTAGAAATGATGGGTAAGATGGTTTTAAAAACCTAAAAAGACTTATATGAACTGATGCAAAGTGAAGTGAGGATAACATTATACATTGTAACAGCAATACTGTAATCTGAAGATTTAGCTACTCTGATCCAGACAGTAATCCAAGATAATTCTGAAGGACCTATGATTAAAAATGCTATCCATCTCCAGAGAGAGAACTGATGAATTCTGAATGCAAATTGAAGCATAATTTTTTCACTTTATTTTTCTTGTTTTTTCCCCCACCATGGGGGTACTCTGTTTTGCATGACTTCACATTTATAATAGATAGCATATAGTTTGTCTTCTCAGTGAGTGGGGGAAGGGCAGGAGGGAGGGAAAAAATTTGAAACTCAAAATTTCAAAAAATGAGTGTTAAAAAATAAAAAAAATAAACAGGTGTGTTTACATTCATTTTGGGGAGATATAATAAAATTTGTTAAATATTTAGAATACATAATAAACATAATACATTTATATATGTAAGTAATATTGTTTTTATTTTGCAGATAAATATAAATTAAAATATACAAATAATTTTGAAAAACACATATAAATACAATAAATATATATACAGAATAAACACAAGATAAATCCCAAATTACCAAATCCAAAAGATTCTTTCTCAGATCCCATCTTCCTTGATCTTTCTGTAGCATTTGACATAATTGCACATGCATCTCTCCCTTCTGCCCTATCCCTTTGAATACCCCAAGTAAAATATAAACTTCTTCAGGGCAGGGATGGTTTAATTTCTCTCTCTCCCCCCACACTCAGCCTGGGAACAGGCACAGAGCAGGCGCATAATAAATGCTTATTCAATTCGTCCCCTTACTTGGTTTCTGAGACACTTCTTTCTTGCTTCTCTTCATACTTTTCTGAGTATTCCTCTGTCACCTTTAATAATTCTTCATCCCTTAATCATCTTCTAATTCTAGGTGCTCTCCAAGGCCCTATCTCCAAGCCTTCTTTCCTGGTTTTTCTATCCTCTCTTTCTTGAAATCTCCCATGACTTCAGTCCTTCTGGGGCTTCAGTATTCACCTTCATGCATTGATGTGACTCCCCAATCTATATCTCCATCCCTAGACTCTCTCCTGAGCTCCAGGGCCAAATCTCCAATTTTCCATTGGCTATCTTCATCAAGATAACCAGTCAACATGACTGATCCTGAAGTCTTCATTTTCCTCCCTAAATCTATACTTCCTATCTATTGCTCCTTCCAGTGTATTAAAATCTTGGAGTAATATTTCCCTCTTCTCTGTTTCTTGATCCCCTTCATCCAATCAATTGTTCGGTCCTATCCATTCTATTTCCAAACATCTCTTTTGTCTGTTTCCTCCTCTCCATACCCACTGTCAGCCACATTGGTGCTGGCCCTCATCAACTCTTGTCAGTGGGTTACACTATATACTACGTTGCTTTCATCTTTCCAATAAAGCTATCATAATAGTCTCCTTAATGTACAATTTTGACTATGTCATCCTTCTACTCAAAAATCTTTAGGATAAAATACCTTCAGAATAAAATACAAATTCTAACCTGCTATCCAAGGTCTTTTGCAATCTGGCTCTCACTTACCTTTCCCTGCTGTACTCTACTTCCTAGCCCAGGGGTGACTGGAACAAAGGGCTGAACTTGAGGACCTAGAGGGTCACATGTGACCCCAAGGTTACAGGTTCCCCATCCCTTCCCTAGCCAGACAAGATCCCTGCTCTCTCTTACAACCAAGTTTTCATTCATGAGAGCCATCTCCATGCCTAGAATGTCATTTCTCTCTTTCTTCCCTGTTGAAACATCACTCTTCCTTCAAGGCCCAGCTCAGGTACCACCTCTTCCATAAAGTCACCTTTGAACTAACCCCTGCCTCCAGCAGGAATTGATCTCTTTCTTTCCACATTTTCCTAGAAGATGTTGGGGCTTTCCTTTGTCCTGTTCACCTTCTCCTTTGCATTGTTGCAATATGGTATATGCATTGTTGACATGGGGCATCATGGACAGCTGCCTCAACCTATTTAATAGTGAGGCAGGTAGGGAGGGAGGGAGATAAAGCACCAGGCCAGGAGTCAAGAAAACTAAATTCAAATCTGCAGACACTTACTAGCTGTGTGACCCTAGGCAAATCACTTAACCCTGTTTGCCTCAGTTTCTTCATCTGGAAAATGCACTGGCGATGGAAATGGCAAATCTCTCCAGTATCTTTGGCAAGAATGGGGCCACGAAGAGTAGGATATGACTGAAAACAATAGAACAACAACGGAAAACATTCAATGATAAGGAGCAGTTTCTATCAATCAACTGTTTATCCCCCACTTGCCAAGTGGACTGTTCAACATTAAAGAGTCCTCCAAGATAATCACCATGCTCTCTCTGACCTCCATACAGCCTCTTTTCCTTTATGAGTCTCCTATCTTCTTAATCTATGGTGCTTATGTATAGATTTACCCAATGAATTCTAAATTCCAGTCTTTATTCTACTAGGAAAACTGCTCTTCTCTTGTGTGTCTCCCCATTGTGCTTCCTAGTTACTCAGGCTCTCTGTGTAGTTAGAAAAAAATTTAATTAAAGTAATAAAACATAATAACCAGGATGACCAATGAAAAGTCAGCATTAATTCTCATTTACCCACCCTAGCAACCATCAGCTTTGAACTCCTAATGTGAAGCCATATTGTTCCACTTCAGCACCCCCATCCCCATTCTCCAAGCATGGGGGTGGGGTGTAGCATAGGAACGTGGGGGAGGGGTGATGTTCAGGAAGCAGCCAGACCTTGGAAGTTCAGCCTGCCTACCTCCTACACTAACTTCATTTGGCAGTCAATTCCCTTTGCTTAGAGCCCCAGCTCACAGAGGACTCCCAGTCCCATTCTCTTCTTAGTGGCCCCAAACCTACTCACTTCTGTTCTGACTGCTTGCCTTCACTTCCAAACTCTATTGAGTGCTGGTCTTGCCTTACAATTCCTTAGGCATATGGAAAAAGGCTTTAGGTTGTGACCTGACAGTCACAAATCCACTGGCCCCAGCAGTAGTGGGAGGGGACAGTTGTTCTGAGTCATCCTCTTTCCCTTTCTTTTTCAAAAGTCTTCAGCATCTCCTCCCACATGAGGCCACACTTCTAAACAAAATCCCTCCAATTCCTTGTGCCACCCTCCTTGACCAGCTAGTGAGTATCTGATGTGGAATTTGAACCCAAATCTCCTGACTCCAAATTCAGTATGCTTTCCACGATGCCACGATGCAACAGAGAAGAACAAGAGCATGGGAGATGTGAGGTATGAGGAGAAAGACTGGCCCCAAACACATCCAATGTTACTTGGTAACTTGGGATGGAATCAAGAGAGCAGAGATTGCACTAAGCCCATAAGGGTTTTATCTGAGACACATACCTCATATTATTTAGTATCCCAATATCGAATATACCACGTGAAATTGGTGGCTATTCCAAGTCCTGAACTATACAGTGGTAGACAGATGTAGGGGTGGTCTGCTGCCAAGTTACCATGGCAGTGACAGAATGCTGCCCATCAATCTTGGGATGGGGTGTGGGCAGGGGCAACACGTATATATGCAGGCACAGGTGAAAGAATTGGAGCGCATCAGAGATGGACCTGACCCTCTTCAGATAAGGGAACTCTGCCAGTTTGGAAGGCTGACACCTTGTGCTTGCTCATGAGGTAGAAGCCTTGGTCCAGCTGAAAGGGAATTGGAAAGTTTATGATCTGTTATGTGAACCAATGAAAAGAGAAGTAAATAGAACCAAGAGATTGGCTACATGATGACTACAGTGATGGAAAGGACACCATCTAAAGAATTCAGAACTCTAGCTATGCAATGGCCAATCCTGACTTCAGAGGACTTGATAGTCTTGGTAAAGGGGAGGTAGACTGGTTGTGTGACATGAGGCATACATTATTGCTCTAAGACCATAAAGTTAACAGAGTTAACAGAGGTGGTTGGAAAAATCTAACTGCCAGAATCAATATTAGTTGCTAGCATTATCACTTTAAGGTTTGCAAAGCATTCTGCAAATATTACCTACTTGATTTTCACAACAACCTTGGGAAGTAGGCGCTATGATTATCCCAATTTAACAGCTGAGGAAACCGAGGCTGACTTTAATGACTTGCCCAGGGTCACATAGCTAATAAGTAACTGAGGCTAATTTGAATTCAAGTCTTATTGATTACAAATCTAATGCTTGTATGCATACATATCCCCCTGCCCCAACAGAATATAAGCTCATCGAGGATAGGGACTGGTTTTTTTTTTTCTATTTTTGTATCCTTATTGCTTAACTAATTACCTGACACATTGTTGTTCAACCATTTCAGTCAGGTTTGATTGCTTGACCTTATTTGGGATTTTCTTGTCAAAGATGTTGGAGTAGTTTGCCATGTCCTTCTCCAGCCCATTTTACAGATAAGGAAACTGAGGTAAACAGGGTTAAGTGACTTGCCCAGGGTCACACAAACTGTAAGTGTTTGAGATCGTATTTGACTCAGGAAGATGAGTCTTCTTTACTCCAGGTCCAGCCCTCTATCCACTGTGCCATGCAGCTGTCACCTGACACAGAGTAGGCACTTAATAACAGCTTGTTGGTTGGTTGAGAGAAACATAGGACTTGGTTGGTCTAGATGTAGGTAGGGAGAAGGTCCTCTTGGACTTCATTCCTTGGGGGAAATGTATAATTCTGCCTTGGGGTCATAGGTGGGGATGTTATCAGATATTACTTAATCAGTGTGATGCAGAAAGAGGCTATTATCACTGTCATTTTATTGATAAGGAAACTGAGATAGAGGTTAAATGACTTGTCCATAGTTGGCATGGCTAGTGGTCAGAGCTCTAGAATGGAAGGTCCTGATAGACTTCCTGCCATGTGAAAGAGAATCCTGGGATAGTCAAGAGTCTCTTTTTGGGGACAGGAGCCAAGATGGTTGAGTAGAAAGATGCACATACACTAGCTCTTCCCCCACAGCCCATAAAATACCTGTAAAAAATGACTCAACAAATTCTAGAGCAGCAGAAGCCACAGAACAATAGAGTGAAAGAGATTTCCAGCCCAACATAACCTTGAAGGCCAACAGGAAAGGGCTATCACAAGGAGCATGGAGTGGAGCGCAAACCAGCTTTTGTCATGTGGCACCAGGAGGAACAGGACTGGAACAGGCCTGGGGGTGTGGAATCCCCAGCAGCAGCTGAGGTTCTCAGATCCTTTAACCCACAAATGCCAAAGACAACTTCAAAGGTTAGTGAGAGGGTTTTTTCAACTTGTCGAGAAGGGAGCAATGTCCTCCCCCAGCCCTGACCCCAGGCTGCGGCCCTGGCAGAGGCAGCAGCAGTAGGGCAGTGTCCATTTGTGGAGCACTCAGCCTAAAGCCCCTGGGAGAATTGAGGAGCTGATCTGAATCTCAGTTGAGAACATGGCCCAGAAGTGAGGAGGCATGGCAGAGCCAGAGGTGGTTGTGGAGAGGGAATACTACTACTCGCAGATTCTGGGCAGAAAAGTTTTTAATTGCTCCCAGACCAGTGCATAGGCCAGGAGAGGAATAAACTTCTCTCCCTTGATTGTGCCACCTTGGAGAAACTGAGAACTTACAGGTCCCCAGAATATACTTTCCTCTTGATAAAGGACTCAAAAGTCAAGTAACTGGCTGGGAAAATGCCCCCAAAAGGGAAAAAAATTAGACTGTAGAAGGTTACTTTCTTGGTGAACAGGTATTTTCTTCCATTCTTTGGAATGAGGAAGAACAATGCTTACCATCAGAGGCCTCCAAAATAAATATGCAGTGATCTCAGGCCATGGAAGCACTCAAAAAGAATTTTGAAAATCAAATAAGAGAAGTGGAGGAAAAATTGGGAAGAGAAATGAGAGCAATGCAAGAAAATCATGAAAAATATGTCAACTGCTTGCTAAAGGAGACACCAAAAATGCTGAAGAAAATAAAACTTTTAAAAACAGGCTTACTCAATTGGCAAAACAGGTCCAAAAAACCAATGAGGAGAAGAATGCTTTAAATAGCAGAATTAGCCAAATGGAAAAGGAGATTCAAAAGCTCACTGAAGAAAATGGTTCTTTAAAAATGAGAATGGAGCAGATGGAAGCTAATGACTTTATGAGAAACCAAGAAATTACAAAAGAATGAAAAAACAGAAGATAATGTGAAACATCTCATTGGAAAAACAACTACACTGGAAAATAGATCCAGGAGAGACAATTTAAAAATTATGGGGCTACCTGAAAGCCATGATCAAAAAAAGAGCCTAGACATCATCTTTCATGAAATTATCTAGAAAAACTGCCCTGATATTCTAGAACCAGAGGGTAAAATAAATATTGAAAGAATCCAACAATCACCTCCTGAAAGAGACTCAAAAAGAGAAAATCCTAGGAAACAAATTTCAGAGTTCCCAGCTCAAGGAGAAAATATTGCAAGCAACTAGAAAGAAACAATTTGAGTATTGTGGAAATACAATCAGGATAACATAGGATCTGGCAGCTTCTACATTAAGGGATTGAAGGGCTTGGAATAGGATATTCCAGAAGTCAAAGGAACTGGGATTAAAACCAAGAATCACCGGCAAAACTGAGTATAACACTTAAGGGAAAAAATGATCATTCAATGATATGGAGGACTTTCAAGCATTCTTGATGAAAAGACAAGAAGTGAATAGAAAATTTGACTTTCAAACACAAAATCAAGAGAAGCATGAAAAGGTAAACAGGAAAGAGAAATTGTAAGGGATTTACTAAAATTGAGCTGTTTGCATTCCTACACAGAAAGATAATATTTGTAACTCTTGAGACTTTTCTTCATATTTGAGTAGTTGGAAGGATTATACACAAACACACACATATAGACAGAGAGCACAGGTTAAGTTGAATAGGAAGGGATGATATCTAAAAAATAATTAAAGGGTGAGAGAGGAATATATTGGGAAGAGAAAGGGAGAAATGGAATGGGGCAAATTATCACTCATGAAAGAGGCAAGAAAAAGCTTTTTCAATGGAGGAGAAAAGGGAGGAGGTGAGAGAGGAAAAGTGAAACTTACTCTCTTCACACTTGGCTTAAGGAGGGAATAACATGTTCACTAAATTTGGTATGAAAATCTATCTTACACTACAGGAAAGTAGGGGAAAAGGGGACAAGTGGGGTGAGTGGGATTGATAGAGGGGATGGCAAATGGGAGAAGGGAGCAATTAGAAGTAAACACTTTTGGGGAGGGACAAGGTCAAATGAGAGACGAGAATAAATGGAGGGCAAGATAGGATAGAAGAAAATTTAGTTAGTCTTATAACAAACTATTATGGAAGTCTTTTGCAAAATTACACATATATAGCCTATATTGAATTGCTTGCCTTCTCAGTGGGGATGGGTGGGCAAGGAGGAAAAGAGAGAAATTGGAACTCAAAGTATTAGGAACGAATGTTGAGAATTATTTTTGCATACAACTGGGAAATAAGAAATACAGGTAATGGAGTATCGAAATCTATATTGCCCTGCAAGAAAAAAGAGAAGATGGAGATAAGGAAAGGGTGGGATATGATAGAAGGGAAGGCATATTGAGGAAAGGGGTAATCAGAATGCAAGGTGTTATGTGGTGGGGGGAGGGGAGAGATGGGGAGAAAATTTGAAACTCAAAGTTTTGTGGAAATGAATGCTGAAAACTAAAAATAAATAAACAAACATAAAAAAGAGTCCCCTTTGTCACTAAATCACCCTATGATCATCAGAAAACCATGCAATATCTCTGTTCCTCAGTCTTCCCATCTGTCAAATGGAAGTCTCTCTCTCCCAGATGTTCTGTGAGTCTTAAATAAGATAATGAATAGTAAAGTGCTTTATGTGTTTCAATTTAAAGATCACTAAACACAGAGTCAGACGAGATGAATTTAAATCCTGGGATTACCATTTACTAACCATGTGACCTTGAACCAATGACCTCTCTAGGTCTCAGTTTCCTCATTTGTTAAATGAGCAGCTTAAACTAAATGATCTCTAAGATCCCTTCCTGTTTTTAATCTATGATCCCAAGGAATCCTTGAACAGGAATCCCATTTACACTATAACTGGAGAATTGTTCCCCATACGTAGGCAGCCCATACTGGCTCTGAGCTGCTAAAGCAGGCCTCCTATGTTAATCATTAGGGACTAATCCTCCTATATGGCTATTCATTTCAGAGGTAAAATCTCTATCCAAGTGGGATCATAGGAAGGCCGGGTTAGCCTCTTCTGGTCTGGGTTGGGCTAGGTTGGGGTGGGGGACAGCAAGGTTTCTGGTGTGTGTGTGTGTGTGTGAGTGTGTGTGTGTGTGTGTGTGTGTGTATGTGTGTGTGTAGAGAGAGAGAGAGAGAACTGTAACCTTCAGAAGCCCCTACTATCCTGGAGAAAGAGAGGCACTGGGGAGGCAGGGCCACAGACTCCACCTGCCTGCAGAGCCAATCACTGTTCTGTGCTCCAGAGCTCCTTGGGCTGCAGCCAGCTCGGTGGAGGTCTAAGTGTGAGGCACCACAAGCCCCAGCTGGAAGGGATGAAGGGCAGCAGGCAGCTTGGCCCTGGTCCACTCTGCACTGCAGGCAGGGAAGGCCTTTACTTTGATTTGGGGTTTGAAATGAGGTGGCCCTAAAGATCTCCCTCCTGCTGATGATTAGGACAAGGAAAAAGTATTTAGGAGAGAGGACAGATTCCTCTTGGAGCAACAGGCCTTGGCTCAAGGGTAAAAATGATATTGTGCCAGGATAAGCCAGACTTTGTAGGGGGCAATCAGGGCAAGGCAGAAGTCTGTTCAATGTTTTAAAATCTTATTTTATGTTATTTCATTTAAAAATCACATTGCTTTCAGAATGTTCCTCTTTCTTTCCTTTCCAGCAAGCCATCCACAGTAGCAAACATTAAAATGTTTGTAGAAAGAAAAAAACAAGCAGATAACTTAGTAATACAAACCAATGCATCTGAAGTGCAGCATTCCACACCTGTAGTTCCCCACCTCTGCAATGAAGGGTGGGAGGCACATTTTCTCCACTCTTCTCCAGAAGGCAGGAGACTTAAAAGAATTGTACGGCTAAATTACAGAGGAGGGAGGGGAGGGAAACATTGCTTTGTGATGCCACATTTATCTTGCTCCATCTTCAGTTTAGGAAATGAGATTGATCAGGCATGATTTATTCTTCTTTGTGAACCCATGCTGGTTCCCTGTGATCACTGCTTCTCATTCAGAGGGCTGACAAACCATTCCTTTGATAATTCTTCCTAGGCTTTACCAGTTCACAGACCAAGAGTTGTCAGAATCTGCCTTCCCCCTTTTAAAAATTAGGTCCCCAGTCACTCAGCATCTTTCTTCTTTTGTATAACTCCTCAAATATCACTGACTGTGGTCCAGCGATTCCAGCAGCAGTGCTTGCTCTCCCCTGGGAGGTCATTTGTCTGGGCCTGGTGACTTGAATTCATTGAGGAACTCTCTCCCTGCTCCTCTGGAGATTCAGTTTCCTGTTAACAATATACGTGCCATTTTTCTAGTCTGAACTCTTCTGGGTCAAGGAAAGAGACTAAAACAGTGGACATTAACTTGCCTGAAGAATGGGTAGGGTTTGGGTAGGCAGGGCAGGGGGCAGGGACATTCTAAGCTGGGAAAGAGCATGAATAAAGGCACTTGCAAAAGTGGGAGTGAGTTTGCATGGGCAAAGGAGAATGAAGTACTGCCTTTTAAAAATTTTTGTCTCTTTTTCTTTTTTGTCCCTTGTCTTCCTCTCCTACCCGCTCCCTGGTCTCCTTTGCACCCTTGCCTTCTCTGTGGCTTCCATGCTGGGGGGACAGGAGGAGCCCTGGGCCCTGGGCCAGGACTTCCTGGCTCTGGCTGTTGGTCCTGGAGGTTTCCTTGGAAACCTCTGGCTAAGAGAGGAAGCAGGCGGGTGGGGGGCTCACAAAAGCTCTTCAGTTGTGTCTGAAGAACTGAGACGTCCAGCAGCCTCCTCCGCTGGAGCCCTGTCAGCGGAGTTTCCTGCTGTCTTTGTCTCTCACCTCCCAGGAGCCCCCACGGCCTGAACTTAGGGATGCTTTGTTGGCCATAATGGTCCTGCTGCAGATGTCCCTGACCAAAGTCACTGACAGTCTGGGTGGGTGAGGGGGCAGGCAGCTCGGGAAACACCTGTGGCCTTCATGGCAGACAGGGGCATTCTCTCAGTCTCCCCTTGTTTTAGAAACTGGGAAAAAACTCCAACTTCTGAGTCAATGGTCCCTCCACAGTGCTGCAAAAGCTTATTGAGTGTCAGGGTTGGCCCCAAGAGTCAGGGCTAGTCTCAAACCAGGTAATCTTGTCCAAAGATCCTCATTTCACCCCTTGTTGAGGGCCAGTCCCTCACCCTAGAAGCCCAAATTCTACCTCTTCTCTGCCTGACTTCCTATGCTCTTCCTTTGCTCTACCTTCAGCTAGGGCTCCCCATGGTCATTGACTACCTTGTCTGCTCAGTTCCCTGTTCCTCAGTTCTCTCTCCCCTCTTCTTCCCTCTTATCCATCTAAGTGAGGATCAGGGTTGTGAGGGTTGTTCCCTTCTAGAACCATCTCTCTATGGGTCAATAAGTCTCATCCTGATCTTTTACTCCTCAACCCAGGTCTTAGGCTGGTCATAATAACAGCTTGCATTTATATAAGAGCAGCTAGATGGCACAGTGGATAGAGTCCTGGGCTGGGAATGAGGAAGACTCATCTTCCTGAGTTCAAATCTGACCCCAGGCACTAGTTGTGTTACCCTGGGCAAGTCACTTGACCCTGTTTGCCACAGTTTCTGTATCTGTAAAATTAGCAGGAAAAGGAAAGGTCAAACCACTCCAGTATCTTTGCCAAGAAAACCCTAAATGGTGTTTATGTATAGCGTGATGTAGCACTTGAAGATTTACAAAGTACTTTATCTCATTTGGTCCTCACAATATCCCTGGGAGGTAGATGCTTTTATTTTTTACAGATAAGGTAAGTGAGACAGAGGTTAAATGACTTGCCTAGGGTTATATGGCTAGTGATCAGCTCATCAAGAAGAGACTTGAGTGCTGGAGTGGAGGGTCCTGCTGAACTTCTTTTCATGTGAGAGAATATGCTAGGCTAGTGTCTCATGCACTAAATCACCCTATTATTACTCATCAAAAAATTGCATATCATCTCTGTGCCTCAGTCTACTCATCTGTTAGACAGAAGTCTCTCTCCTAGAAGTACTCCCAGAGATTCATATGGGATAATGAATAGCAAAGTGCTTTATGTATTATACCCATGTGATGGAGAAAGATCGTTATGAGAAACAGAGAGAACCCTGCCGGCGGCAGCTGTGGTTGGGCTGGGAATAGCTCTAGTGGGTGGCCTCCTGGGAGACTGAGGCATAATGCCAGGCTGGGGTAGGAGACCAGGCTGCCCTGAGTCTGAGTCTGAGGTCTGGCACGCAGATAAGAAGGGGGATATTCATGACACTCAGGCGGGTGATTTCACCCTGATGACTGGACATCAAGCACTCACTCGCTCTCCCGTCTTCTGTCTGATGTGGGGCTTGTGGTGGGCATCCAGCACTGACGACACTGACTGGTTCATCTCTATGGATCCTCCTGAGCAGGACCAAGATGTCTCAGAGGGGTAGGGGAGGGAAAAAGTGATGCGTATCCTGTTGTGGACTTGGGGTGGTTTTCTCAACTTAAGTCTGCTCTGTCCCTTTCCATGGAATTCTGCTGTGTTCCGCTCCACTCCCAAGGTCATTGTACACTTTCTATTCAGTTGAATCTCCCTCCATGTAGGAGATCCTCTCAGTCTTACTACTCTCTGTCTGATTCTAACTGTATACAGTTCAAATCCTATCTCAGACACTCACTAGCTTTGTGAACCAGGACAAGTCACTTAACCTCTGTTTACCTCAGTTTCCTCATCAGTAAAGTGGGGCTAGTAATAGCCCCTACTGCCTAGGGTTATTGTGAAGCTCAAACGAGATAATATTTGTAAAGTGATTACCAAACTTTAGAGATTATGTAAATGCTAGTGTGTGTTGGTCATTATAGTAGAAAGGAAGAAACAAGAACTTGCATGGCTCCTGCTGTGTGCCAAGCACTTTATCTCATTTGATCTGCACAAAGACCCTGAGGGTGGGTTAGATGATATTTTACAGTTGAGGAAACTGAGGCAGAGAGAAGTTAAATGACTTGCGCCAGGTGGTCACACAGCTGGTAAGTGTCTGAAGCTGCCTTTGCACTTACTCCAGTCCCAGTGCACTGTGCATTGCACTAGCTGCCTCTAAGAGTATAGCATCATGTTGTCAGAGAATGTCAGAGTTAGCAGGGATGTCAGTGAGGATAAGAGGAAGGGCTTCTGTCTTTCTAGGGTGGCTAGGTGGTGCAGTGGATAGAGTGCTGGGCCTGAAGTCAGGAAGACTCATCTTGAGTTCAAATCCAGCTTCAGTCACTTACTAGCTGTGTGACCCTGGTAAGTCACTTAATTCCGTTTGCCTTAGTTTCTTCATCTGTAAGATGGGTTGAAGAAGGAAATAACAAACTGCTACTTTGCCAAGAAAACCCCAAATGGTGTCATGAAGAGGCCAACACAACCAAAAAATGACTGAACAACAACAACTGTCTTTCTGAGATATGGATCCAACGTGTTGCAGAGCGTCTTGAGACTTGCGGCTACCATATAGTTCTACAATTTGTGTGGGCACAAATGTTATGGCCAGAAGGAAGATAGGAAGCACTGCTAAAGAGTATGAAATCTTGAGCAAGAAACTAAAGACCTTCAGGGCATCTGTGGTGCTTTCCTTATTAGTGTAGATTAAAAGTAAAGGTTTCAGAAGTGAAATGAGAATTTAAGAAATGAAAAGTTATTGAAGAATGTGAGGTTTGAGAAGAAAAGTTGGCTTAAATTAAATAAAAATGAAATTGACTTGAGACAATGGGTTAAAACATAGGAGGGACAAGTTGCTGGCCAGGAATGAAGGGCACCTGGCAAGGGCCAATAAGAATCTATTAGTCTAGAAGCTAACAAATCCAATAAGAAGGGCTTAAGTTAAAAATCAAGAAAGACAAAAAAAATTGCTCATGTATATGTAGCAAGCTAGATCCCTAGAGAATAGCTACAGTGTAGAGGAGAAGTAGAGACAGAAATTTAAAGGAGAGAAATCCCAAATGGGACACTACGGATTTAGATTTTTCTACACAAGCAAGTAAAGCATGAGTTACAAAGTGAACTAGAAGTGCTAATGCTAGGGGGCAAATCTGATCACAGGTAGGGCTAAAAATGATGGGATGAAGTCTGTGCATGGCATGTTACTCCTCATTTCAAAGGAAAATAATATATAAAAGGTGAATAGATAGCATGGGAGAGTATTGCATATTCAGGAGGTGTACTTATGAGAGGAAATCTAGGAAACAAGGGTTGGAATATGAAGATCAATGGGATGGAAAATGGGATGGAATGGAAATGGAATGGAAAGAGGAATATTGTCATTGAAATATTGATAGATATTTCTATCACTAGGATAGAAAGAGGATAAAGATGTGGAATTTGGCAAGCAGACACAAGCCTGGAATGGAAATGTAATATAGTAGTAATGGGCAATTTCAATTATCCACATAGCTGCTTGTGATCTGTTTCATCAAATTCCTCTGCTTGTGTCCCCATAAATTTCTCCCAAGGAGGGATGGACAGTATTGAATGTTTCATTAAAAAGTAACTCAGAGAATCTACTGTTCAAATGAAACCAGAGAGCTTCCATGGCAGTGAAATAACAAGGATGCTCCATCAATTTCTCATATGGGCTGGGGAGGGGGTAAAGGAAAGGAGGAGGAGTAGGCAAAGAAGTATATGAAGGATGATGAAAGGCACACTATAGCACAAAAATTAGGGGAGGGGAACACTTGGACAGGACCATTCCCAAGTAAAATAAATTGCATTTAATTCGATTCAATGTATATTTATTGAATGCCTATCACATGCAATATTTTATCCTAGATGCTAGGGATTAAAGTATTAAATCAGATAGCATCCTTGTCTAGGGAACTTGCAGTATAATAGAGAAGGGGAATAGGAATGTTAGATGTACAAATATAAGGAGAATATACGTGTAACAGAGGTTCAAAGCATCATGAGAAATTTCAATAAGGAGAAATCACCATCTTCTCTTCTCCTCTCCCTTCCCCTGCCCCCAAGATCTTTTCTTCTCCAGGATAAATATCTCTAGTTCCTTCAAATGATCTTTCTCATCTTCATACCCTTAGCAACCTGGCTGCCCTCCCCTGGACACTCTGTTGCTCATCAATATCTTTTCTAAATTGTGGCACCCAAAAGTCAGGAATGAACACAGTGGTCCTAATGTGGTATGATTAAAGAAGATGACTGTTATCATTACTGCCTTCTTTTTAGACACCATGTGATATCTCCTTATTTTAAGACATAATACAACTATTTCTATCTCCCCCCAAAACAATACAAAAGACTCATAAGTGCTCATTAACAAAAAACTTAAACAAGTAGCAGCAGTAACAAAACTACAATTCTTTCCTTTGTTAAAATATAAAAATGTCAGAGATTTTGTGAGACTGTCAAATTGATTGGCATTCCACATTCACTTTGGCCCTTCTTTATCTGAATATCTCCTACAAAGATCACATCTTCTTATGAGCTAGCCAAGACTTGTGGATCCTCCTCCTGTCCATGGTCATCTTCAAGAAAGGAATGGTTGCAGACCATTCCTCCTCTTGCTGAACAGCTCCTGAAGGAGCCAAGAATTGGTTGCCTCCAAGACTGGGAGCAAAGCAGAAAGCAATTGGTTCAAGGCCCAGGCTCAGACTCATTTATGTAGGACATGTACTGGCTGCCGTATGTGTGAAATTTGTGGTAGATGCTATAAGGATTCTGATATAACTGGCAAATAGAAAAAGAAAGTTAGATATAAAGAAAGTCAGGGTCACTCTCTTTAAGACCTGATGAATGGGTGATTTTTCCTGGTCTAGTGAAGGCAGCTTTGATGTAACCCAACTCTTCTTCTATGCTATCAAGGTGATAATGGGACCAAGATACCACCCAGGGTTTTATACATCATTTCCAAAATGTTGAGACTTTTAGTTTTTTTTTTTAAATAGTTTTATTTATTTATTTTTAGATTTAGACATTCATTTCCGCAAAATTTTGAGTCCCAATTTTTCTCCCCATCTTTCCCCTCCCCCACCACATAACACCTTGCATTCTGATTAACCCTTCTCTCAATGTGCCCTCCCTTCTATCACACCCATCCTTCCCTCATCCCCATCTTCTCTCTTTTCTTGTAGATAAATAGATAAATAAATAGATAAATTTCTATACCCCATTACCTGTATTTCTTATTTCCCAGTTGTATGCAAAAACAATTCCCAACATTCGTTTCTAATATTTTGAGTTCCAACTTCTGTCCCTTCCTCCTTGCCCACCTATCCTCACTGAGAAGGCAAGCAATTCAATATAGGCTATATATGTGTCATTTTGCAAAAGACTTCCATAATAGTCATGTTGTGTAAGACTAACTGTATTGCCCTCCATCCTACTCTGTCTTCCCCATTTATTCTATTCTCTCATTTGACCTTGTCCCTCCCCAAAAATGTTTACTTCTAGTTACTCCCTTCTCTCATTTGCCCTCCCTTCTGTCATCTCCCTTATTCCACTTATCCTCTTTTCCCCTACTTTCCTGTAGTGTAAGATAGATTTTCATACCAAATTTAGTGAGCATGTTATTCCCTCCTTAAGCCATATATGAAGAGAGTAAGCTTCACTTTTCCCCTCTCACCTCCTCCCTTTGCTCCTCCATTAAAAATTTTTTTCTTATCTATTTTATGAATAATAATCTGTCCCATTCCATTTCTCCTTTTCTTCTCCCAATATTTTCCTCTCTCACCCCTTAATTTAATGTAAATTTTTTATGGATATCATCTCTTCTGAGTCAACTCAACCTGTACTCTCTGTCTGTGTGTGTGTGTGTGTGTGTGTGTGTGTGTGTGTAATCCATCCAACTACTCAAATATGGAAAATATTACCTTTCCATGTAGGAATGTAAACAGTTCAGCTTTAGAAAGTCCTTTATGATTTATCTTTCCTCTTTACCTCTTCATGTTTCTCTTGATTCTTGGGTTTAAAAGTCAAATTTTCTATTCAGTTCTGGTCTTTTCATCATGAATACTTGACAGTCCTCTATATCATTGAATGACTAGTTTTTCCCTTGAAGTATTATACTCAGTTTTGCTGGGTAGGTGATTCTTGGTTTTAAACCCAGTTCCTTTGACTTCTGGAATATCCTATTCCAAGCCCTTCAATCCCTTAATGCAGAAGCTGCCACATCCTGTGTTATCCTGATTGTATTTCCATAATACTCGAATTGTTTCTTTCTAGCTGCTTGCAGTATTTTCCCCTTGACCTGGGAACTCTGAAATTTGGCCACAATATTCCTAGGATTTTCTCTTTTTGGGTCTCTCTTTCAGGAGGTGATTGGTGGATTCTTTCAATATTTATTTTTCCCTCTAGTTCTAGAATATCAGGGCAATTTCCCTTGAT
Organism: Potorous gilbertii; assembly: GCA_028658325.1. Lineage (NCBI taxonomy): Eukaryota > Metazoa > Chordata > Mammalia > Diprotodontia > Potoroidae > Potorous > Potorous gilbertii. The sequence continues at coordinate 57,331,076 of CM053771.1, read as the reverse complement.
AATTTCATTAAAGATAATGTCTAGGCTTTTTGTGATCATGGCTTTCAGGTAGTTCCATAATTTTTAAATTATCTGTTTTCCAGGCTAGTTGTTTTTCCAATGAGTTGTTTCACATTATCTTCTATTTTTTAATTCTTTTGGTTTTGTTTTGTAACTTCTTGTTTTATCTCATAGTCATTAGCTTCCCTGATCTCCACTCTCATTTTTAAAGAGCTGTTTTGTTCAGTGAGCTTTTGAACCTCCTTTTCCATTTGGCTAATTCTGCTTTTTAAAGCCTCCTCCTCATTGGTTTTTTGGACCTCTTTTTCCAATTGAGTTAGCCTATTTTTTAAAGGTGTTATTTTCCTCAGCAGTTTTTTAGTTCTGCTTTAGTAAGCTACTGACTCACTTTTCAAGCTCTTCTATGGCCTGAGCTCATTTCATATTCATTTTGGAGGTACTGGAGGCAGACGTCTTGACTTCCTCTGACAGTATGCCTTGTTTTTCTTCTTCCCGAAAGGATGGAAGGAGACTCTTATTCACCAAGAATGTAGCCTTCTATGGTTTTATTTTTTTTCCCTTTTGGGTCATTTCCCCAGCAAGTTACTTGACTTCTGAATCCCTTGTTAACAGGAAGGTCCTAGTGTTCCTCCTCCTCCCAGGATCATGCTCAGGGCTGAGATTCAGATCAGCTGCTCAATTCCACCAGGTTCTTTGGGTGGGGGTGGAGCCACATTTAGGGCTGAGTTCAGATCAGCTGCTCAATTCCCCCAGAGGCTTTAAGCTGAGCTGCTTGGACAATGGACCCAGGCTGCTTCTGTGGCCATCATAGCTGCCCGCCATCTACTGCTGCTGCCACTGCCTCTGCCACCCCCTGGGTCCAGTGCTGAGGGGACCCCACTCCCCTCTTGTCCAGTTGGGAAAGCCCTCCCACACTGTCATTTGAAGCTTTCTTTGTTGCTTGACAGTTGAGTCTGGGACCCTCTCTGCTGGGAATTCTGCCCCAGAGGTCTGTTCCAGTCCTGTTCCTCCCCATGCCACATGACCAGGACTGGGCTCTGTTCCACTCAGAGTCCTGTGGAATAGACTTTTCCTGTTGGCCTTCTAGGTTACCTTTGGCTGGAAATCTCTTTCACTCTGTTGTTCTGTGGCTTCTGCTCTTCTAGAATTTGTTGAGAGTCATTTTTACAGGTATTGTGTGGTCTGTGGGGGAAGTACTAAAGTATATGCATCTTTCTACTACACCATCTTGACTCTGCCCCCAATGTTGAGATTTTTAGCACTGAGACAATACATGCCCTACCAAAAAGAGGCAGGACAAATATATCACTGGAAGAACTCATCTCCAGGAATGCTGTATGGGGTATACTGTAGCCAGAATTCATTGAGGGAGTTCCCCTGATTATATCTATTACACTCTCCTTCCACCCTGAACTCTTCCTTTGAGGCTGCCTCAAAGGCTGGGAACAACTATCTCAGGATTAGTGTTTGATTACCTTATTTCAGGGTAAGAAACAAAGCAGAATTAGTAGCCAGAGGCCCAAGGGCCAGGGTCAGGATCACCTAGACAGGACAAGTGCTGGTTGTCATGTGTGAGCAGCTCACCATTTTTGCTGGGATGAGGGAGGACTTTTATATACTAGAACAAACCCAAATCATTGGGTCTCCCAAACTTCACCCCCTTACTCATTGTCATCACTCCTTTAACTTGGAGCTATATGTATGTAAAAGGACATGTGTGTATATGTGTGTTGGGGCTGAGGAGAGGGCATGTTGATATTTCTGTATCTGGGAACAAAAGCTAAGTCCCTTCAGAGATCTGTGGGTTGAGGGTGACCTGGTGGTTTCCATAGGAGGAGTGAAGCCAGAGATATAGGATCATCAATGCAAATGTAAAAATCTGCTTGGGTAGATGTCTTTCTCTTTAGATTTTCCTAAATTTTCCTAAAGTTTTCTTTGCCTCTTCAGGGAAAGGTTTGAAGAGTTTAGAAGGAAGGGCATATAGGAAAAGAGGGCTCCCACATATATCTCTTAATGGGGCCATTACTTTTTTTGGTTGTCATGTTGTGACCCTGAACTTCTGGTTTACTAAAACTTGAGATCTTTTCAGATGGATAACTATCTACCTAGGCCTTTTTTGTTTTGTACTTGTGAACTTGGTTTTGTTTTAATACAGGTGTAGGTCTTTATATTTATCTCAGTTGAATTGCCTCTTATTATATTTTAGTCTATCATTTTAGCTTGTCAAGATATCCAGAGATCAGCCAACTGTTCTAGTCTTGTGTCATCTAAAAATTATGAAATCATACTATCTATACCTTCATGCAGTCATTTCTGTCATGTTCAACTCTTCATGATTCCATTTGGGGTTTTCTTGGCGAAGGTACTGGAGTGGTTTATCATTTCCTTATCCAGTTTATTTTACAGATAAGAAAACTGAGGCAAACAGAGTTAAGTGACTTGCTCAGGGTCACACAGCTAATAAGTGTTTGAGGTCAGATTTGAACTCAGGTTTTTCTAATGCCAGGCTTGATATTGCATCCACTGCACTACCTATCTTCCCTAGGGTATGTATGTGGGGTTCAGGGAGGAGGAGCACCTCTGGTGTGATGGCTTACTTTGCTCTTTTCAGAACCACTCATTTACCTTTGGAGTCTACTTGTCACTCAACTCTTATCCGTGGCTCCAAGAAGTTGTAGTGTGCACAGTGACCACACACTGGTTAAACCATCTCCACAAATGGACTAAACTAGGTTAAGAGTAACCAACAAGCCTCAAACCAGTTAGTGAGTTAGGGAGATGTCTACCCTAAGCGTGTGAAGACTTCCCCTGCATGAAACTGGCAGATGAGAACAATATGTTCCAATGACCATGAAGGTGGCTGAAGCAGGCTCTGTGGAGTGCTTAGAGCTCGGTCAGACATTAAGGAAGTGAAGGTCAACCGCTGCTGCAGTCTGGGCCATTGCCAGTTGTCTTGACTTTTGTCTTGCAATGGAATTTCGATGACTCTGGAAGAGAAAGTGAGGCCTATGACTTTGAGCAACTCTGTCACTTAAATATAATTCATGCCAAAGTCAAGACATCCCCATACACACTGTTCCCTGACCCCAAGATCATGATGTCATTGGTATCCTTTGAAAGTCAAAAAAACAAATAACAACCTTCATACAAGTCATGATAAAAATTGTGAAACAGAAAGGGTCAAACACCAATTCCTATTACATTCCATTCCCTCCAAGCTGACATTAATCTTTTAATGACTAAAATTTGGGTTTGGCCAAATTCGTTTAACTCGTTGGGAATTCGTTTAACTCTACTATAATCCATCAGACATCTTTATATCATGTTAGAGAATCACAAAAGCACATGAAAACCTTGATTATTTTTGGCTCACCTTTTCTGCCTTTGCATTACTGGTATACTGAACAGAAGAATGTTTCAAGCCTGACAGTAGGGCTCTTGACTCCTTACACTTGGACCATCAGGAAACCACATCAATCATTCAAGCCTTAGTCCCTTAGAACAATTAAATCTTGAGGATTTTCAATATCCCTTAAGGAAGAAACTAGGCCAGCCTATGTGGGGTAGATGTTGCTCCTGTGACATATCACCCCTTGGTGACAAGATCCTAAGAATCTTCTAGTCCCAGCATGCCACAAGCTCATTATTCATGTGGTTTCTCTCCAGTATCCCTTTCTAGTGTGTTTCCTGTTGTGTTGCCATGAAACAACACAGCTGCTCAGTTTACATGCCCTGCTCAGTATGATAATTCATCACCTTTCAGAAATTCCCTTTATCTTAACAGTTCTGGGCGATTTACTCCCAGCCCCATGAATTTCCTTTTCCTATCTGGTGCTGTCCAGGTCAGAGACTTAAGGAATATCCAAAGGGAAAGACATCTGCCTAAGCAGCTGTTCAATTCACATTATTGGCTCCATATCTTTGGCTTCACTTCTTCTATGGAAACCACCAGGTCACCCCAACCCACAGATCCCCAAAGAGATTCAGCTTTGTTCTCAGACACAGAAGTATTTGGTCAGTTAGGTGGCACAGTAGATAGAGCAATGTACTTGGAATCAGGAAAATTCATCATAGACACTGGCTGTTTGGCTTCACTCCTCCTATGGAAAGCATCAAGTCACCCCCAACAAGGCTCAGCTTTTGTTTCCAGACACAGAATATTAGCATACCCTCTTTGTCCCTCCCCCCAAAACACATGCACACATGCCCTTTTGCATACACACATATGGCTCCAAATTAAAGGAGCAATGACAAGGAGAAAGATCTTATTAGCTATGTGAAATTTGGGGGACCCATTGCTTTGACTTTGTTCTAACATTTAAAGCCCAGGAAAATGAGACCTCCAGAGAGGTTAAGTGATTTGCCTAAAGTTACATAGCAAGTTAATGGCACAGTCGACATTCGAAGCTGGGTATCTTGAAGCCAGCTGGGTATTATTTCTTCTGGACTACATCTCTTCTGCCAAAATTAAACCACTAGTGGGATTTGGGGATGGAGGAGGTGGCGCTAAGAGACAAGTTTCCGTTGGTGACTCACTCCTACTATAGGGTTGTAGGTCACCTAGTTACAGAGTTTCTGGACTGACTTTTTATATTTCCTAAAGTGAATACCAAATTTGAGAAAAGCTTCTGAATGGGAAGATCATGCAGCAGAGCGTATGAACTACAGATATAACATGGATTTTAAACTTGAAGTGTTTTATGAGCTCCTGCTTAGGTGTCACTCTCCTCACTGGTGGAGAAAATGATGACTTGATGTTTAATGGAGCATGAGGGATGGAATTGCCTCAAAAGTTTTGGAAAGGAGGAGCAAAGCAGCAGACATTTAGAGGAACTGGTGCCTCAATACTCCCATTTCTGATTTGCTTTCTTAGTCACTTAGTGATATTGGGTGATATTAGGACATTTCTCTTATTTGTGCTGAGATAGCTTGCATCTGTGTAAAGAGATTCTTTACTTTTCATTTAAACTCCATTTTCATTGATGTCTTCTATCTTTCTATATGAACATAATTTCCCCCAGTATCGCTCTTTCTCCATCTTCTAGAGAGTCATACAATATAACAAAAAATATTTAAAGAGAAAGAAGGAAAAAATGGCATCTATTGATCAATACATTGAGAAAGTATATAAAAATATGTGCAATGTACAAAACTTGTAGACCTTTTACCTCTGTCAAAGGGTGACTTGGGGGGGGTCAGTAGATTTTCTCTTGTATATTTTCTTTTGAACTATGCTTCTTCTTTATGATTTTACAACACACAGTTTTGATTTTTTGGTGGTTTTCTTCGCATTTACATGGTTGTAGTCATTGTGTATATTGTTTTCTTGGCTCTGATTATTTCACTCTGCATCATAGAGATCTTTGTACTCTTCTCTATCTTCATCACATCCATCATTTCTTACAGTACAATAATATTCTATACATTCAAGTACCACAACTTGCTTGGCCACTCCTCAATTGGTGGATATTGTTTTGTTTTTAGCTTTTTGCTATCACAAAAAGTGCTGCTACACTTTGGTTTGTATGGGGACTTAGTAGCAATGGTCTTCTTGTAGTATATGTCTAGTAATGGAATCTCTGAGTCAAATGGTATGGACATTTTAGTCACTCTCTTTGAAAAATTCTAAATTGTTATCCAAAACTGTCCAAAATGATTTCCAAAACTGAATAAAGCTCTAACAACAATTTACTAGTGTGTGCCTATCTTCCCACAACCCCTCCAATATTTACTCTCTCCATCTTTTATCTTTACCAATTTGCAGGGTATGAGGTGAAACCTTGGGGTTCTTTTGATTTTCATTTCTCTTATTACTAGTGGGTTTTTTATACCTTCTTTCATATGGTTGTTAAAAACTTGAAATGCTTCTTTTGAGAATTGTTTGTTCATATTCTTTGTGTATTCAACTCATGCATTTTCTGGCATGTTTTAACCTTCTGATTTTTGTTTGCCATCTGCTTGGATGAATGAGTTTACTTACTATTCATTATTTTTTGATAATCTTTTGTGTAACTATTATTTGATGGAGTTTAAGCTTGGGGTTACTCCTTTCCCTTTAAGGGATAGTGGCCAGGAAAGCAACTTGAGCCTCAAAAAATCATGCCCTTAGGGCAGGGATCCATAAACTGTGGCCTATGGACAAACTCTGCCTACCATTTGTACCTTAGCTTGTGGGTCATAGAAAAATAGGTGGCAAGCCAAGTCACAGTTTTCCCCATCTTCTCTAGACCATCAATTTTTAGTGGGGCCAAAAGATAGAATTCTAATCAGGATCCTTTCTCAAAGAGGAAAATAAAGCACTGAGTCTCATGGCCTCTTTTGCTTTCTACAGGCAGGAATTAAAATTTCCCTTGGAGAAGGTTGCCAAGATTTCAGCAATGTCTATTAATGCCTCCTCATGAGTTGCATTTAGATGACCCATATGGATATATATATATATATATATATATATATATATATATATATATATATATATATATATATATATATATATATATATATATATTTTACATGGGCAATACACTTTATATATAGCTGTAATAATGAAGAAGAAACACTGTATAGTGGAAGGTATACTGACATCAGAGTCAGAGGCCCTATACATTTTCTTATCTCTGACCCTTACTTCCTAGATGACCTTGGATAAGCCACAACTTCTCTGGCCCTCCATTTCTGTATCAGGTGCCTGATATCTCTTGCAGCTCTAGGGTGGTAGCTAATTCTGGAGCAGCTGACCAGTGCTGGATCTCAGTGGATAGTCATGTGTTTAGGATTCCATTATTGACTAATTGGACTTAATGACACTGGTCATGCTCCTGATGGAGTTTCATTGCAGAGGCATTAAGGTAAGACAAATGAGCTAGTTTCTGTTCCTGTATTAGGAGAAATAATTAAAGTACCCTGTGGGGTGGGACTGGCCAAGAACATATGAAATTTCTTCACGTGTTTCTTCTTCTCCTTGCAGAAGCTTATACTCAAGAGAATGTACAGGCCATCTTTAGAGCTATGATCCTAATTTGGATCATAGAGACCAGGACAGGGCATGGACCTGTGACTTCATTGGCATGGAGGACTCCCTAGAGAGGAAACTCCCTCTATCAATGTAGGTTGGCACCTTCTCTGAAACTTAGAGAGTTTCTTAGAGAGTTGCTGCAGGGTGTGAAGTTTAAGTGACCTGTTCTGGATTACATAGCCAGTGTATGTCAGGACTTGGACCCAGATCTTCCTGGGTTCAAGGTCACTTCCCTATTCACTGCCTCACACTACCTCTTAGGTTGGATCATAGAATCTGAGAATTTCAGGCAATTCTATTAAATAATAAGCACTTAAGCATTAATTCCACAAATCTGCCTACAATGGAGTGGGTACTGTCCTAGGTGCTAGAGATAAATGACAGCCATTCCTTCCAGGTCACAACTTAATCATAACACACCAGGCTATGGTGAAGAGTCCCTTGCCTGTGGTGGTAGACGGTCTTCTTCGGCAACGAAGGACAAGCACACAGCTATAATCTCAGCTACAGAGAGACTGAGGCTGGTGAATTGCTTATGCTCAGTAGTTCTGAGGTACCATAGGCTAAGCCCATTGGGTGTCCACACAGTTTCAGCATCAGTATGATGAGTCACCAGGAGCTGGGGGTCACCAGATTGCCTAAGGAGGATTCAGTTGACCCAGGTTAGATTGGAGGAGGTCACAGCACCTATGTAGAACAGAATGGGACTGGCCAGTGAATAGCCTGGGAAAGATAGGGAGAATCATTCTTTAAAAAGAAAAAAGAGTTCCAACCACTTGTGAGTCTTGACCTGTGCACAGTAAGTCAACAAATATTTATTAAGCACCTATGTGCCAGGCGCTTTGCTATGTATCGGGGATATAAATATGAAAAAGAAAGATAGTTATTGCCTTCAAGGAGCTTAAAATCTAACCTGAGAAGACAACACACAGAAAAAGCTGAAAAGTTGGGCTGAGGTAGAGAGGAAGGTGCAATTGGGTGGGGAAGGAAGAGAAGAGGAGATGCGTTAGAGTAAAAGGAACCTTGACTCTGGAGTCACAGAACTTGAGTTTAAATTGTACCTTTGACACTGGCCACTTTGGTGATCTTGATCTGAGCCTCAGTTTCTGCATCTTTAAAATTCAGGGATTAGACTACATTATCTCCAAGGTTCTTTCAGCTCTGAGGGTCTCTGATTCATTTGTGTCCTGGGAATAAGCTTGTGTAGCAGGTCTCTCCTCCTTTCCCTTTGTCCTTGTGTTCCCTTGTCCACACATCTGATCCCTATTAGCAGATGATCAAAGGAAATATTTGTCCCAGTGAGTGTTTCCAGCGTTGATTGAAGAATGGGGGAAAAGGGCTATAATCTTGGGAAAATCACATCACTTCACTTCTCTGTGATTGTTTCCTCTTCTGTAGAAGATAGCCAATTAAGTCCTTCTGGCTCCAAATTCTATGATTCTACACAGTGATAATGTTACTGGACCTATGCCCCAAGGAGACCAAGGAAAGAACAAAAGGATATATATGCACAAAAATGACTATAGCAGCTCTTTTTGTGGTGGCAAAGAACTGGGAAGTTAAGGGAATGTCCATCAATTGAGGAATACTGAAGAAATTACAGGATATGAATGTAATAGAATATGTTGTACTACATGAAATGATAGAGAGGGTTTCAGAAAATTTTTGGAGGACTCGTGTGAACTGATGCAGAGTGAAGTGAGCAGAACCAGGAGAAAAATTTATACAAAAACAACACTGCAAAGACAAACAACTTTGAAAGACAGAAAACTCAATTCAGTGACCAACCACAATTTCAGAGGGCTTATGATAAAACATACTCTTCATCTCCTGGCAGAGATGAGATGGACACAAAGGGCCCACTGAAATATATTTTTCTGGACATGGTTGATGAGGGAATTTGTTTTGTTTCACTGCGTACATTTGTTACAGAGGTTTTTTTTCTTTTATCCAATGTAGGAAGTAGGAAGGAGAAAAATAGCTTTTTGTTCATTAAAACAAATTAAATCAAATAGAAAGACTATGATTCTATGAGGAATAGCTTATTAATTATTTTCCCCCTGTCCTCCTCGATTTTCTCTGGGATACATGAAGTAAAAGGGGCCCAGGTCAGAACTGTGATGCTAGACTGAGGTCGTGGGGTGGAACTAATCCAGCTGTTTCTTTTTTCCCTTCCTCTGCTCCACTTTAAAGTCAGTAAATGTTTATAATTTCTTTAATTGCCATGGTCAAGCTAAATATTTCTGTAGGGGTGGGAGAGAATTTGTTGCAATTTCATTGACTGCTGAACTTGAGGTCATCAGTCCAGGATTTAAATCCTCCCTCCAATATTTACTATGTGTGTGACCTTGGATAAATCTCCTAAATTCTCTGGTCCTCAGTTTCCTCACCTTGAAATGAGGGTTCTATACCTGTTGGCCCCTGAGGTCTCACAGGATCATACAGATTGAGGCTCAGAGACATAAAAAAATTTCTTCAATGTTATACAATGAATAAATAGTACCATCTCTTCGAGGAAGTAGATTGAATCATAATGGTAGCATTTTTCTTGAATATTTTCTTGGTAAGGATTGGAGATTGATTATTAATTCAGAATCTATCTTTAGAAGAGCTAGAATGGAAAATGCACTGGCTAAAAGTCAGGATTCCAGTCTTGGCTCTGACACCAATAACTTATGGTGTCTTTGACTCAGTTTCCTGTCTATAAAGAGAGAGGCAGCATATTGTAGAAGCTAGAAAGCTAGTGTCTGAGTCAGGAACTGTTTGAGCTGGTTCTAGCAGGGATCCTAGATTCCTGATTACTGGGGTTAGGGGGTGGCTCCTAGATTAACAACTGGAAAATGCAGGGGTAGCAGTTAGGATTTGAATCATAACACAGGGCTCTCTGAGGCATAAGAGGACTTTTATACTGGCAAAGGAAGACTGAATGGAAAAATGCCGGTAGTATTTTCATATACAATCTTTCAAGACAGTCTGGTTTGAGCAAAGCACCTCAAGGGGAGGGAGGTAGTGAGGAAAACCTTGTGGCAGTAGGAGTGGAACATCTTATCTATGAGAGGGGACTACAGAGGTCAAAAGAGTCTAATATGTGACCAACAAAAACTTAGGCAAAATTCAAATCATGAATAGGCATCTCTCATACAAATAGTTAATGGAGTCAGCCCAGTAGAACAACTCCTCTCTTTCATGGGGTGGGTTTTTAAAATTTTCATCGTTGCCTTCTTAGGGCCAAGCATAAAGATTCATGCTCATAGCAGGTACTTAGTTAAGGTGAAAGAAATACTTATTAACCATGTGTCAGGAGGCACTGTGGTAGGCATGGAGGCAAAAGGCAAAATAATTCCTTACTTCAACGAGCTTGCATTCTATATGACACTGATAGATCAATAGACAGACAGACAGATAAACAAAAAACCAAATAGACAAAAAGACAAATAGAGAGATAGACATGTAGATAGGCAGACAAATAGAAAGACAGACAGACAGATAGACAGATAGAAAGACAGATATAGATAAATAGAAAGACAAGTAGATAGAAAGACAGACAGACAGATAGACAAATAGAAAGATAGAAAGAAAGACAAATGGATAAACTGGCAGATAAACAGACAGAAAGGCAAACAGACAAATAAAATAGACAGACAGACAAACAGAAAGACAGACAGAAAGATTGACAGATAGAAAGACAGACAAACACACAAATAGATAAACAGATAAATAGAAAGATAGACAAATAAACAACAAATAAAATAGACAGATGGACAAATAGAAAGGCAGAAAGATAGAAAGACCAGATAGATAATCTGACAGAAACACAGACAGATTGATGGATAAAGTAGATACAAAGTAATATATAATTTCAAGGGGAAGCAAATCTAATCACTGAGGAGATAAGGAAAGACCTCCTGCAGCAGGTGGCACCTAAGAAGTACTTTGGAGGAAACCAAGAATTTAAGAACTGGATGGTAGGAGAAGCCTTAGAGTCAGAAGATAAAATGCTGTTTGTTGAAGATTTATTATTTTTTATTCATTGAGTTATTATTGTTGTTTGTGCTTTTGAATTGTTTAATTGAGATCTTGGGCTGGAATGTCAGGAAAGGCACTGCTTTTCCTTAGACCAATATTAAAAAACCCCACATGAAACACCCACAATCCAGAAAACACAGCTATGAACTTGAGATTATCATTCATCTTCTTCCAATTAAGAAACTGGAAGAGATGGGTGTCTAGTTGTTCAACAATTACTCTTGTTTATCAAATGGATAAAGACATATGATTAGAAGTCCCCCACCCACCCTGCTCTCTCTGTCTTTGCTGACTTCTAATTGCCATTCTAAAGGGAGAAAAAGTTATATCTCAGTTGAAGGATCAGAGCAAGAGATCTGAGCTGTAGGGTCACTGGGGTATAGAAAAGGGAGGGATATTGAGTCAGAGGAGTCAAGAAGCCTTCTGATGTCCTTTAGCATGATCATGGGCAATTCTCCGGGTCTCATTTTTCTAATCTATAAAATGGAGGTCACAAAACCTGTCCTGCCTACCTTGCAGGCATTTGGAGGATCCACAGTGAGGAGAATAAGGGAAAGCCCTTTGAGAAGTCTAAAAACATGATCAAGGAGGAGTGATGGCAGCTGTGTAGTAGAAAGAACACTTGAGGCAGAGGCAGAGGAGATGTGGGTTCAAGTCACAGCCTATTGGATCCCCCTCCCTTATTTTAGACCAAACCTGATATAGGAAATGCACAGCTTAGAAAATTCTCTCTACTGAGGCAAATCAGGACCTGATCTTTTATTATTAGAGTTGCCTGAGACAGAGTGGTTGAATGATGTGTCCAGAGTCACATAGTCAATATGTATCATAAATGGAGTCAAGGTGGAATTAGAATCCAGGCCCATGCCTATTCTCCAGCCACTTTTATCTGGATCTGGTTTGAGATTATGCCTCTGATGCTTATTACCTATGTGACTGATCCCCAAGACCCTTTCATATTTTTAAAATCTTTGGTCAGTTTTTCTTCTATTTCTCTAATTTGGCTTTTAAAATCCTTCCTGAGCTTTTCCAGGAATGCTCTTTGTGCTTCAGACCCGTTCATATTCCCTTCTGAAGTTTCAGATGGGAGTACAGTCTCAATATTGACCTCTTTGGTACTTGCATTTTAGTCCTTATCCCCATAGAAAGATTCTATGGTCTTTTCTTTTCTGCTTTGCTTCTTGCTCGTGATGATTACCCTTTTCATGGCTTTTAAAGTAAATCTCTATGTCTGGGGCACAGGGGGCTCTATCCCACAGTTCTTCTGCCTAAAATTTGAGGCTTTGTGTGTTGTGGCCTCTGGTTCTTTCAGCTGGAAGCTAAAATGCTGCAGCTTACCTGGTGCTGAGCTGGCTGGTATTGGAGAACAGAGTCCAGGTGAAGTCTTTTTGAGTTTCTCTAGAGTTACCCTGGAACTAGCTCCATTAAGTGTGGGGGAGGGGTGTTCTGGCCACAGGAGGTCTCCTCTGCTGAGCTAGAGCATAGGCAAGCTCAGTGGTTAGTGATCCTGTCTCCTCTAGAGTTTTCCTGATTCCCCTGGAGTGCTGAGGCACTTCTGGGGTACTGGTGTTGGAGGTTGCAGGCTTCACCCTGCTGGGGCTCAGGATCTTCTCCTGGTTTGCTGAGGTGAGGTTGTCTGGGACAGCTCCAGTCCTGAACTGATTCCTTTCAGCCACAGCAAGAGGGACCTTCCTTAGAGATTTTCCTAGTCTCATGGGCTAACAGACTGTTTACCCTTTCTGATGCTCCCACTGTTCCAGCATTTTTCCTGGGGAGATAGTCTCTGGGCTCTTTAAGATCAACAAGGGGAGGGAGATAGCAATTAACAATCACTCTGCCATCTTGGCTCCCAGAACTGGAAATCCTCCCTAAGACCTTTTCAAGGAATCCTTGAGGTTAAAACCATTTTTGTAATAGTATAAAGACATTTTAATTTCTAGTTTAATAAATATCAATACACATAACTGAAGGGATGCCAGTAAGTGTTTGATAATCAGGGCTCTCCAGAGGGAAAAATATGCCCACAACACATTTGAAGTTTAATTGGCATTATTACTAATTTTCTCCATACTTTTCTTAAGTCCAGGCAATCAACAAAACAAATCAAACCCTGATTTATTTATTTATTTTTTGCTTTGAGAATTGCGTAAGGAACAAGAAGGAGAGGATGTAAAGACTCAAAGGCAGATGTCCACAGGTGCAGTAGAAATCTCAAAAATAGATCTTCCACTTCCAGAGTGAGAGTGCTGGAACCTCAACTAAGAACGACAATGAGCAGAAAATATTCATGACCATATTTGCAGTGATTGATGATTTCTGAGGTTTAAATGCTCACATGGAAAGTTGAACAATTGATTATTTAGAGCTGGTTCCAGCACAGCCTAGATATAGCCCATATAAATGAAAGCTCTTTGGGGTCTTCAGTAATTTTCAAGAGTACAAAGGGGTCCTGAGACCAAGAAGTTTGAGGACCACTGGACTAGATGAACTTTCAAGTCTCTTCCAGCTCTGTGTTTATGATCTATGTTCTAGTCTGACAGATAGAACTCCAGCTTTAAAATCATTCCCTGTCCCACCTACTACTTCCAGTTCCACTCCATCACAGAGGGCAGAAATCTGAGCGCTAGTTGCACTCATTACATCAGAGATCACAAGTTTCACTTCTCAGTCTTATAGTGCCTGGAGTTACAGTTTCCACCCCAATCAGGAAGCTACTCTTTTGGTCTTAGCCACAGCTGTTTGTCTGGTCTGAAGGTGGCAGCTATCACCCATCATCTATACCCTTTGTTCCAAGGTCTAACCCTAGTTTAAGACTCCCTTGTCAAACCTCCCAACCCCAACACTGACATCTATGGTCAACTAAGTAGTAGTAGAGAGACAAAATATGACAGAGGGAGTGGAATTTGCTGAAGTTCAGAGGCTACTATATATAGTAGAGATCATCAGCAGCTCTCAACCATCTCTTTGCCCTGAGATTGGAGAAAAAATAAGAAAGAGGGAATGAAAAGAAATGACAAAAGAGAGAATGTAATGACTCAAAAGTAGATGCCCACAGGTGCATCAGCATCATCAAAAATGAGTCCTCAGATCCCAGAGTGAATCCAAGAACCCAAAATCAGAATGACAATGAGCAAAAATGATTGTGACCAAATCAAATAATAATTCAGATACAATTGCTAAAAAGTCACATGACTTCTTAGATCCAGAGAATAAAACTTTTGCAGAAATACATGAAATATCATCATGAGATGCAAAAAAGCACCAAATGGGAAAGAAATAAATTAGATAATAAGCATATTAAAGGAATTGAAAGAAAAAAAGTTCAGCAAAAGAAAAAAAAACTTAGAGGAAGAGATAAAATAGCAATTGGGAAAAATGAAAAGCAATCTACAGTAAAAGCATCCATGGAAGCAGCATATAGCAGAAAAAATAAGAGCTGAGTAAAAATTTGGGGATAATGAAAATACAATTGATGAGCAAGACCAGAATGTGAGAGATCCTACTAACAAAACAAAACAAAACAACCAGACCCATGAATGGAAGTGTAGTGAAAAGCAAAGGTTGAGAGAATAGAGTAAAAAGATCCAATGGTGGGTTAATTGGAGTGCCAGAAGGTATAAAAAAAGAAATGAAAATTAGACACCCTCTTTGAGAAACCAATTAGAAAAATGTTCCCAGTGGGAGCAAGAATAGGTTATCCTATGCAAATGGAAAAAATATTCATGGAATACTGGCATGGAAAAATTCTAAATACGAATTTTCCAGACACATCATTCACATGTTCAGTGTTAGATTTATAAAGCCAAAGAAAGGAAGACTGCACAGCACACAGTGTCAGTCTATCAGTACATATGTCTGGAATATACATTGCACATAGACAGTGAGATGGCCAAGAATTCAAGAGGAGAAGGAGAAAGAGGAATAGGAGAATCAAGAGAAATAGAAAGAGGAGAAGGAAAGGGGGAAGAGGAAGAGAAGGGAGAAGGGGAAGAAGAAAAGGAGCAGCAGGAGGAGGAGAGAGCATTTCAATTGCATTTGGGAATTTGCTCAGTGTTTTTAATGACCCAAAGTTTCTCCCCAAACAAAAGCTTTTAAAATGCCAACATCATTCCGGTAATGCTGAAAAAATTACAGTTATAGGTCAACCAACAGACAATAGGGAGATGTGCAGTGAGTGTGAAAAGGCTATAACCTATTATCAACAAAGAATTGTACAACAGGGATATGAAAGATATCAGAGAAATATGACTAGTAACCATAATAGCTAGCATTTACATAAGCACTTTTTAAAGTTTATAAAATACTTTACATATATAATTTGATCCTCTCATAGCAACCCTGGGAGATATTATTATACCTGTTTTCAAATGGGGAAACTGAGGCTGAGAATTTAAATCATTTGCCTAGGGTTAGATAGCTATTAAATGTGGAAGGTGGAATTTGAACTTTTAGCCTGCCTGCCTCTGAGTTTAGCATTTTAGAGCTGTGTCAGAAATGAACAACCACCAGTGGGTAGCTGGTACGCTCCACTAATATCAGAGAGGAAAGGATGAGGGATGAGGGAGGTGAAAGGTCATTGCATATATTATTTCATGAGTCTCACAACAATCCTGTGCTGTAGACATGGTAAGCATTATTGGACCCAATTTACAGATGAGTCCGGAAACATTAAGTAGGTTGATCATGGTCACACAGTATCAGAGGCAGGAATTGAATTCAGGTTTCTCTGAGTCTAGAATTCTGTCCACTTGGAGGTGAGCTCTCTGATGAATAAAAATCATGATTATGAGAAATATGGATTCTGTGACTTCTTCCCATCCTACTCCTATCACAGCACTTTCCTGAGATGTACAGTACCTTCCCACCGCCCCTGATTGCCCAGAACACCCTTTCTGGTCTGTGTTATACCCCAAGATTTTGACTTTGACCCAGACCCTACCCATCAACTCTTAGCTCATGCTTCTTCTCCTTAGGTCTTTTGTGGCAAAATATCGATAGTCACCATGTATAAAATACATACCATTTGCACCACAGTTTCCTCCAGCCAATCCTGGGAGGGAGGTACAACAAATATTGTGCTTCTTTTATGTATACGTATGTGTATGGGGGGCATGGCTCAAAGTCTGGGAGGCCGTATGTGCATGCGGAAGGCAGGCATTTAGAACTAGAAATATAAATTTAAAAAATTTGTTATATTTCTTTAACAATCTTTTTTTTTAAATTTGAGTTCCAAATTCTCTCCTTCCCTTCCACCCCTTCCCTACCCCTTGAGAAGGCAAGTAATATGATAGCAATTATACACATGAAATCATACGAAAAACATTTCCATTAGCCATATTGTTAAAAAAGAAAGAAAAAATAAAGAAAATTAAAAAAAATTACAATATGCCCTTAGAGTCCATCAGTTCTCCCTCTGGAGGCAGATAGCATTTTTCATTGTGAGTCCTTTGGAATTTCCTTGGATTGCTGTTTTCATCAGACCAATTGCAATTGGTCACTGTTACAATATTGTTGTTACTATGTAACATTGTACAATGATCTCTTGGTTCTGCTTACTTCACTTTTCATCAGTTCATATAGGTCTATTCAAGGTTTTCTGAATTCATCCCCTTCATTTTGTACACAGCACAACAGTATTCCATCTTAGCCATATACCATAACTGGTAGAACTAGGAATTTGAGATGAAGATCTATAGGATGGTGTTGACTCCATTTAGCTTGTTTTGCTCTTGTCTCTTCCCCTTCCCTTTTAATTTATAGAGGAAGTCCAGATTATTTGGGGAGGGACCTAGGGAAGCCACACAGTCTTTGTGATTTGTTGAACTGTAACTGCCTAAAATGGTTTGAAGGGGAATACAGGTTGATAATCAGGAATTGTTTGAACTCTCTAACCCTAAGTCAGATAAGAGGCTTGGGACAATGACTTTGATCAATTATAAAAGACAGCCTAAAGACCATGTTGCTCTATGGTATATGTTCTCAAAGAACTTAGCCCCTGGGACTGAGTCTCTAGGAGCTAACAGACATTTCTCTCTTAGTAGAGAGAAAGCCCAAGTGGAAGATTTTCTCCCTAGGCCAATGACAAAGGAGCATGACAACTTGCCTTTACTCATTTAAAGGTATGAATCTTAGCTGCTGGACTCTAAGGTGGGAGAGACAATTTCTCCTTTTATAAAGAATAGGTTGCACCTCAAGGGAGAGATACTATACATGGCAGTGGGAAAAATAAATTTGTAAGTGGGACTACAGAAAAGCAAAATCTATGAGGAATGGTAGAGACCCTGTCCAGAAGCTGAATGCACCACTAAGTATCTTAAGTCCTGCAGCATCAGAGACTTGATCTACTCCTTTACTTGTGTGTTCTTACTGTGCCTACTGGTGGCGTGCATATTGGTGATAGAGTATGCCCCAGGTTTATGGGGGAGGAATGTTCAATTGCTACTTTTCTTGCTAGGCTATTTCAGAAAACATTTTTGCTAAAGACTAATTGTGTCCTAGGTGATTAGAAGAAAGTAAATAGATTTGTGAGGGTCTGTAAGTTATGGTCTGCAAGTCCAAAGAGTTTCTTGAATCTGGGGTCACTTTTCAGAGCACCTCGGGTGCTCCATACAGAGGAGGAGACTGAGTCCATTGTTTTTTTCTACATGGTCAATATGGTTAATGGGGGGTGGGAGAGTGTAGAAGAGAGACAGAAGCTACCTGGGTAAGATTCCTAGCTGGGTGACCTTGGATAAGACACTCAGTTTCTCTGCTCTCTAGTTTCATCATTTGAAAAATAGGTCAATAATACTTGTGGTACCTATCTTACAAGGTTGTTGTTGGGATTAAGTGGAAAAAAGTGTATGCAAAACACTGTTCAGACCTTAAATGCACCATATAAATCTGTTATTTTGTATTATGATGGAGAGAGACACTGTGGTACCTTGCAATAATAACAGTTCATATTTATATAGCACCTACTATGTGCTAGGCATTGTGCTAATCACTTTACAGTTATTATCACATTTGGTACTTACCATAACCCCGGGAGGTAGATGCTCTTATAGATGAGGAAACTAAGGCAGATAACTGTTAAGTGACTTGCCCACAGTCATATTGTTAGTAAGTTTCTGAGATCACATTTGAACTCAGGTTTTCCTGATTCTAAGCCAGATTTTCTGTCCATCGCACCACCTAGCTACATCAACTTTGATAGTCTGAGGTTCTGGGTTCAGATTCCAACCCTGCTACTTAGTACTTTGATCAGGTCATTTGCTTTCTCTGGGCCTCAGTTTCCTGATATGTAAAATGACAGTCTAGGAGTTAAACTCCTGTGACTGATCAATTTAAAGAAATAGTTATTGAGCTTATTGTGTTTACTCACTTGAAGGTGGGTGGGTTAAGTTTCAGAAAAGTGAATAAAGGGTGATGTGTCCTATCTGCCAGCTGAGTGACCTGTGGGAGGAGCTGGGTGGCAGCTTTATGAGCCAGCAGATAAGGGTGAGTATAGACTAGGACCTGCATAGACAATGAGAGTGAACTTCAGTGCTCACTTTGTATCTCTAGAAGAAGCAGAGGGAACCAGGAATTCTAGAGAGACTCCTCAGGGACTAGGACCTGGAGGTCCAGGCTGTAGTGATGGTGGGGAAGGCAGCAGCGTCTCTGTCTCTCTTTGGCCTTGTCACAGATGCTTGGGGGAAAGCTTGTCCTGAAGGGAAGGCCCCTGCTGTGGCTCCGAAGTCCTCCAAACCTGAGCATCCGGGGGCTGGCAGAGTCTGTGACTGCATAGAGATAGGACAGAAGAAGCAAGTGGCAGAAAGTGCCCACCTAGCCTGAAAACTCTCCTCCTAAGGCACTTCTAGGTAGGTCTAAGAGCAGGAAGAGTCAGTGACTGCTGGGGTATGGGGGAAGGAGGAGTCCTTATAAGGTTCATGCATATATGGTTGGAGAGGAGGGGAAATGGGCATTTATGTGTGCTGGGGGAAAGGGAGGGAGCTGAGAGAAATAGAGGCGGGATTATAGAAAGGTATGAATGTGTAGGACCATTGGGGTGAGGAATGAGGGGACAGGTGACTAGGGATGGAGAAGGGACTCTACTAGAGCGGAGGCTAGCGTGTCCAGGATGCAGGAAGTCTTGGAGCTTAATGGGGGTCTTAATGAGTCTCAGCCCCCGACCCAAGGACTGAGAGGCAGCGCACTCGGGGGCAGTAGCGTGGAGGGAGGGAAGTCTCAGGTGAGTCTAGAGAAACCTTCCTTAAGGTTGCCCTCCAGGCAGGAAGATCGCTGCTAAAAACCGAAGCCAGCCTGGACATCTTGACCAGCCAATAGCAGCGTCGTTGAGTGAGGTAATGCGGGAGCCTTGTGTCTCATTGGGCCAACGTTTGGGGGCATTTTGCTTGGGGATGGAGGCGGGGGGGCAGGCTGTTGGGAGGGGTCCAGATAAGCCTTGGCTGCTTCTCTTTGAGGCTCTGTCCTCTGGGAATCCATTTGTTTCTGTCCTCTCTTTGCTGGGCTTGTCTCTTGTCTCTTGCCTCTCGGCTTCCTTCCCGGGACTGTCAGTTTCCTGGAGGTCTCCAGGCGAGCTCCTTGCCCAGCTTCTCCGGTTTTTTTCTTTTTGGATTGTGATACGGCATCTCTCTGAATCTTTCCCTTTCTGTGTTACACTTCCAGCCTCTATCTGTCTCTGCTTTGCGGCACTTGGTGTTTCTGGGGTTCATCTCCCAAGGTGAATGGAAGGGGTCCTCCGTGATGGAAAAGATCCCTTCCCAGAGCCCTCACGTGCTGGAGAGCATGGTCTTCCCTGTGCAGAATCCTCGCTCTCTTCTGCCTCATCGCTGGCCCAGCTGGTCTAACTGGTCTCACCCGCAAGCTCGAAATAAAGCATTGTTCCTCGTGGTTCTTCATCTCACCAAATTGACCTGGGAAAGGCTGGCCCCCTACTTATTTCCTTTTAATATTCTGTGTTAGGAGGGGAAAGCCAAGTGGAGCTGGGTGCGGCAATTTGACATCTTTCTCTCTGGAGATCTTTAGCGAAGTCAGGGTTCCAGGGCCCCAACCACCAAGAACCCTTATCTAGGAGCCTGGATACCAGGAGCATGGCTCTGTATACTTCCACTAATGTGTTCTGTGACCCTGAGTAAGTAATTTCCTTTTCCTGGGTCAGTATGCTCCTGTGCAGAAAATGAGGAGACAGGACAGAAGCAGTGTGGCATAGAGAGAGAGTTCTGGAATTGAATTAAGGAAAATATGGGTTTAAATTCTGCCTCCAGGCGCTAGCTAGGCAGCCTCTCTGGGTCTTAGTTACTTATCTGAAAAGTGAGTGGAGTGAGTGACCTCTAAGGTTCTTTTTAGCTCTAAACTGTGATCTTATTAGATAATTGATGTGGACTCTTCCTTGTTTTTGTTCTAAGGCTCTGACATTCTGTGTTCTAAGGACCCTTCCTGCTCTGACACTGTATTCTAAGAGCCCCCTCAGCTCTGATATTCTGTGTCCTACGGTTCTTTCCAGCTCTGACCATCTGAGTTCAAAGGCCCTTTGCAGCTTCTATGCTTTGTGCTCTAAGGTTCCTCCCAGCTCTGATCTCCTGGGCCCTCCTGTCAACCCACCTCATCTCTCTTTGCCTCTAGTGTCCTCTACCCCTCCCCTTTTCTGGCCTGTCTCTTTGCTCCCACCCTTCTGTGCCTCATCTTTCCCTGTCATTTTTTCTTTCCCTCTCTTCCCCTTTCCTGCCCCCACTCTCCTCCTCCTAGTGCTGCTGGGAGCCAAAGGCATGCAATCACTGGGCTAGTGGCTTCCCCTGAAACCTCAAAGAGCCCCTGCTGCATCCTGTTGTGTGTCTTGGTCTCCTACCTGGGGCCTTCCATAGAGACAACATGGGGTGAATGAAGTTAGCTGACTGAGAAGAGGAAGAAGGGCCATTAAACTGTAAATAGTGTTAAGAAATTCATAGAGCACCAGGTTAGGTATCAGGAAAACCTGAGTTCAAATCTGGCCTCAGACACTTACTAGCTGTGTGACCTTGGGCAAGTCACTTAACCTAGTTTGCCTCAGTTTCCACAATTGTAAAATGAGCTAGAGAAGGAAATGGCAAACCACTCAAGCATGTTTGCTAAGAAAACCCCAAATGGGTTCAGGAAGAATTGAGCATGACTGAAAAAGGCTGAACAAAAACAAAGTCTCAAGAAGGGGAGTATCTTCATCTCTGGAGGCTGTTTGGTGCTGCAGAAAGGTAGCTGGCCTAGGTAGGAATTAGGAAATAGGGCCAGCTCTGCTTTTAACTCACTGTATGACCTTGGCAAGTCACAAATTATTTGAGCCTTATTTCACTCATCTTGCTAATCAGGGTTAGTACAATCACAGGATTGTTGTGAGGATGGAATGAAACAACATCTATGAAGTGCTTCTGGAGCTCTTATTATGTGAGGGATCGTTAGTATTAGCACCTGTGCCCCTGGATTTATCTTCTTCTTTCCTCTAGGGTCCTGCTCCATCAATCAACCTGCTCTCCCTTTTTCAATTCAGTTCAATCCAATCGACAAGACTATAATAAGCACCTATCTGATGGAGGTAGCTTGGTTTCTTGGCTAGGGCAGGGGACTCAGGCAGTGTTTTTTAATGATTTCAAGTTGCTCTCTGACACAAAAGCTCATCTTTCCAGCATCACTTGTCTCCTGGCAATGCTAGCCACCTGTGAAGAATGGAACACCATGGCGGCTGAAAGAGAGACTGGCAGAGAGATGAGGCATGGAGGAGGCAGAGATAAGAAAGGGGAAAGAGACATGGGACAGAAAGTTGAAGACAGGTCAGAGAAATGAATCAGAATAATATCGAGGAGAGAGAGAGAGAGAGAGAGAGAGAGAGAGAGAGAGAGAGAGAGAGAGAGAGAGAGACACAGAGACGGAGAGAGAATGAGAGACATGGGACAGCCCTCTATTTTCCCATTTTTCACGAGTAGTGACATTTTAGAATAAGACTTCATTTTAAACAGACAGCCACATCCCTATTTTTCTTTCTTTGATCCCAGATCTTGAGTAAGAGGTCTACCAGTCTCAGAGCTCAGAAGCCCAATAACAGAACAGCAGATTAGAAAGTCTCTGTCCCTTCCTCCCCCATTCCCCCAACAAACAAAAGTCCTTCAAGGCTAATATTAGACTGGTTAGGAACCCAGCATGACTGGGTTTTGTTTTAGTTTTTTTGCATATAAGTACCTGTGGGAAAATGTCTCATATTTAGAAACCTGCTAACCCCAGAGGGACTTCCTTTCTCTATGTGCCAAACAAAATTTCTTTCTGTGTTAGCTTATAATAATGAATGAAATAAAGGCTTTTACTGCCTTATACACTAAACTGTAAACAGTGGGGTTTCTTTTCACAACCACGGAGAGTTGAAACCTAAGAGACTGGTCCATCACAAATTTATTATTTTCTAAAATTGTAGGGGACCCAAAGGGCAATGGAAAGATGCCTGGAAGTTGTAAGGAAGGTATACTGTTAAAAAAATTTAAAGAAGAACTCTGAACTCAATAAAAATGAAATAAAATAAACATTTCTATATGTAACTAGCAAGTCCAGACATATTCCATATCTCTGGGGGTTTTAGGATACCCCAGAATCGAGAGGAATCTCTTTTCTCTACTGATATCAGTTTGAGCCCCCACTAATAATGTTGTCTTTCTTATTATGGGCTGGAAACTAGCACCCTAGTTCCAACTTACTAGTTAACATTAATTGGTTTTTACAAAGGGATATTTACTTTAAAGACAGAGCAGAACAAAACTCCAAGCACTTCCCCTTCAATATCTCCTGGGCATACTCTTATTTTAGACTACCTCATTAGTTGGGGGTTGAGGAACAGGTTCAAATCTTAGCTGCCCTTCCCTCTGGGATCAGACTTTTTTGTTTGAAACGTACTCAGACCTCAGACCTCTTCATCACCTCTCATTAGTGCTGGGTCCAAATCCCCTCCTTCCTTCCTCTTTCCTCTCTTTTTTCTCTCTCCTCTCCTTGAACCCCACCTCCCAATTCCAACTTAGAGAGTTATTCCTTTTGCTAAGGCATAGTCTCAGTCCACCAGCCAAAGAGAAAAGATCAGCTCTCTCTAATTCTCTTTTTCATATTCCCCTGGGAGGGGTAACACATTAAGCCTTTGTGAGTCACTAACACCTCAGAGTGAATTAATATCACTAATATTTATATAGTACTTTAAGGTTTGCAAAGCATTTTTGCAAATATTATTGCATTTGACTCTCCCAGTAACCCTGAGAGGTAAGTACTATTGTTACACACATTTTACGGATGAGGTAGCGGAGGATGCAAGGTTAGGTGATTTGTCTAGGGTCTCATAGCTAGTAAGTGTCTCAGGAAGGATTTGAACTCACTTGAACTACCCTACTCAGTGCAGTTTTGTAAAGTTTACGGAACATCTAGTTCACTTTCTTAAATATTCAACAAACACTTAAACACCTAATATGCTTCAGGCATCACGGTAGGTGATGGGAATACAAAGACAAAAGGGAACCATTCAATTTGGGGATATACCTGGGTAAATGGATGCATGTAAGGCATGGTAGGGAAGGATAGATTTGAGGGAGAGGTCCGACAGTGTACTCCATCATCCACTGACCCAGGACGCTTTGCTGTTCCTCGCAGAAGACACTCCATCTCCCGACTCTGGGCATTTTCTTTTGTAAAAAATATTTTTGGCCTCACAGACTTCCTTAAAGGGTCTTGTCATCACTATGGGTCACACTTTCAGAACTGTTGCATGAGCTCATACTGTTTTTCAGGTGTCTTCTCTTTCTCTTAAACTGTTGCTGTCGTTTAATTCTTCATGATTGCATTTGGGGTTTTCTTGGCAAAAGTATTGGACTGTTTTTGCCATTTCCTTCTTCAGCTCATTTTACAAATGAAGAAACTGAGGCAAGCAGGGTGAAATGACTTGTCTAAGGTCACACCGCTAGTAAGAATTGGAAGGGACCTCAGAAGACAAGATTTAGCCAAAACCAACCTGTATTGGGACAGGGATCCCTTCCTCATCGTCTATGACAAGTGGTTGTCTAGGCTCCACTTGACAACTTCAGGTGATGGGAGGGTACCCACTACCTGTCTAGGCAGCTTGTACTTCATCCATCAGTCAAGCAACAAACATTTATTAAACACCTATTGTGTACCAAGTACTCTGCTAAGCCTTGAGTGTATAAAGAAAGGTAAAAGATCATTCCTGTTCCCAAGGAATCATAGTCTAAGTGGGGACATGACATACAAACAACTA
This sequence comes from Potorous gilbertii, assembly GCA_028658325.1. Taxonomy (NCBI): domain Eukaryota; kingdom Metazoa; phylum Chordata; class Mammalia; order Diprotodontia; family Potoroidae; genus Potorous; species Potorous gilbertii. Next base: position 57,306,789 of record CM053771.1, on the reverse strand, counting down.
TTCCAAAGAAGATGTGAACAGGATAAATGGGAGTTAATCAGCAGAGGGAAGGTGCTAGCAGTAAGGAGAATGGAGAAAGAGTTCTTGTAGAAGGTAGGGTTTTAACTGTGACTGAACGGTGCCAAAAGAAGCCAGGAGGCAGAGATGACAAAGGGGAGAAGTCTAGGTATAGGGGATTGCAGATGAAAATGCCCAGAATTGTGACATTTGGGGCTGGCTTGAATTATTAGGAAGTTTATTTTTAGTAAAAGTAAATGAGTTCTTAGGAAGTTTAAATATTCCTTTCACTGAGCCTAAAAATGCTTCTCTGGAATTTAGGATCACAGATTTAAGGACTTTGAATCATCTTGTCTACTTTCTTTGGTTTTTAGTTTAGGAAATTGAGGCCATGGGAAATTAGGGGGCATCCTCAGGTCACAACATAGTCATTGAAGGAGGCAGGATTTGAACCCAGGTTCTCTGACAGAAGAGACAGTGCTCTTTCCACTGTGTGAATGTATTTCTAGTCTTGCCCTGGGAGCCCTTCTCCACATGACTGCTCTTGAGACACTTGATGAATATTGTTATCTGTACTAATTAATATCTGTCAAAATTAATATCCATGAGTAATGTCTTCAACAGATCCACATTTTCAAGTCCCAATACCATTCTGGCTGCCCCTCCGTTGATGTGAACTAGTTTGTCAATGTTCTTCCTAAAGCACAGTGCCTAGGACTGAAAATAATACTCCTTCCTATAACACCCTCTGGGGGCACCCAGCAATTCACAGTTACAGACAGGTTGGGCCCTTGAGGGTTGGGTGACTATCCCAGGTTCAGGGTCCATACTCCTGAAACTATGGCTCAAGAGGCCCTACCAGTACCAGTCTAGGTGGATCCATAGTGGATAAAACACTTGGTCAATGGAGTCAGGAAGACCTGAGTTCAAATTCAGCTTCAGACACTAGCTGTGTGACTCTGGCCAAGTCACTTCACCCCTGCCTGCCTCAGTTTACTCATCTGTAAAGCGGGAATATATAATAACACCTACTTCTCTGGGTGCTTGTGAGGATTAAAGGAGATAGTATTTGTAAAGCCCTTAACACAATGCCTGGCACATAGTAGTTACTTATCCCTTTTTCCACTCCCTCTTACCTTTCAGAGTGGGGCCTATCTTCTAGTTTTAAATTCTCCTCAAGGCTACTGGCCCAGGGGTAAGTTAGTCAATAGCCTGGAGCAATCCTCAGACTTTCTCTAAGCCTTTCATATGGAAATGAACCAATCAATGTCTGAAAGGGACTCTCTCTCTCTCTCTCTGATATCTCATTTCCTCTGTTATCCCCCATAATGACATCCTATAATTTCATAAAGTGGATAGAGAGGATTCAATTAAGTGGGTCCCCTACTCTACTCCACATGGGCAGAGTTCAACTAAGGAAAGAGGATAGTATCACAATCACCTTGGTCCTTCAGGATACTTTTGCAAGAATGGAACCCACGATCGGGTTAGTTGGTTGGGCTTCTATCTGCCACCGTTAACTTACATGATGCTGGAAATTCACTCAACTTCTCCCCCTTCCCCTCCCCATCTTTTTCACATGAGCTATTTTCTACCTGGGCCTCCAATAGAGGAGTGGCATTGGGGATCAGTTAAACTGACTGAATCAAATTGTCATTTCTGTTAGAATAACTATCTAGCTGCCGTCTGTAGTTGTCAGATGGGTTCAATCATAGGAGACTACAAAGTTTCTTTTAAACTTTTTTTACTATTTATTTTTAATGCTAAAAATGCTTTTTGAGTTCCAAATTCACTTTTTCCTTCCTGTCCCCTTCCCACCCATTGATATAAATTATGCATTTGAGATCATGGGAAACATTTCCATATTAGCCATGTTTCAAAAACAAACAAACAAACAAACCTCAAGAAAAATAAAGTTTAAAAATTATACTTCTATTTGTACCTAGAGTTCGTCAGTTCTCTCTCTCTGAAAGAGGGATAGCATTTTTCATCTCGAGTCCTTTGTAATTGTCTTGTATTGTTGTATTGATCACAGTATCTAAATCTTTCACAATTGATAATTGTTACAATATTGCTGTTACTGTGTACAATGTTCTCCTGATTCTTCTCTCTTCACTTTACATCAGTTCATGTTAGTCTTCCCAGGTTTTTTTTTTCTTCCTCATTATTTCTTATAGCACAATCATATACTACAACTTGTCCAATTGGTTGGATATCCCCTCAATTTCTTTGCTACCGCAAAAAGAGCTGCTATAAATGTTTTTGTACATATAGGTCCTTTCCCCTTTACTTTGATTTCTTTGGAATATAGACCTAGTAGTGGTACTGCTGGGTCATGCAATTTTCTAGTCTTTTGGGCATAGTTCCAAGTTGTTTTTCAGGAACCAAAAGGTTTCAAGTGTGGATTTGAAAGGGAAACTCTGGACCAGGAATTTGGTAGGGAAGAATAGGGAGAGGAGAAAGGAATAAATAATTTATTAGGCACCTACTAAGTTTTGGTCACTGTGACAAGTGCTTTACAAATGTCTCATTTAATCCTCGCAACAATCCTGTCAGGTTCATGCAGTTTTCATCCCCATTTCTGAAATAAGGAAACTGAGACAAACAGAGGTTAAGGGACTTGCCAGGATGACATAATTAATTAGGAAGTATTTGAGGCAAGATTTGAACTGAGGTTTTCCCAACTCCAGGCCCAGCACTGTAACTATTTTATCACTTAGCTGCTTCTAGGATCCAAGATAAGCCAGGAGTTGGGAACAGCCTCTCCAGGGGTTCCTTTTTGTGTCCTGGATCTTTTTGCCTATCTGGTGAAACCTACAGACCCTTTCTTAAGGTCCTATATTCTTAACTGAAGGAAATGCTAAATTTCAGTTAGAAGTTAATGAAAATAAAGATGTAACATTTTTCCTCATCAGAATTCCCAGACAATCTAACATCTCTTCAAGGACCCTTTGAGGATCTGTGGATCCTTGTTTAAGAACTGCTGACTAGGAGGATAGTAAGTCCAAATAGCTAGAAACATAGCCAGCTAAGTTAAAGGCTGCTAGGCTATGGCCTTCCTGATTGATGTCTCATCATCCCCCTGAGACTGGTGGGTCATAAGTGTTCATCGGGACCCTTAATGAGTGACCTCTTCTGCCCACAGCCCTCAAATCAATAACCTCCCAGGGAAGGCTTGCAGCCAACAACACGAAGGCTTCCCCAGGAAACTCAGGGCTCCCAGGCCTAATGCACCTAATAATAACTGATGCTGGGGCAGGCCTTTAAAAAGTGCAAAGCACTTTAGAGATCTGAACCTCACCCTGTAAGGTAGGCTCTATAGGTACTGTCTCATCCTTATTTGCAGACGTGGAAATGGAGAGTTGTGTCTTGCCCTTTGACCCACACTTCTCTGACTCCAAGTTCAGGCCTCAGTCCACTGCACTCTGCTTAATTCCAAAGTCATTCTATTTATCTATCTACTTACCTACTCATCCAGTCATTCCTCCTTCTATCTATCCATCCATCATCTAGCTCTCTATCTGGGACAGTGGTATAGTGGATAGAGCACCAGTGCAGGAGTCAGGAGGACCTGAGTTCAAATCTCACCTCAGACACTTGACACTCACTAGTTGTGTGACCTTGAGCAAGTCACTTAACCCCAATTGCCTCATCCTGGGTCATCTCCAGTCATCCTGATGCATATCTTGTCCCTGGATTCAGATGGCTCTGGAGGAGAAGTGAGGCTGGTGACCTGCACAGCCTTCCCTCGCTCAAAACCAAGTCAAGTGCAAGTCATGTCACCATTTCTCTGATGGCATGGTCTTCTTCTGCAATGAAGGATGAACACATCTATCTATCTATCTATCTACCTACTCATCAATCCATTCATCCATCCAGAGCCATTCCCTCTTATTTGAGGCAGAATTCCATGCTTTCGATCAGTGAACAGCGACTTAATAATACGGAAACTTTGACTCTGTCGCCAGACTTTGCCACTCACTTGTGTTCCTTTTGGCTGTCACTTCCCCTCAGTTTCTTCACCTGTGAAATTGGTCTGACGGTTACTGCCTGGCTTCTGTCATAGGGGTGTTGTGTGGGACCAAAGAGGAAACTAATCAGGAAAATGTTTTGAAATACAAAGTGTAAACCCCTGGGCAGGTGTGGGGTGTGGTTATTATCTTGGTTGTTTCCCCCCCTCATTCCTCCCTCCTGGATTCTAAACAACACACTGGCCTCAAAGCCAGCGGCTTCTGTGAGCAGTTATCACCCTGTCTCTAGGGCCCTGGCTGGCTCTGAATTATTAGTATTCATGACGTTGACTGCTGTTGGGAGGAAGTGATCAGCTGGTGGGGCTGACCCTCAGGGCTTGGCAGGAAGTTGGAGGAAGCTCTGCATGGGAGCCATGCTGGTGGGGGCTGAGCTCATCTTGTCTCACTCTGAGCACTTGGAATCATAGGGTGATAAGTTTTAGACCTGTTAGCCCATCTATCTCATTTCACATATGAGGAAGCTGATACAAAGGTGAAACAGTGAGTGTCAGAGCTAGGATTTGAACACAAATACTCTGATTTTAAATCCAGGGTTGTTTTCATTAAGGTAGCTAGACTGGCTTCAGATTGTGTGACCCTGAAAAAATTGCTTAACTTTTCTCAGGCTCAGTTTCCTCTTCTGCAAAATGGCAATAATCATTGCCAAAGTTGTTGTGAGAATAAAATAATATCTGCAAAGTGCTTTGCAAATCTTAAGGAATAATAACTAGTCATCGTTATCATTTCACAGTATAATAGTGTAAGAAATCTTATCCATTTTCTGTAGAGTTAAGAAGGAATGATGAATTTTTGCTTCACTGCAAATTTTTTTGGGTGGAGATGGAGGGTTGGGTTATTTAGACTGTGACCATCCTGAATGTGGGGGGAAAATCACTGGGTGTGGGGTCAGAAATCAGCAGTCCCTTAAGTAAGGTGATGTGATGGGCTCCATCAATGGTACTCTCTCCCACTGGCTTTCTGCTCCCTGGAATTCTACTATTATTCTATTTGGGGGAAGTTACTGAAGACCCTTGACACAGCGGGAAGGGAATTTACCAAACTATCATCAACCATTAAGAAGAAAGGAAACAAGCACTTTTAAAATTCCTACTATGTGCCAGGTACTGTGCTGAGTGCTTTAAAGGGATCTTATTTGATCCTCACAACAACCCTGCAAAGAAGGTGCTAATATAAAGGTGAGGAAACTGAGGTAGACAAAGGTATGGTGACTTGCCCATGGTTACATTGCCCTAAGCTGGATTTGTTTTAGGGATTAGGAAGACTTGTTGCAAGTCTATCCAGCATTTTATCCACTGCTACTCAAATTAGCTCTGAAGAAAGTAGTGAGTAAGTTTTTCAGATGAGGCTAGAGAGGATGGGAGTGAGCTTGTCCACAGGATACCACCCTGGGAAGGCAAAATTTTTTTTTAAAAATGGTGGTTTTATCTCTGTATTTCCTCATAATTGTCTCCTCCCCCTTGAAGGTACATTGTGGCCAAATTTCTTCTCTCTGAGAGGAATGATCTGATTGGCTCAGCTCATTGTTCATCTGCTATGTCAGTCCAAGATTTATATGCTGATGGATGCACTCAGTGTGCTGCTCATTCAACTACATGGTCTAGCCTGGAAAATCAACATTTATCATCCACTTGTTTTGTCCTGGGTGGATTGTTATTATGAACTTTTTTTAGTGAATTTTTTTCTTTTCTTTTCCCTCTACTTTTTCTTTCTCCTTCCTTTCTTCCTTTATTTATTTATCCATATATCCATTTTATCTCTTTGTTTAATTATGCATTTTTTGTTTATTTATTAGATAGGCAAGGGGATATATTTCTACTATGAGAATGAGAGGGAAGTTAGAATTTTTGGAACATTAGGGAAGAGAATATTGGACCCAGGGGTGACTGAATTTGGGACACAACAGATGCTGAGATTTTCATGTAAAAAAAGTGACATGATTTTTCTTTTTTCTTTCTCTTTCTCTCTCTTTCCTTCCCTCCCTCCCTCTCTCCCTTCTTTCTTTCTATATTATTTTCTCTTATTTCATCAGTATAAAGAGTATAGAGAGTTCCTGTTGAGGGACTTATTTTCTGTTGGGTGAAATAAAGCCTACTCTACATTAGACATTTTGTTAGCCTGGGTGCTCGTATAGGATTTGAAGGCCCTCTTTCCTTATTCTTGTGGAAATCCAAGTGTCAAATTCTGATGTTCCCAGTAGAAACCTGGAGTGAGGACATGATCGAACAGAAAGATATTAACAAGAACTCCTCTAGACTGAACCTTGCCAGTGGAAACCCAGAAATTCAGTCCTGGACCAAAGGTGGTACAAAAATCCTTCATATCTCAAATGAGATCATTGCAAAGTGCTTAGCACAATGTATGGTGCATAGTAGATACTATGTAAATATTAATTGTTATTATTAAGCAATAAAAATAAGAACACCTATAAAATAGCATCTTATTTGTAGAGTTATTTTGAGGATCAAATGAGATTATTTGTACCAAGTATTTTGCAAGCCTTAAAGCACTATATAAATATCATCATCATCATCATCACTATCGCCATCATCATTATCGCCATCATCACCATCATGTTTTTGAAATAATATGAACCAGCTAATTCCTAGATGCTCTCCTTAACCCATTAATGGATCACTGATTGAGGCGGGTCTAATCATCCATCTGAACTATGCCCTTGGCCTTGGTCTTTAAAAGGAAAGTTGGAGAGCAGAGCCGAGATAGAAAGACCTAGAAAGTAACCACTGGAACATTGCAAAGAAAGACAGAGTGAGGCGATGTGCTATCCACAGGGACTTGGATTTAGTTCAGTGGAGAAGAAACCCCAACATCTGTATGGCCTCTCCAGGCAGCTATGTGGCCTCAGAGAAGACAGCGGTCAGAGGCTGATTTAAAGCAATGAGGAGTTCCTGGGCCAAGTTGGAACCTTCAGGAATGTAAGCTGGCAGCATTGGAGTGCCAATGGCAGAGAAACAAAAGAATTTCTGGTCAAGTAGAAGCATTTCCAGACCAAGCTTCCAGGATCCAGGGGAGGGATTCTTGGGCTAACCAGGAACCATGATGTGGAAGAGCAGTCCCAGACCTTGCCTTTCATTGGTAAGGGGTAAGGTTTTGAAATGTTAAGGACTGGAATATTTTCCCTTAGTGGTGGTGGTGGTGGTGGTGGTGGTGGTAGTGGTGGCTCAACACCAGGATATTGCCATAAGTTAAAGTCCAATTGGGCTGACACCAATCCCATAGAAGGAGAATATCAGAGAAGGAAGGAGAGTGGTTTTGACTTGTTGTGGTCTTGGGTTCTGGTCTTTATATTTTTGTTGGGTTGGATAAATCCTATCCTATGTCTGATATTTTGTCAGCCTGCGTTGCTTGCATGGGACTCAGAGGCATTTACCTTTCCATGAAGGTAGGAGTAAAATCCTGATATTCCCAGGGGAAATCCTGGAAGGGGCATAAGCCAAAAGAAGAATAATTATTAAGAAAGCCCAGATAGTCAATCCAGTTCATATAAACCCAGAGCTTTTACAGGTTATTCTTGTATTAGCTTTACATTGGTAAGTTAATACTTAATAAAATTTTACTGATTGATTAGAGTGACTTCATTGGAACAGAGCCCTTTAAACACTGCATTTTGCTCTAATTAAACAAAAGTAGTGCTGTTTTTTGTTGTTGTGTTGTGTCTGAGTCTTTGTGATCCCATTTGGAGTTTTGGTAAAGATACTGGAGTGGTGTGCCATTTCCTTCTCCAGTTCATTTTACTGATGAGGAAATTGAGGCAAATAGGGTTAAGTGATACACTCAGGATCACACAGCTTTTAAGTGCTTTTTTAAAGGCCAGATTTGAGCTCAGGAAGATGAGTCTTTTTGACTCCAGACCCTGCACTCTATTCCCCGAGACCCTGCACTCTATTCCCCCAACTGGCTGGTTTAGCTGCTCTCGTAATAACTCTACCGAAAGTGAAACAAGGTAAGCCTCTTCTCCAGCTCTTTGCCACACTCTCAGCTCCCCAGCAGGGATGGGGAGACAGCCACTTCATCACCACCTGTAGCTAGTACCATTTGTCAGGCTTCCTGAATGCTGATAATTCAATACCCCAGACAGGGCCCCAGGGGCAGGGCGGTGCCTGCTCATCCAAGTTGCTGGCTTTGATAGAGTGTTTAGAATCCTAGGGGGAGGAAGGGAGGAAAAGCAGCTGATACAATAACTCTACCTTCCACCTGTCGGGGCTGCCAGTTTTGCAATCAACTTTCCCACTTGTTTCCTCATCTTGTCCCCACCAACAGTCCTGTAATAAGCAGGGCAAGGTTTATTAGCCCCGTTTTGAAGATGAGAAAGCTGAGGGGAAATGATTCTGACCCAGGACATACAAAAAGTGAATGTCATAGCCAGGGTCTAGGGTTTGCTGAGTTTAGTGGAGAGATTCTAAGAATGGGGTGGAAAAATGACCAAACTGGAAGAGAAGAGTCTTTCTGGGTCCCGATGCCTAAAGCATCAAGCACTCTTGCTTACCTTCACATCCTTCATGGGGAAAGGACATCAAAATAGAGATCACTATATTTTGGTTTTACATCACTATTTCTCAGTGTTTTTCTTTCCTCTTACCCGACCCAGCAACCAATCCCTTAGGAAATAAAGAGGAAAATGAGACCTTTGGAATAAACTATCAGGCACATTAACAGAGTTTGGCAATATAAGCATTGTTCCCCCGCCCTCCCCAATAGTCTCCTATCTCTGCAAAGAAGGGAGAAACTTATGTTGAGACTTGCCACAGATCTTAAGTGACACAATGGGAATTCAAACTCGGCTCTTTGGATTCCAAATCCAGTGCTCCAGTGAGTCTACATTCTACTGTACCATGCTGCTTTCCTATTAATTTTTATTTCCTCTAAATAAAAATTTATTAATATCTTTTGCTTGTACATCACATTTACCACTGTGTTCTCTTCCCTCCAGCCATCTTTTATAGTTACAGATGTTTGAGACTCACATCTCCCCCCTCAGGGTTCAACTCCTGAGGGACTGAAGATATTTTCCTCTAATACTTTTGGCTTAAGCCCTTATTTTGGAGTGTTCTTCCCTCCCCCACCGTCAGTTGTCAGTTTTTAACCTTAGTTCCATGGGACCAATTAACACTAACTCCTACAAAAAGGTATTTACTTGGGAGACAGAAGAAAAGAAATAACAAATAGGTAGAAGATAGAAGAATGGAAATCCACACATTCCCCTCTCACACACCTGGGAAGCTGCTCTCTCTTTTACTACTGTGGTCCCTAGGGAGAGTGGTCTCAAACTTAACGGTATCTACACGGAGATAATTCCATCAAATTCCTATCCATGTAGGAGGTGGCCCATGAGCTGGAGATAAGGATTCTAAGAGCTAGAGATGAGGAGGGAGTGTGTTCCAGGTATGACAGGTAGCCTGAATGAAGGCGTAGAGGCTGAAGATGGAATACGGAGGTTGAGGGTGTTTATTTTAAAATAGATGCAAAAGATGGAAAAATTTTGAGCAGAGGAGTAACATGGTCAGATACATGTCAGGGAAAACAATTTTGTCATTTGTGTGGAAGAGGATGGATTGGGGAAGGGAGAGACTGGAAGCAGGGAAATTTGGAGGCAATTGCAATAGTCCAGGGAAGAAGTAACGAGGTCCTGACCTTGGGTAGTGGAAAGGAGAGAGTTCAGGTTTGAAGGATGTTGAGGAAGAAGAATAGGTAATACTTGCTAAGTGAATAGATATGAGGGAAGGGATGAAAGAAATGGATGAATTTGTGACTGTGAACCTGTGTGGCTGGAAGGATAATGACTCCCTCAAGAGAAATGGGGAAGTTTTCTGGAAGGGTGGCATTGGTTGAGATCTTAAGAGGTACTTTATTTTCCTCCTAGAAATATTTGGGATCATGGGCTCTGACTTGAGAGAGCATGGATTGTTGAATGAATGAATAAGTCTAATGGAATAGAATGGACTGATTTCTTTGCTGGTGAGCTTCCTTGAAAGTGCTCAAGCAGAGGATGGGCAATCAACTGTCAGTTATGCCAGAGAGAGATTTTGTACATCAAGCAGATGACTGGATTTGATCATCTCTAATATCTATTTGATTTCTGAGGTTCTATAATCAGACAACAGAAAACTCAAGAAATAATTACTAGGGATCTCTACCAAGACTCCCATTTTGGGTCTAAGAGTTATCCTCAAATCACCATCTTTTTTCTCCCTGCAAGGATACCCTCCCTCCTCCTTTCCTTCATGACTACCAATTCATCACTACCAGGATACAGTGATTTTTCTGGAGGAGATAGCTTCTAGCTCGTTCCTCTTGCCTTCTTCTGACCATGCAGAGCTTGCCACCTAGTGGTTAGGACACTAAGAAACTGTTTCTTGCTGGGTTCCTAGTAACCGTCCCATCTTGGGCTTAAACCTTGCTTCTTACCATCTTGGTTGTCCCATTTCTATCTGAGATATGTCAAAGACATTTCTAGGGAATCACTTGTGGTTGGGCTGCCTTTTGTTTCCCCTCCTTGTTTTAAATTCATAAAAACATCAAGGACCTTCAAGGCCATTTCATCCAATCACTCATTTTATAGATGAGTCAACTGAGATCCAGAAAGGCTTACCCAAGGTCACATAGCTAGGAAGTTGGAGACCTGGGATGCAAGTTTGGATTTTTTGACTCCAAATATAGACTGTTTTCTATGGTGCATACTTTCCTGCCTGACAGAGAGAAGACAAGTCCAACTCTACCACTGATGCAACGTAGGATTATGGGCAAGTCATTTCCCCTTTGTGAACCTTAGTTTCCTTACTTATAAAGTTAGTTGGTTGGGCTAAATTATCTGTAAGGTACATTCCAGGTCTGATTTCTGTTTTTAAAAATTTCATTTAACAATTATTGATCTCTTGTTTTAAAATAATTTTAATGTAAAACGTATTCCTCCCTTTTCTACTGAGTCTACCTTAGTAACAACAAATAAAAAAGGAAGAAAAAAATATACCAGTTCACAAAATCAACCTATATAATGTCTAATAGTATATGTAATATTCTGTACCTGTAGCCCCTCCCTCTAATTTTCTCAACTACTTTCTGAATTCTTCTTCTTCTCTTTTTTCTCCTTTTTTTCCCCTCTTCCTCTTCGTCCTTCATTTTTACCATGGTTGCTCCTTTTTTAAAGTAATATTTTATTTTCCCTCAATCATATGTAAAGACAATTTTTAATATTCATTTAAAAAAATGTGAGTTCCACATTTTCTCCCTCCCTTTTCTTCCCTCTCCCCAAGACAGTAAGCAATTTGATTTTCCATCATGAGTACTTTGGAATTGTCATGGATCATTGAGAATACCTAAGTCATTGAAAGCTGAACATCATACAAGATTCCTGTTACTGTGTACAATGTTCTCCTGGTTCTTCTGCTCACTTCACTTTGCATCAGTTCATGTAAGTCTTTTCCAGGTTTTTCTGAAATTTCTTATAGCACAATAATCATATACCACAACTTGTTCAACTGTTCCCTAATTGATGGACATCCCCTCGATTTCCAATTCTTTTGAGTCATGCTTCTTGCACGTTATAATTCCACAGTGTTCACTTTCATTTTATGTTCTCAGAGAGGCAGCATGGCATAGTGGGCAAAGCAATGGACTTAAGTTAGGAAAACCTGAGTTTGAAGAGATAAGAGGAATCTTGGAAGCAAGTGGATACTCCTTGTGTGGCTTCTCTCAAAGTTTCAACTTCCTCCTCAGGAAAAATGGAGATAATACTAACAACTGACTCATAGGGTTGTTAGGAGTCTCAAATGAGATATTACGTGTAAAGCTTTTTGAAAATTTTAAAGCACTTTATAAGTATGAGGTGCTAACATTATTGTATTCTCTAAGTTACTCTATTTGGTGGGCTCTGTTCTATCCTTCTCAGTTCTATTGGTCCAGGGGTTTCTAGTAAATGTTCTACAATCATCTTCCCCTCTCCCCCAAATGTATACACACTTAAATTTAGCCTGTTAATAGTATTTTTCTCCCATCACTTTCTTAAGTTTAGAAACTAACAAAACAATAAATCAAGCCCTGATTTGTAGTGTTTGCTGATTTCTGAGGTATGAATGCCCACATTGAAGCTCCCAGCTTCAGCCCACTCCTGCATTGGCCCCAAAGTCAGAAATCTCTTTTTATGGTTTCCTGAGGAAAGGCCATGGCACCCTGTCAGTCTCTATGGATCTTTGCAACCCTTGTGTCCTTGGAGTACAGATGAATCAGTTTACATTTTGTGGGATATCATGCTTCTTCTGGGCTTCCCTAGAAGCCTGGGCAACAGAAATGACTATTGGGTACATTCCCATTTTTAAGCACTCTGGAGACAAGATACAAAATAGGGAAAAATCCTGAAAAACTTTTAATAAAAATGGAAAGCCTCATCTGATCTTAGGAATAGTGGGTGGAAGCATTGTTGTGGTTCAGTAGTTTCAGTCGTGTCTGACTCTTCATGACCCCATTTGGGGTTTTCTAGGCAGAGATACTAGAGTGGTTTGGCATTTCCTTCTCCAGCTCATTTTATAGATGAGGAAACTGAGGCAAATAGGGTTACGTGACTTGCCAAGGTCACACAGTATGATATTTAAAAAGTTTAAGAGATGTAGTTTCTGGATAATTTAATGATTTACTAATAATACTAGCATGTTTATTAATAAGAGGATGCTCATTTGGCTATTTCTTGAAGACCAAAACCCCCTCATGGTGATTGGCTCATAGTTTACATGTCCTTGGGGCAGCGGGTAGAGCACCAGTGCAGGAGTCAGGAGGATCTAGGTTCAAATCTCACCTCAGACACTTGACACTCACTAGCTGGGTGACTTTGGGCAAGTCACTTAACCCCAATTGCCTCCTCCTGGATCATCTCCAGTCATCCTGATGAATATCTGGTCACTTGTTTCAGATAACATTGGAGGAGAAGTGAGACTGATGACCTGCACAGCCCTCCCTTACTCAAAACAAAGTCAAGTGCAAGTCATGTCATTATTTCTCTGATGGCATGGTCTTCTTTGGCAACGAAGGATGAACACATACATGCCCTTGGAAGAGTGGGTGTTCCTGAGAGTGACAATCAACTCTGATTGGCTAACAATTAATGAGAGAATAAATATTACAGTGAGAAGCTGGGCTATTAAATTAAGGGTTTGGGGGTACCAATCATCCAAATCTTAATCAAAGAGACTCATCAATTTTTACATCACCTGTCTGACAAAAGGGAGAATTCACATTTTCCCAGACCTATCTGAGTAACACAATGAACAGTGATGTACCCATTAGCCTAAACTTAGAATTTCTTTTGCTGTCTGATTAGATCTCAGCCTGGGCAAATCTTTGAAAAAGATTTCCCACACTGGTTGATTTCTGGATGGGGAGGTAGAAAAGGGGAAAACCCTTGGTTCTAATTTGATAATTAGTTATTAATACAAGAGAGAAATTATCATTTCTCTCAATAACTAGTAGGTATCTGAGGCCAGATTTGAACCCAGGAAGACAAGTCTTTTTGACTCCATATCCAATGCTCTATCCATTGCTCCACCTTGCTGCACTGGCATATAAGGAATATTATTATAAGGTTATAAGGAAACAGAAATTTGCCTCAAAATGAGGAAAAATTTTCTAATCATTGTCACATATTCCAACATGGAACTTTCTGCTGCAGAAGGTAATGGGATCCCTGTCATTGGAGGTACATCAAAGGAACAAGAGTTGGAAGAGACCTGAGAGATCATCTAGTGTGTCCTCATTTTGGAGATGAGGAAGCTGAAACTCATAGAGGTTAAATGATTTCCTTGAGTTTATACAGTTGAAAATTGAACTAAGGTCCTCTGATTCCAAACCCCCCAAAACACAAAGATAATCTCTGCCCCTGAGGAGATTACAGTCTAATGGGGGAAGAAAAAATACAAAATGATGCAGAAAAGAGGTGGGCAAATGAGAAAGTACTTGGAGTGTGGCCATGATAAAGAGGAGGAGTGTGTCTGCATGATCAAAAGCTATAGAGAGTTCAATTGCAACTGGGTCTTGAGAAAAGGCCCTTTACTTTGCAATTGGGGATCATTGGTAACCTAGGAGATAGCAGTTTCACTTGAGTGATGATTCCAAAGGATAGAGAAATGAATGAATGAATCAGATCATACCAACATAATAAAAGTGATGATACTACTCCAATTAATTTGCAGATTTAGTGCTATGCCAATCAAATTACTGGGAAGCTGCTTTAAAGAACTAGACAAAATAATAAAATTCATTTGGAGGAACAAAATTGTTAGAATCACAAGAGAAACAATGAAAAAAGGCAAAAATTGGAGGGGTCTTACAGCACCAGATCTCAAACAATTATAACATGAACTATTACATCATAAAACAGGTAGAGAGTGGGAAGAAGTAACTTTCAACTCTGTGGTTAGGGGGAGAAATCTTAGCAAAGAAAGGATAGAATTGATCATCAAAGAAAAAATAGACAATTGTGATTACATAAAATTAAAAAACATTTTTGCAGGGACAAAAATCAATGCAACTAAGGTAAGAAGGGAAAATTTCATTTGGGAAAAATCTATACATCATATAACTCTGATAAACCTAGTAAATCTGACTAAAAGTTTAAAGAACTACCGATCAATTTATTAAAGCTGAACTCAGACTTTTGGAAGACACTGTATAGGGAAATGATGAAAAGATATAAAACCAAGAGCAATTCCCCAAAGGGATATATGGTCAAAAGATATGAACAGTATTCAGAAGAGGAAATGCAAATGACCAATAATTTTATTTTAACATGCTACAAATGACCAAAAATAGGAGAAATGCAAATTAAAATAACCCTAAAGTTTCACTTCATACCAAGAAAGAAAATTAATAAAGATGATAAAAACCAGAAATACTCAAAATTGAAGGAGTTGGGGGAAGAAAGACAGATACTTATTCTGTCAGTAAGACTGGGACTTGGTCCAACATCCTAGAAAACAATTTAATATTATGCAAAAAAAGTCATTAATTGTTGTTATATATTGATTCAATGGTCCCACTTCCGGACATGTGCTCTAAGGAGGTCCATAATTAGGAAAGAAAGGTCTCATATATAATAAAATATTCATAACAGCAATCTTTGTGGCAGCAGAACTGGCAACAAACTGAGGGCACAATAATTGAGGAATGGATGAACAAATTGTGGTAGACAAATATCATGGAATATTTTTGTATTATGAGAAACAGTGAAGAACTTAGAGAAAGTTGGAAAGATTTATACGAGCCAATGCAGAGTTAAGTAAAAGAAGCCAAAAGAAAAATTATAATGATAAAGTCATAGAAAATGACACTAAAGACACAGGAATTAAGCTCAGTCTAATGACCAGATGACTCTCAAGTGATGATGGAATCGATTGCAGTGCTAACCTTTGAATCAGCCAGATCAGGGTTCAAATCTTGTTTCAGAAGGTTCTAGCTACTGTAAGACTTAACCTCTCTGAGCCTCAGTTTCCTTATTTGTAAAGGGAGGAACTGGACTGGAGGACCTCTAAGTTCTCTTTGATCTCAAAATCTTAATATTAATGGAGAGAGAGTAATCTACAGGGTGAAATTAGGAATATGTTTTCAGATATCGTCAATGTATTGATTAGTTTTACTTAACTGTGTTTTTCCCCCCAATGTCTTGGAATGCTTGATCTCTCCTAGGGTTTACCAGTCAGTGGGATAGCTACTAACCACTCACTTGGTTCCCTACTCCCAGCCCAGTGGACTTGTCAGCCTCTCTAACATAGCTGTTGCCTTTTTCCTTTCTCTTAGCAAGTATAAGATTTGAGCTATTTGGCCTAGAATTTTGTTTTTGTTTTATATTCCAAACAGCTAACTTAATTAAGTATTTAGCATTGACATCTGTTACTACTTATATATTCCTGTGTAAGTTAGGGGTCCTTTAATTCCTCATCATGATATGGGAATAATTAGGTCAAAGACTTGTGAAACCAGGATATGAGTCTGTTATTTAGTTACTGTCTCGGTTACTGTTACAATGTTATCTTAGAAGAAGAATGGCTTGTGGTCTATCTGGTAAATGCCTTAAAAGAAATAGCCACTTTAATTAGGGTCAATTTGTTTGAACATGGCTAGAAGTTGGAAATGTTTTATTGATATGTACTATTTAAAATTCACCAATGCATTTATGTATACCATCCCTGAACTTTTTGTTACAATTATAGTTAATCTGGTAACTTTCAAATGAACTCATTTACGTATTGGAGTCCAGCTTCTTACACAAAGCATTCTGTTTTTAATTCCTCCACCTTGGGTCTCTGTCTTTTGTTGGTGGAGAAGGAAGTCCGATCGCGTTGAAAGTCACAGCTGTCTGGGTCACAGTATCAGTACTGCTGCAGTAGACAGGTCCTTACTGGGTCTAAGCCAGAATGGTGAGTGATGGTGGTGGTAATGGGGCAGGGTGGGGGTAGAGATGGGGGTGAGGGGTGGGGCGGGGTGGGGCGGGGTGGTGTTGCTCAGATAATCAGCCTAAAACCCTTTGCAAACGTTAAAGTACTGTATAAATGTCTGTTGGTGTTGTTACTATTAGTATCCTTGAATCCGTAGACCTTCAGCCTAAATGACTTAGTTCCCTGAGCCCTCTACTGCCCTTTTGCTGAATTCAAGTAACGTTTATAGGGCAAGTTTAATCTTCATTATTAACATATTCCTAAACCTAGATGATCCACAATACAAAAATGAAACTGAGATTTCTTGCTGGTTTCAGAGTTGTAAAAAGCTCACATTGAAAATTTAACAATTGACTCTCTCAAGTCAACCGGTTAAAACTGGTTTTGGCATCCCCCTTTATTTAGCTTTTCCAAAGCTTTACTTAATTAAACCATCTCCCCCAACCCCTTTGATTTTCACTGGTCACATTCTTTGACTTTAACTTGCTGAATGACTTTGAGTAAATGGCTGATTCTCTTTGGGTTTCAGTTTCCTCATCTGTATAATGGGGGTCATAATATCTCTCCATAGTATCTTCTTTGAGGTTTGTTCTGTGAAGACTTGTAGGGTTGGGAAAGAGTGGATTAAAATATGAGGCTCTACTCAGCCTTGCCTGTAGGGGGTGTCCTAGGCTCAAGAGTCTGAGGTCCTTAGATTTCTGTGGCTTGAGTAGAGCCTAAGGGGTTCTGGCAATGAAGATTTCGGGGATGCAGAGGGAGGAGAAAGGCAGGGAGCATTCCTGGTCCACCTGAAGGTCTCCTTAGACAATGTTCATTCAAAGTTGGCTTGAGATAAATCTGCTCTCTGCATCTACATTGCCCATGTCTGCCCCTCAGCTTTTCCCCTGGTGCTCATGCCCTCCTGATGCCATAGATCTAAACTAGTCAGGATGTCACAGCTAGAAGAGACTATAGAACACCAAATGTGCAGGAAGGAATGCAGAACACACAGTATGAGATCTAGAAAGTCTTGCATACTATATAACATTAGAGCTGGAAAGGAACATAGAACATGGAATCTCAAGAGTTGGAAGGGATCTTAGAATACAGAATGTTAGAGTTGGGAAGGTCCTTTAAAACATAAAATGTCAGCTGGCAGGGCATGGAGCACGCAGAATGTCAGGGCTGGGGGAGGCATTAGATAGCACAACATCAATATGGGGGGAGGGGGGCCTAAGAACATAGAATGTCAGGGTTGGGAGGGATCTTAGCACAATTTCAACATTGGGGGAGGGGAGGAGCTTAGAACACAGAATATCAAGGCTGGGAGAGGACTTAGCACAACTTCCAAATTGGGAGGAGGCCTTAGAACACAGAATGTGAAAGCTGGGGAATACCTTAGTACCCAAAACATTAGAAAACAACTGTTAAAGATCATTGAGTCAAAGACCCTCAAGAGAGAGAAACTGAAATCTCAAGGGGAAGTGAGTAATTCATTCAATATTACACAAGAATTTTTTGATGAAACCAGGATTAGGCATCTTCAGGTAATTTACTGGATAATAAATGTTTGTTGAAATAAACTGAATTGAATTGAATTGACTAGAAATGCTGAAGATGAGTCTTTGTAATAATGAGAGCCTTCAATTCATCTTAATCTAAGGTCCCTCCTTTGTCCTACCCCACTCCCAGCCTTCTTTCGGTGATGCCCCAGATTCTGTATTACCTCTCCTTCCCCAATAAAAACATCCTATTCTCAAGTCCTCTTTCATGATGCTGGTGGATAGGATTTATCTGAAAAGGGCGAGGGACCAAGGGGTGAGAGGTCATTGGGTCCCTGTTCAACTGCAGCCCAACTGTGTGACTCCTGAGCAACTTGTATGGATTTTGTGTATACTTATTCTCAGGTTGTCTTCCTGAGATAATGTATGCTCTTTGAGGACAAGGACTGCTTTTCTCTGTACCTGGGAATAATAAGTATTTAATAAATGCTTGTTGATGGAATAGGTGATTAATAAATGCCTATTGATGGATTTGGAGACAGAGTAACCCGGTTCAAATCTTAGTTCATCTGTTTATTGCTTCCATTACCTTAGTGATCCTCAGTGTCCTCTTCTGTGAAAGGAGAGCACTGTTTTTAGAAGAACTCCTAAATCCTTTCCTGCTTGAAATCTAAAATGTTAGGGCTCACATTCCCTCCCTGGGCCTCAGTTTCTTCATCTGTAAAATGGGGGTGATATGTTGTGCAATGACTAACTTTGATAGACTTGGCTCTTCTCAGCAATGCAAGTTTTTAAGACAACTCCAAAAGACTCATCATAGAAAATGCTGTCAGCATCAGAGAAAAATTAGGGAGTCTGAATGCAGATCAAAGCGTACTATTGGCTCTCTCTTGTTTTATTTCTTCTTTCTCTTGTTTCATTCCATAGGTTATAATTCTTCTTTACAACATGACTAATGTGTAAACATATTTAATGTAGATGTGTATGTAGAGCCTATATTGGATTGCATGCTGTCTTGTGGGGGAAGGGAGGGAGGGGGAGAAAATTGGGAACTCAAAAGCTTGTGGAACTGAATGTTATAAACTAAAAATAAATAAATAAAATTTAAAAAATGGAGGTGATAATCACTGCCCTTCCTCCCCCAAAGTGTTGGTGATGGGGCTCTGAAAGAATGGGTGTGGAAGAAGTTTGTAGTTAACAGTATAACCCTTTAACTCAAGGAAAACACTACTGGGGAAATTTTGAGAGAATTATTTTGGAGTGGGGGCTTTTCAATGGACTGTTAATTTCAAGAGAAGGTCGCAGCTGTTTCTGACTGACCTGAAGAGTAGGAGGAGGCTGATGAGGCCAGGTTGATCTGGCCTTCCCTGAGTCAGAATCTCCACAGATGGCAAGAACGTTAGAGGCCATCTTGTCCGAAACCCCGTGGGAGGAATCCCCTTCCTCTCCCACATAACCAACAAGTGGTTATGACCAACTTTGGCTTGAAGACCTCCAGGGAGGTCTCTCTCCTGAGCCAGCTGTTCCACTTTGGGATAGCTCAGATGTTTAAGATATCCCCCTCTCCCTGAAGCGGGGGCAAGAATGTGCCATGCAGTGCCTTCAAAGCCCCCAATCTTCACCCTGCCCCCCTAGCAACTGTCAGTAAGGGGCAGCTGGTGGAGAGGTTGTGGGCTTCCTGGCATCTCCTGAGGAAAAAAACTTGGGTGGGCACAAGACAGGTTTGGCAGATGTGCTGAAAGAGGGGTGGGGGTCAGGGAAGACTTTGGGACAAAGTGGAGAAAGGGGAAGGGTGAGCCCTCCCCTTTGTGGGTAGGGATTTGCTGTGTGTGTGTTTGTCCTTCATTGTCGAAGAATTAATTTCAGCCTACAAGATCAATATGGCCCCTTAGAAGACTTCTGGGGCTGGCAGGCCAGGGGACAGGTCAAAGTACCTCTTTATTGTGCTGGAGCCAGGAGGGTTGGGCTGGGGCTGGGGCTCCATGGACCCACCCCACCCAATCTGCAGAGGTTAGTTGCTGGCGCCACTGGATTCTAGTCTACTACTCTCCCCTCACCCCTAAGTCCTACCCTACCCCAGGCACCAGAGCATTAAGATTCTTAAGGACTACATTCTGGACCAAGATCTACTTTCTTTAAGTAGTCTTCTCTGCTTATATCAGGTTCCCCCCCCCCACTCCCCCTCCCTGCCGCTTCCTGCCCCCCCCGCAATGCCTAAGACTTCTTAGACATTTACTTTTGATATCACTGTTCTTTGGCATTGTAGTGCACTAAAATGATGAAATCTCAAACTCCCAGAAACAAAAGGCTCTTCGAATCAGCTCTTAGATCTTTACATTATGGTACTTAGAAGGATTGCTTGGGCAAGAATCCCTGACTTGCATTCATCAAGTTCATTTAACTTGAACACTTCTAGGCATGGGGAGCTCATTGTTCTCCAAGACTCATTACTCTTGCTTACTCACCAGCAAGAGAGCACCCCTCTTTGGAGGGGGACCTGACTGGAGAAGGTCAGACTGTCTCCAGGGATTTGTATAGCTGTCCCATGTGAAAGAAGGAGCAGACTTTTTAACCTGGTCACAAAGGATCGTACTGGGAGCAATGGATAAAATTTACAAAGAGGTAATTTTGACTCCATGGAAGGAAGAATGTCCCCATTACTTATTATTGTTCAGTCATTCCAGTCATATTCAACTCTTCATGACCCTATTTGGGGTTTTCTTAGCAAAGTTGCTAGAGTGGTTTGCTATTTACTTCTCCAGTACAAGGAAACTGAGGCAAACAGGTTTAAGTGACTTGCTCAGGGTCACAGAGCTAGTAAATGTCTGAAGCCAGATTTGAGCTCTTGAGGTCTTCTTGACTCCAGGCCTGGCATCCTATCTACTGCACTGCCTAGCTGACCTCATAACCAGAGGGTTCTGGAAGTGGGCTAGCTCAGGAAGTAGTGAGCTTCCCATCCCTGGAGATCTTCAAGAATCAACTCGATAATTATGGAAGGGATCCTTGCTCAAGTACCGGTTAGACTAGTTGACTTCTGAGATACCTTCCAACTCTGAGATGTACCATGACTCAATGACTTCCTAAGGGTAAAGGAGATGCCACAAGATCATCTATGGTCCACAGCTCTGTCATTAACCAGACAATCCCAGCTGGGTCTCCTCATTTTAACTTCAGATGAAGCTCCTTGCTGAGCAGTGGTGTCCTTGGCATCTACATGAGGAGTGTGAACTGAAATCAATTATGCATCCCAAGGATCCCAAAGCCCCATTATGCCTTGTGTCCCACCATCCCCTGTCCTGGGGCACTCTGCCCTCTGTTATCTTTGGAGTGGGCAGATGGAGGCTTGCTGCCCAGAACGATGCCAGATTCCATGGCAGTCCGGGTGCCAAGCACCAGCTTGGGGAACAAACAAAGAACTCACCTGTGGTGAGATCCAGCTTCCAAATATGAGACAGAGGTGTCTGAGCCTTGTGCTCCCAGCCCTGCAGTCTCTAAGCCACAGCTAATTCATGCTAATTAGATTCAAGAAAACCAGAAGCCCTGGCTGAAGAGGTCTGGAGGGATTGGGTGGGATCTTGTTTCTAAATAGACAGTGGATGAAATAGCCCTCTGTTCCCTCTCCCTTTCTCAGTCCTGGGGATCAGTCTGCTCAGGCATCACAGGAGCTGAAAGAAGCTCTTACTGTTTCCATCCTCAAGGGGGACTTGGTGGGGGGATAACCAATTCTAACTGTTCATCCCTTGGAGTGGTCAATGATCTGGGACAGAGTTATCAAGTCCTCTCACTGCGGAAGGCAGCATGTCTATTTATGAGTGTGTACTATGTGCCCTGTCCCATGTAACATTGACAAGCCAGGGTGTGAATGAATGAATGAAAAGGCATTTAGTAAATATTTTTATGTGCCAGACACTGTGCTCCATGTTGGAGATACAAATGCAAAAAGTGAGACAGTCTCTGCCCTTACAAGGAATTTGCATTCTAACTGGGGGAGACAACACATCTAGAGGGGTGATGGCCAAGGAGTGGTTAGGTCAGGGAAGTCATAAAGATACTTAGAGTCCCCTAGAACAGACCATAGACATGTCCTTTTTCAGAAGCAGTGGCACTGTTGATTTAATTATGCCCAAGACAAGAAGGGGAAAGTAAGGGACAGGAATGGGGAGGTGTGGGCAGAGCAGATGGCCAGATTGCTCAGAAAGCTGGCTAGCAAGTAAAGTGTGGTCTGGGGGCTGACTAGATGTAGTGAGCTGAGTCAGTTTGTACCCACTTAGGGCTCCAACCCACACTGCTCAGATCTAAAGTGGGAGTCCCAAAGTTCAGGAGATGAACATTCTCAGGGCTGGTGCATGCATTCTAGAGAGCTGTTACAGTGGGTACTGAGGGCAGAGGTAGCTTGTTGTGTTTGTCTTTCATTCTCAAAGAGGACCATGACATCAAGATAATGACATGATTTGCAGTTAACTTTGACTTGAGTGAGGGAGGGCTGTGCAAGCCTCACTTCCTCCTCCAGAGCTATCTGGGTCTGGTGACCTGATATTCATCAGGACAACTGGAGATGGCTCAGGATGCAATGTGAGACCTTGGCCCTTTTAGGCTAAGGCCTTATCACATTCTCACTATGAGTAAGATACATCCATTCAATGAATAGGCCTCTTTAAGTAGTTACTCAAGGGATGATCCCTTTCAATGAAAAGAAAAATATCAAACTGGGAGGAGAAGATCCTCATGGTTCCTGGGTAAAAGAGAAGGGATCAGGCAGATGGCTGGAAGACTGGACAGCCAGCCAACCCAAGTGGTGAGAGAGAAGGCTGGAAACCATGCCATAGAAGGATGGGTCAAAGGACTTAGAGTCTAGATAGCTTAGAGGGAAGATGAAGAGGGAGGAATAGGGGCTAGATATGGTCTTTAAGTATTTGGGCTTGGTCCAGATTTGGTCTGCTTGGCCCAGAGGGCAGAACTAAATGGGAGGGGAAGCCAAATGATAGGATGATAAGACCCCTGGATATAGTCAGAAAACCTAGGGAGAGTACAAGGACAGTTGTTAACTGACCAAGTGACCTTGGTCAGTTCCCTTTTGAACTTCAGTTTCCTCATCTGTAAAATATGTATGGACATCTCTCCAAGCTTTAAATCCTATGACTTCAATTTGGGTGGAAGGAGATTTCTGCTCAAGATAAGGGGAAAGCTCTGAACATTTCAGAGTATCTGAAAGTAGAATGGACTGATTCAGGAGATCACTGGAGGTCTTAGAGAAAGCTGGATGACCTGTTATTAAGTCATGTAGGAGATTCTCATTCAGGCATTGGCTGGACTGGGTGACCTCTGAGGGTCTTTCTAGCTGTGAGCTTCTGTAAGTCTGTCAGGAAGACAGGGAGGACACTCACATCCCTTCTCTGAGAACTTTAGATATGATCTAGTTGGTGAGAGATGACTCATGCAGGAAACCATGAGACAACACAGAACAACAAGGTGAGAACTATTTTCTAGTGGTTACAGATTAAGTTGTGAGGTGAAGTCACTCCTAGATGCAGTAGAGATGAAGGAAGCCTTCATAGAAGGGGCTGCATTAGAGAGGAGCCTTGAAGGATGGTTAGGATTTGGGTGGACAGGGAGGAAGGGAGAGGGCATTGCAAGGGTACAATGAAAGGCAGGGAGATGAGGATTCAGAGGAGGCCAGTGGCATGATTCACAGAGCTGAAAGGAAGCTTGAAGGACATCTAATCCAACTTGTTCTTGGGCAGAGAAACCCCTCTATTCCTCATCCTCTCAGTGATCCAAACAACTCTCTTTAGGACATATTCAGAATAGGTAACAATGCCACATTGGAGGAGAGAGTTTCCTCACTAGGAGGAGATAACATTACAGATCCATGCCAATTATAGGTACTACACCAATGAAATTTTAACTTTGAATACTCCCTCCCAAAAGAGAGAGAGAATGAGATACACACACAGACAGAGACAGAGAGAGACTAAAGAGGTGATTAGTCCTTCTGTTCTCTGCCTTAGCCAGGCTAAAGTTGGAGTGTTGTGTTCAGTCTGGGCACTACATTTTAAGAAGGCCAGGGAGAAGTTGCAGACTCTCCAGAGGAGAGACACTAGGCTGTGAGGGCATAGGAAAACTTCTCATACAATAGTTTGTTGAGAGGATTGGGAATGTTTAACCTGCGGTAGAGGAGATGCAGAGAGGCATGATAGCATGGTAGCTGTCTTCACCAGTATGAAGGATGGCACCTAGAAAGGAGATCACCCTTCCCTGTGCACCTGGAGCTGTCTAAAAGTAGAAGGAGCTGCCTCAGAGGGGTCCTATTCCCAGTACCTCATAGAAGGTCCTTAAGCTAAGTCTGGATGACAGTTCATTAGAAACGTCAGGAGTTCCTTTTCACATATGAATTCCTTGGAAGCATAGTCTAGTTTACTTTTCTTTTTTGTATCCCCAACATTTAGCATAGTGCCTGGCACATAGTAGGTGCTGAATAAATGGGAATTGGCTGATGAGTTGACTTATTGCTTTTGGAGTCTCTTCCACACATGTAACTCAGTGATCCTGTGATCTTGTGATGGGGGGTCCCTGGACATCATGACCACAAGGAGCCTTGTAATTCAACACCATGGGGCAGGCTTTGGAGACTTTTGATCCTGTAGGTGATAGAGAACAAAATTATATTTTTGCTGAAGTAGGGTGATTCTCAAGGATGAACCAAAAGTCTAAGCAATTTAAGATGTTTGGGAATAATTTAATCTATAATTCCCAGCCCTTATCCAAATAAACACTGTCCTGACCCACACTGCCAGGCAAAGCCACAGACCAGACTCTTTTTATAGCCTTGTTGTGCTCTGAGGTTGGCGAGGAGCAAGGATCCTCCTGTCCAGGAGCATCCTGAAGTTCCCAGCTATGGATGGGGTCCAGTATCTGACAATTTTGTTTTCCAACTCACTGTTCTGACATTGTGCTGTGGAAGTGGAGGCACTGGTGTTCCCATGATAGGCTCCCTGGTTTAGGAGGCTGGGCAGTGACTGGGGAGAGCTGCAGGTTGGGGAAAAGGAGACAACTTTTGTCAGCTAGAATTTCACAGCTAGGATGTAGCTTAGAAGGTAATATTTGGTAAAAGGCAGGATATCAGATTTGGAAGAGACCTAGAGGAGATCTAGCCCAGTTCCCTCATCCTCTAGGTGAGGAAATTGAAGAATCTTGCAGGTCAGACACAGCTAGTTTGACAGCCATTCAGGAAATGCTTGATCAAAAATTTGTCAAGCCCCTAGGTACTACTCTGTTCTGGGCCCAAGGGTGACAGATGTAATGGGGTGTCCATAGATACATCCCACATTCCCACAATGCTCACAGATGTGAACATTCATTGACCTATGTTTCTCATGAGCCTGTGGATACCTCCACAGTATGGCCATATCACCTTGGGTTGGGGCACTTCCATTTTAAAAGTTTAGAAAGCCTTTCAAGGCAGGGTGGCATGGGATTGGTATGTAGCAGAAAGGTGGCATGGAGGATAGAATGCTAGACTCAGAGTCAGAAACACTTGAGTGAAAATCTTGCCTCAGACACTAGCTGTGTGACTCTGGGCAAGTCCCTCAACATCTCTTAACCTTAGTTTCTTTATCTGTAAAATGGGAGCAATAAGAGACTGTATCTCACAGAGTTGTTGTGAGAATCAAATGGAATAACACATGTAGAACACTTTGGAAACCTTCAGGTGCTAGATAACTGCTGCCTGTTGTTATTGACAGAGATGAGAGGTTTGATTTGAGGACACATGCCTTGACTAACTCATGGTGGCTCTGATGAGGCTGGCAGAACTGAAGACAGTGCTGAAAGTGGTGAGTGCACCCCAGTTTACACTGCTGAGAGAGATCAGTATGTCCTACAGTTTCTCTTCTGAGCCCAAAAGACTCCACCATGATCTCACCGGTGTTTCTTAATTGCTCATTCTGAGAAGCCAACACTTTCAACTCTGCCTGCCGTGAGTTTTCTTTGTACCTTTCCATATATGAGCTGAGGTGACCCTTAATTTCTGTCCTAAAGAGAACAAGGGGTTAGTTGGGATCCAAGGTAAGTACTTCTAGGAGACACGTGGGGAAAAGAGAGAATGGATATTTAGGAATGGGTATTCCAATCAGTGAGTGGTATTTCAAACTTTGGTTTGGTGAAGGGGAAATCACTGACTCCCAGGACAGCTCATTCCACTTTTGGACTAATCCATTGGTCGGTCATCAAACTTTTCCTCATAGCAATGTATCATCTGACTCTTTACAGTTTCTATCCATGAATACTAGTTCTGTCCACTTGTCTGGGGCCAAAAAAAACACAAGGAATCCCAATTTTACATGATGTCTTTCAACTATTTGAATACATGTCATATTTCCCTTACGTCTTCTTTCCTCTTGTCTAAACATCTCCAGTGTCTTTGACTGATTGTCCTCTAGTATGTTCCAATACCCTCCCTGTTCTGAATGCCCTCCTCTGCTTATAAATGTCCTTACTCTGTTGTCCTCAGACCTGAATATGATACTCCATAGACTGTCCAACCAAGGCAGAAGACAGGAAGGTTGTCATCTTCTGGGTATTATGGCTTTCTGGCTTCACCTAAGATTGAATGAACTCTTCTGGCTGGCACACCACATTATTGACCCCACAATTGCAATTCACAAACAGTCAGAACTTTTTAACAAGAACTACCCTTGATTTTTGTGACATTACTTTCCTCTGGTCTTCCTTCTACCCATGTGACTACTCCTCAGTTTCCTTTATCATTTCCTTTGTGTGAAGGCTCTTCTGAGTTCTGTTTTCTTTCTCTCCTTTCTGTTGGTGATCTCATTAACTACCGAAGAGGTCAGTTATTATCTCTATGAAGATGATTTTCAAATCTACACATCCTGCCCTATTAAAATTCCTTAACTCCAAGCCTATATAAATAATTGTCTGCCGGACATCTCCAACTGAATATTGCGTTGTCATCTCAAACTCTTCCACCTGATACAAAAAGAATTCTTTATCTTTGGACTTAAACTCACCTCCTCCCCTGATTTCTCTATTTCTTTCTAGGGTATCACTATCCTCTTTTTTTAAAATATAAATTTATTTATTTAACTTTTTACATTCATTTTCACAAGATTTTGGGTTCCAAAATTTTCTCCCCATTTGTCCCCTGCCCCACCCCAGTACACTGAGCATTCTAATTTCCCCTATCACCAATCTGCCCTCTCTT
>CM053771.1:57197491-57271316 GCA_028658325.1 Potorous gilbertii | reverse complement strand
TCTTGGTTTCTCATAAAGTCATTAGCCTCCATCTGTTTCATTCTAATTTTTAAAGAACTGTTTTCTTCAGTGAGCTTTTGAACCTCCTTTCCATTTGACTAATTCTGCTTTTTAAAGCATTCTTCTCCTCATTGGCTTTTTGAACAAGGTTGCTTTTCTTGTTGAAATTCATTCCCCTGTGGGTCTCTCCTGCACAGGCTGCTCACTAAATCTCAAGTGGTTTATGCCCTTAGGAGACCAGGAAGAGTCTTGGCTGGCTCATGGATGTCATGCCTCCATGAAGCGGGGAGGCCCAGGACCATTGCCCAATGGTGCACTTCCTTCCCTTGTGTCTGCTGAGCTTTTCTGTCCCATTCTGTTTCCCACAGATCTGATACAGGGCCCGCCTGGTCTGTGATTCACCACTGCCTTGTCTGGTCTTTCTGTCTTCTATTGACCATCCATCTCCCCAGATGCTCGGCTGATTCCTTTTACCCTACCAGCTGTACTCATGACTCCCCTAGCTTTGGCATTTCTTCATCTTCTCTTATTTTCTGTCTGTGATTTCTGAAGTCCCAGCTTGCTCTCCTTGTCTATAGATGTCTTTCATAGTCATGGCCTTCTGGGAGCTTGAAGTCATCACTATACAGACACACACAGATGTGTATGCATGTAGGCACACACACACACACACACACACACACACACACACACACACCCTACACAATTAAGTCATGATAGAATGCAGTCTGTTTTAGGGGTCAAATGAATGTTTCTGGCAATGATAATAGGGAGAATTCATTTCATTTGAGAAGTGTTGAAAAGAACTTAAGATCTGAAAAGGGCCTTATAACACAGAATGTCATGACTGGAGGGGCCTTCAAGTGTTGAATGCTAGAGATAGAAGGAACTTTATTTACTATCCAAAATTTATTTTTATTCTGAACTTAAACATCAAATAAAACAAGCATTGTTAGATATATAGTAGAACAGAAAAAAAGATTGTACCTAAAACCATTATCTCTGTGATAAGCAGCTTACTGTTCTTTTAAAGCATATAAAAAGTCCAACCTGTAGCTTTCAGACCTTGTCTATGCTTCATTCTGGTCTGGAAAAAAAACTTTCAGAACTTAGAATATCAAAGATATTCTAAAGAAAGGACCTTAGAACACAGAATGTCAGAATTGGAAGGGGCCTTAGAATACAGTGTCAGAACTTGTAATGGACTTAGAACATAGAATGTTACATCTGGAAGAGATTTCAGAACAAAGAATATTTAGTATGGGAAGTACCTTAGAACACAGAATACTAGAACTGGGAGGGACCTTAGAATGTCAGAGGAGAATGAGACCTTATAAAATAAAACCATAGAAAACGAAAACCATAGAAAGTAATCACAGAATTTAAGTACGGAAGGGATGTCAGTGGCTGGTCCATACTTAGAAAGGATGGGGAGGAGAGTCTTGAGGGTGGGCTGGCAGACAAGGATGGCAGACAAGGATGTCATTGGAGGTAAGATCCATATCAAGGAGCTTACAGATTGTGGAAGCCCTGGAGTGTGACTTTCCTCACCATCTGGCCTCAGGGCTGCCACAGGGTGCCAGTCATTCAGCATCAAGGAGGGGAAGGAACCCTCCCCAGGACTCAAGGTTGCTGAAGAGACCTCATGGAGGTGGTTCTTCTGGTCATGAGGGAGAGACTGGAGAAGGCAGAACCCAGGATGTGCGTAATTGTGTCGGCATGACTCTCTTACCCCAGCAGCCTGAGCCTGGGGAGGGTTGTGGGTAGGAGATGGCAATTGGAAAGGCTGATAAGAAATAGGAAAACAGACTCTCAGATGGGGCTAGAAAGAGAGGAAGAAGATTCTAGAAATCTCCAGGGCTGTCAGAGTGTTTAGATAAAATCCAAACTGACCAAAGGACCAGTGGCAAAGAGTTGAGCAGTGAGTCACTGTCAACAAGTATTGATTTAATGCTTACTATGTACCAGGCACTGTGCTAAGCCCTGGAGGGAGAAAGGAAGGCAAGCAGAGTTCCTGTCCTCAAAAAACTTATGTCTGGAGAGAGTTAACTTGCAAAAGAATCATAGCTACAGGAAGCATATGGTATAAATGAAAGGAGATCTGAATAGGAAGGTACTATCATTATGAGGGGCAGCCAGGTGATGTAGAACATAGAGTGTTGGAGCTAGAGTCAAGAAGACTCATTGTCCTTGTTCAGTTCTGGCCTCACATCCTTATTAGCTAGGTGACCTTGGGCAAGTCACTTCACCCTGTTTGCCTTAGTTCCTCATCTGGAGAAGGACATGGCAAACCACCTCAATATCTTTGCCAAGAAAACCCCAAGCTGGAGCACAAAGAGTCAGACATGAACAAAATAACTGAACAACCCAAATAAATCATTAAGAGGGTCTGGAAAAAGTCTCTTTCAGGGCCAACCTAGATTATGATTTTTTTTTTCACAGTCATGGATAGAATAATGGATTTTGAGTCAGGAAGACCTGAGTTCAAATCCTTCGTCTAACACTAGAACCTAGACCCCTTTGACATTCATAGTAAAGGAAGACTATGGACCCTTCTTAGAATCATGGTTTTAAAGGCATGAAAGAAAATACATAGAATCAGAAAAAAAGCAATTATACTGAAACACTGGTATCAAAATGTTTTTTAAAAGCAAGTTCATGGATCCCAGGTTAAGAACCCTGGCATGGATGCATGGCACAGAATAAATCATTTACTCTCTTGGAGTCTCAGTTTGCTCATATGTACAATGGGGATGATGGCAGTAGTAACCAACCCTACAGGGTTGCTGTCTTGAACAAATACTCTATGTTGAGTTCTTTTCAAATTGTAAAGGGCTATTTTCATGATCAGTAATCTTTAGGATTCTGCTTCTAGCCCTTTCTCTTCTTTTGCCTCTCCCCTTCATTCCCACCCTCCTGATAGAGGCAAGTCTCCAGGAAGAAGGCTGTGTTGGTGAAGGAATGACCTCCCTGCCCCATAAGGAGTGGGTAGGGAAGATGAAGTTTGTTTTTTTTTGCAAGTATATGTATATGTGTTTATTTATGATTTAGGGGAGGGAGCTCAGGTAAAGAGAGGATATCTGGGACAAGCTGGTGAAGATGGGTCAAGGGCCTTGTGTCACTAGGGCTGTCAGGAAGAGACCAGCCTCAGTGGGATAAGGATGACTTGGCTCTTTGTCTAGGCAGAGGGATGAGGGTGGCTACAGTTGGTATGCCGTAGTGACTGAGGACCAGTCCTTACAGACCCCAAATGTGGCCCATGGAACATTAGGGCTAAAAGGATCATAGATGTAGAACTGAGAGGACATTAGAGGTGCTAACCCTCTCATTTCACAGATGAGGAAAGAGAGTCAGATTTCAGGATGTAGAATGTGAGAGATAGAAGCACTACAGGGTAGAATGTCAGAGCACCGAAAGTAAGGGGTAGAAAGGACCTTAGAATGTAGAATATTGCCATCTAGGACATAAGACATGAGGGCTAGAAATGTTCTTAGTGCCCAGAATGTCAGAGCAGGGAGGGCCCTTAGAGCACAGAATGTCAGAGCAGGGAGGGCCCTTAGAGCACAGAATGTCAGAGCAGGGAGGGCCCTTAGAGCACAGAGTGTCAGAGCAGGGAGGGCCCTTAGAGCTCAGAGTGGCAGAGCTGGGAGAGACCTTGGAACACAGAATGTCAGAGCTGGGAGAGACCTTGGAACACAGAATGTCAGAGCACCGAAAGTAAGGGGTAGGAAGGAAGAATATTGCCATCTAGGACATAAGACATGAGGGCTAGAAATGCTCTTAGTGCCCAGAATGTCAGAGCAAGGAGGGCCCTTAGAGCACAGAGTGGCAGAGCTGGGAGAGACCTTGGAACACGGAATGTCAGAACTGGGAGAAACCTTGGAACACAGAATGTCAGAGCTGGGAGGACCCTTAGAGCAGAGAATGATAGAGTTGGGAGGGCCTTTAGAATATAGACTATCCAAGGGAGAGGGGCTACATTCATTAGAACTGGAAGAGACCTCAGACCAGAGAATGTTCTGGTCCAGGTGAGCAGGAATGGTTGGCTTCTACTCCATATCAACAGGGTAAATAAACCATCACTCATGTGGGAGTTAAGCCAGGTGCTTTTCTCTGTCTTCCTCATTCATCAAAGCACAGTTCTCAAGGCTTCCCTCTAATGGGTTCATTGTGTTTATCACAGGTGCAAGTAACTTTCCATTGGAAAGTTCAGCCCTAAGAAACCTTTCCAGGGCATGGCCAACCCTGAATAGTTCTTTGTGCTGGGCTGATTATACTTTAGTGTTAGCACCATCTCCTTCCCCCCTTCCCCAAAAGTTGATTGATAATCCACAAGTAATTCCTGAGCATCCACTGTTTGCTCAGTCCTAGGCTCAGTGCTTGCACCTTCCAGGCTCTTGAAGTCAGAGTACAACCCCTTCCTCTAGTCATTCCCTTCTGAGACTCCGCTCCATCTGGATCCAGAAAGTTGCCATACCCCCTAAATCTGGCTCTACCTTTCCAAGGTCTGTTTCTGCTGTTCTTTCCTCCACACCCCAATCCCTTCTTTCATTCTAAGACTTCAAATTTCTCCAGGGAGGACTCCTGCTCATACCAGTGTACTTGTCTCTACCTCTCCGGGGGCACTTGTTCACTGGAAACTTAGCATAGGAAAGAAGGAAGCATTTATTAAGTGTTTACTGTGTGCCAGGTGTTAAGCCAATCATTTTACAAGTGTTATCTTGATCAATCTCCACAGCAAGCCTGGGAGGTAGATATTATTCCCATTTTACAGTTGAGGAACATGAGGCAAACAGAGGTTAAGTGACTTGCCCTGGATCACACAGCTAGTGAATGTCTGAGGCTGGATTTGAACTCAGGTTTTCCTGACAGCAGACCCAGCACTCTATCTATCTACAGTACCACTTAGCTACCCCAAGTATAGGTTACTTTGTATAGTTAATGGTCTCTTTTTTTCATTTCTTTTTTTTTTCTGGACTTAACAAATGCTAAATGAAATAAACATTTCTATGTAGAAAGGAGAACAGAAAGGATTGTACATGAAAATATAAACCTCTATTAGATATAACTTGCTTTTCCTTCTTAATGCATAACAAAATTAACATCTAACTTTCAAAGCTGTTCTATTTGCCTAGGTTTCCTTTTACTTTTCTTTTCCTGTGTCTCCCATTAGACTGTAAGATTCCAGAGGGTAGCATCTCATTTGTGAGCCCTCTCAATATCAAACATAAGGCCTGCACAGAATAGGTGTCCAGGATTGTCATTTGATACCAACAGGGACATCCCAGAAGAGGCCCTGAAGGAGATTTTAGTCTGGGTAAAGGGACTGGACCCAGGGACATAACTATGAGCAAACAAAGGAGGCAATATGGCAGAGTAGTAGGAGCAATGGGTCTGGAGGCAGAGGACCTGGATTCTACCCCTGATGATTACTACCTATGTGAACTTGGGCAAGTCATTCCCCCTCTATGGGCTTCAGTTTCTTCTTATGTAAAATGAAGGGTTTGGACTAGAAGGTCTCTAAGATCCTTGGTGGTGCAGTGGATAGAGCACCAGTGCAGGAATCAGGAGGACCTGAGTTCAAATCTCACCTCAGACACTTGACACTCACTAGCTGTGTGACCTCAGGCAAGTCACCTAACCCCAGTTATCTTCTTCTGGGTCATCTCCAGTCATCCTGATGAATATCTGGTCACTGGATTCAGGTGGCTCTGCAGGAGAAGTGAGGCTGGTGACCTGCACAGCCCTTCCTCACTCAAAACAAAGTCAAGTGCAAGTCATGTCATCATGTCTCTGATGGCATGGTCTTCTTCTGCAATGAAGGATGAACACACATTTCTACATTTGTGTATTCTGTATTTCTGTGTCTATATAAAGATACATGCAAAGTAGATATAAGGCACCTTCAGAGAGAAAGTACCAGTACCTGACAGGAGCAGGAAAGGTCTTTTCCTTTTTGACCTGTATTTTGAAGGAACCTGGGGAATCTAAGAGGTGGAGATGAGGAGGCGGGAAACAACCAGGTATAAGCACAAAGATGTGAATGAAGGACTGTGTGCAAGGAACTGTAAGTAGACCAGTATGGCTTCACCAAAGTACATGGAGGGGAGTGATGTCTAAGAAGTGTAGAAATACAGGAAGGGGTGAGGTCTTGAGGAGCATTGAATGCCAAGCAGAGGATTTATATTTAATCCTACATTGCAAATGCTTTCTTGGCTGCCATATCACACTATTGACTTATCTAGAGCTTTCAGTTCATTCAGGCCTCCTGAGCCATACCTCCCCCATCTTGTACTTGTGATGTTGATTTTAATGCAAATGTACAACTTTGTATTTTTCTTCTAATACATTTCACCTGATTAGATCCTGTGCAATACTCTAGCCTCTCAAGCTCTTTTGAAGCCTGGTAATCATCCATTTGTCCTTCCCAGCTTTATGTCATCTGCAAATGAGAGAAACTATCTAAGTTTCTGACAAAAAGGTCAAATAAAATCTCAAATACAAACCCTGGGAGCAATCTACTAGGGGGCTTTTTTTCCAAGAGGCATAGAATAATTAATGATTGTTCTTTGGGTCTGGTCACAGATAAATAGATAGCTAAAACATTTATTAAGTGCTTACAATTGATAAAGCATTTATTAAGTTACCAACATTGGCTGCCTTCCATGCCTGGATTCTTTCCATACTCATCTCTGCCTTCTGGCTTCCTTCAAGCCCCAGCTAAAATCTTACCTTGGGCAGCTAGGTGATGCAGTGGATAGAGCACCAGTGCAGGAGTCAGGAGGACCTGAATTCAAGTCTCCCCTCAGACACTTGACACTCACTAGCTGTGTGACCTTGGGCAAGTCACTTAACCCCAATTGCCTCCTGGGTCATTTCCAGTCATTCTGATGAATATCTGGTCATTGGATTCAGATGGCTCTGGAGAAGTGAGGCTGGTGACCTGCACAGCCCTCCCTTACTCAAAACAAAGTCAAGTTCAAGTCATGTTATTATTTCTCTGATGGCATGGTCTTCTTTGGCAACAAGGATGAACATACACACACACACACACACACACACACACACACACACAAAATCTTACCTTCCACAAGAAGCCTTTCCTGATTGCCTCTTAAATGCTAGTACTTGTCTTCTACTGATTATTTCCAAATTCATCTTGTCTATAGCTTGCTTGCCCACAGTTGTTTGCATGTCGTTTCTTCCATTAGACTATGAGCTTCTTGAGGTTAGGGACTGTCTTTTGCCTTTCCTTGTATTCTCAAGGATTAGCATGGTAGGTGCTTAATAAATGTTTATTGACTGATTGACTTCAAAAGATCAGCTACTGTGCTAAGTGTTAAAAAAAAATAAGATGGTCCTTACTCTGAAGAAGCTTACATTTTATTAGGAAAGCCAAAACACTAAAAGGCTGTTGGATAGGTTGTGGGAAGTGGGAGAAGGAGCAGTAGGGGAAGGAGAGTACCCAAAGTCAGTGGGAAGATGGAATAGCCCAGAGAGTGAGCCAGCAGTGTAGTGAGGAGTATGGTTCATTGGTGGTCATTCAAACAATTCTAAACATGCCCACATATGCCTACCTAAATGTGTGTAGCCCAAATTTGCCCATTTTGCCCTTAAGAAAAGCATGAGATGCTTTGCTGAAATCAAGGTAAGCTATAAGACCATTTTTCTGATCTACCAATCTGGTAGTCCTGTCAAAAAAGGAAGTAAAGTGAGTCTGATATGATTTCTTCTTTTTTCCCCCTTTTGCATGACCTGCCCCTGACAAACTCACATTGACTCTTGGTAATCACTGCTTCTTTTCTGAATTTTCACTCACTATCCCTTCTAGAATTTTGCCAAGAATTAAAGTCAAGCTCATTGACCCATAGACTTCACCCTTCTCCTCTTCTTGGAAATCAGGGCAACATTTGTCTTTCTCCATTCTTGTGGTATGTTTCTCATTCTTATCTTTCAAAGGTCTTCAACATCAATTCAGTAATCATATCTGTCCTGTTTATTTTTCAGTACCATCAGGTGCATTTCATCTGAGATAGGAAACATGAACTCATCAAGGACATTCAGGTGCTTTCTTATGCTCTCTTGGGATTGGGGGAGCTATGATGCAAGATGTACCCAGATGAGAATAACTCAGGGTTGAGAATGTCTGGGAGCTCTGAGGTTGGACATCTGGGAAGTAATGTTCTCAGGTGTGTAAATAAGTTCTGGGCCAGATCTGGGGAGAATGGCAAAGTTGTTTTAGGCAGGGCTGTCAGAGGTAAAACTGTGAAATAGAGATTTGTCTTTGGTTGCGTTTTTCCCACACCTCCAGTCTCCATCCCATTTTGCTTTTCACCCCGCTCTTATTTCTCTTGGATTCCTGGGCATTTAGTGCCCTCATTTTGCTCTTACCTACTGAGAGCCTCTCCCTTCTCACAAGGAGCAGAAGGGTGGAAAGAACTTTAGATTTGTTGTCAGACCTGGGTTGGCATCCTAGCTTTCCCACCTGCTAGCTGTGTATCTTTGGGCAAGTTGCTTCAATTTTGTCATCTCAAAATAAAGATAATGATATTCTACCACCTACCTCTGCTAAAGTCTGACTCCAAAGCATCACTGTGGTATTAATTTTAAAAATTAACTTTTTTTCTCTCTTCTTCCCATCTTCCCTCTTCCCACTGAGAAAGAAAAAAAATCCCTTGCAACAAATGTGTACAGTCAAGTAAAATAAATTCCCACATTAGCCTTATCCAAATGTTTATGTCTCAATTTTCACTTTTAGTCCATCATCTCTCTGTTAGGATGTAGGTAGTATGTTTCATCATGAGTCCTCTGGAATTATGGTTGGTTATTGTGTTGATCAGAGCTCTTAAGTCTTTTAAAGTTGTTTGTCTTTACAATGTGGTTGTTACTGAATAAATTGTCCTCTTGGTACTGCTTGCTTCACTCTGCATCAGTCCATATGAATCTTCCCAGATTTCTTTGAAACCATTTCCTGTATAATTTCTTATAGGATGACAATATTCTATTATATCCATGTGCCACAATTTGTTCAGCTGTTCCACAACTGGGCATCTGGGTGATGCAGTGATAGAGCTCCTGGCCTGGAGTCAGGAAAATTCATCTCCCTGAGTTCAAATCTGGCCTCAGATGCTTACTAGCTGTGTGACCCTGGGCATTTGCCCTTAACCCTGCCATTTAACCATGTTTGACTCAGTTTCCTCATTTGCAAAATGAGTTGGAGAAGGAAATGGCAAACCACTCTAACATCTTTGCCAAGAAAACCTCAAATGGGATCATGAAGAGTTGGACAGGACTGAAAAACAACAGGACAACAAAAACTCCCAAGTTGTTGGGCATCCCCTTAGATTCCAGTTCTTTGCCACCACAAAAGGAATTCCTATTAATATTTGTGTACACGTGGGTCTCTTTCTTTGATTTATCTGGGGATATGGAACTAGTAGAGATATTGATGGGTCAATTTAGTAGCTTTTGGGGTATAGTTTCAAATTGCTTTTTGGACTGACTGGCCCAAGCAAAGCTCTACCAACTACATTAGTGAATTACTTTGATTAGTGGAGATCACCTACACTTTTGAAATCACATATTTGCATAGTATTATCTCAGTCTCATCTTTTTTGACTAAGTTTAGGAAAAAAGGGCCCTGTAATAAGGTGCTATCCTATTTTTATTTTGTTTAGCACTCAACAGACTATTAGTAAATTGATTGGGTTTTTTTGTAATTGAATAAAAACTCCGGAAAACTAGTTCTTCTTCTGTAGCTTAAGAAAAACATCTTTGGGACAATTCCAAAAGCAGAC
Organism: Potorous gilbertii; assembly: GCA_028658325.1. Classification (NCBI taxonomy): domain Eukaryota; kingdom Metazoa; phylum Chordata; class Mammalia; order Diprotodontia; family Potoroidae; genus Potorous; species Potorous gilbertii. Next base: position 57,261,519 of record CM053771.1, on the reverse strand, counting down.
AAAGATGATGGAGATGGTTGTTCATATCATCCTGTTCCCACCTAACCTTGGTTTCTTCCACTTAGTCTCTAGATATCAAGGGCTCTTTATTCCATGTAGTTTGGAAGTTTATAAGACTTTGGGGTGGCATTATCTACCAAAAACATTCTTAATTTTTATGTCAATATTTTGTCTGGATCAGTGTGGATAATGGTTTTGTTTAGGATGATGTTTTGTTTCCAATATAGTTTATTTGTCATGTTTTCAAGGATATTAAAAAAAAAACCCAATTATTTGCATTTGTAGTAGAGGAATTTGTTACCTATAAGTTTGTGAAGGACAGTTAGTTTTAATGTTCAACTCTGGCCCCAACTCTTCAGAGACTTACCTCTTATTCTGGGGGATGCTAGTTGGTGGATCTGCATGGGGGAGTCATGAGGGCAGAAAAGTCAGAAGAAAGATGTTTTAAGACTCAAGTGGGTCCTCATTTCTCCTCTAACAGAAGCCTCAGGAATAGGTCATCCTGGACCAAAAAACCAACGCATTTCTGAACTTACTTTCTCTTCCCTTCCCTTTCATGACTCTAATGCAAACTTGGACATGGTCTAGAGGTGCAGTCACAGAGATGCAGAAAAGAATAAAGAGAAGAAGGCATAAAGAAAGGAAAGAAGAAAGAAAGAAAATAGGAAAAGAAGGAAGAAAAAGAAAATTAAGACAGAAAGAAGGAAAGAAAGAGAAAAAAAGTGTCAATAAAATATTAAAAGTATACAGAATAAAAATACAGAAGTTCTGGAGAAACAGACAGATGGCGATTTCGTTATCATGTTAAAGTCAATGTATGTTTTTAGAAACTGACATAAAAGTTTATTGTTCCATATACAATCTTTTCTGTTCTTCTCTGAATGTTGGGATATGTTTGTTGATTCATTATAAAAATGAAAGTTTATTCTTTTGTTTTGGATATATTTTTGTTTCTTTAAGCATTTCTCAGTTACAAGTAAATTTTTTGACATTCATTTTTTAAAATTTTGAGTTCCAAATTCTTTTCTTCCTTCTCTTCTCTCCTTCCTCCTTGAGAAGTCAAGTAGTTTGATAGACATAATCCATATGAAGTCATGCAAAACATTTTTCCATATTAGCCATGTTGCAAAAGAAAATACACCAAAAAACCCTCAAGAAAAATAAAATCAAAAAATATATTTCAATCTACATGTAGACTCTATCAGTTCTTTCTCTGAAGGTAGATAACATTTTTCATCGTGAGTCCTTTGGAATTGTCTTGGATCAATGTGTTTCTCGGAATAGTTAAGTCATTCATACTTGAACATTGTACAATGTTGCTGTTACTATGTACAATGTTCTCTTGATTCTGCTTACTTCACTTTGCATGTGTTCATATAAATCTTCTCAGGTTTTTTGAAAGCATTTTGCTTATAATTTCTTATAGCATAGTGGTATTTCATCACAGTCATATACTATATTTTGTTCAGCCATTCCCCAATTGACGGACATCCTCTCAATTTCCAGTTTTTTGCCGCCACTGAAAGAGCTGCTATAAATATTTTTTTTGAACATATTAGTTCTTTTGAAAATTTAAATTAATTTTTAAAAAAACTAAAGGGAGATGTCATGGAAAAGGAACTGCAGTGAGACACAAAGGGTTTGGGGAGGGAAGTTCCCTATTTTGTTCCATGTCTAATTTCAGATCTGAACTCCAGCATTTCAGTTCTGCCTTAGTATCTGACCACAGCTTCCCTGTTTCTCAGGGCAGAGAGGCCCAGGATTGGCTCCCATTTCTGGAATATCTATTCCCACAGAATCCCCAACATACCAGGGTAAGGTGGGGATCCAATGAATGTACTGCCCCACCCCTCTTCCTCCAGGCTGGTCCTGGACAGGACTGTCTGAGCCAGGCTGTGGTGGAATCACTGAAGTCAAAGGGAAAGCCTTCAAAGAGGAAGATCTTTTGAGAAAAACAACCATTTTGCAACATTACCGATAATGTGCAGGCAGATTGTCCTAAAGCAACCCTTGGCTTTTACTTTCATGTTATCCCCTTAGACTTGTGAGTTGCCTAAGAAGCAGATTTGACTATGCCTGGTTTCTAATTTAGGGCCTTTGTGACCTTTTACCTCCAGGAGGGATAGCTATCTAGGCCTGGTGATTACTGCAGTCACCACAATCATTGATGCTTGCTGCTTCCCCTGGGGAAGGGGAGATGGGATGAGAGGACTGAGTGCAAGGCCGAAGATTGGTAGTCATTGTGACATCCTTTATCCTTCTTCCACTAACTCACCACGTGGGGCATCGAGCAAAAGCTTTAAAATGTATGAATTAGCTTATTTTTATGCATATTTATAATCTGTCTTTCTCATGATCTCCTATAACCATTAAAAGTAAAACCGTCATCATAAACATGTGTAGTTCAAACACCCCAATTCCCACATTGAGTTTATCTGAAATTATATGTTCTTGTTGGAATTTTATGTCTGTCACCTCTCTGGTGGGCAATGAGTGCTATGTTTCATTTTCAGTTTTCTTGACTTGTGGTTTATACTTGCATTGATCAAGAACGTTAAGCTCTTTCCAATTTGTTTTATTTATTTTTTTTATCAACAATACTGTTGTCATTGCATGCATCATTTCATTGCTTCTTTTCTTGTTGATCTATCTCATATCTCAGTTCATAGAGGCCTTCCCAGTTTCTTTGTGTAACGGTCCATTTTGTAATTGCTTATGCCACAATACTCCATAGCATCTATATTCCATCATTCTTTTAGCTGTTTCCCAATGGGAGTACCCCTTAGTTTTCAAACCTCAAGTCCTACTGGAACTGTTCAAACAGATACTGGCTCCTCAAGTACGTGGGTGGTGGGAGGGGGAGGAGAATGCAGCTCTGAAATGGATTGGATCACATGTTCCCTGATGCTTCTTCCATTTCTAAGCTCTTATGACAGTAGAATGTAAGGTCCTTGAGAGCAGGAAATGTTTAGTTTTTGCGTTTGCAACCCCAGAACCAAGGACCACAGCCCTTAGCATAAATTCCTTATAAAACTGAATTAGGTTAATTAAGAGAAGTGTGATATCATAGGAAACAGCTGGATTTGGAGTGACAGGATCTGGGTTCAAATTCTCTCTTTTTTTTTTTTTTGGTTACTGCATGTGTGATCCTGGGTCATTTTACTGGGCCTCAGTTTCCTCATGTGTAAAAAGCAAAGGATAGGGTGGGCTAGCAGACCTCTGAAGTTTCTTCCAGCACTAAGTCTATGAATGAATTGAACCTACGAATGCCTGAGTTGAGGGAGGGAGATGCCCATCATGGATTGTGTAAATCTGGGATTTCTCTGAGATATACAGACTCCTGTCTGAGCCTTTGTGCTTTTAGCTACCTCCATGTCAATCCTCCTGGAGTCTGGAACACTCCTAGTGGGTGGTTAATCAGGGTGGGGAGTGGCAGCAGAGAGAGCATTTGGATGCCTTGAACAGACCAGAGAAAGGGGCTTGCATCAGCCCTGATAGGGAGTAGGGTAGGTTGGGCAGTGCTGGAGGGAACCAGGCCCAAAGTTTCAGTCCCTTTCTATTTGCATGGACTACCAAGGCTGGTGGTTATGACTTTGGGATTTTGCAATTTTCCCCTTTCAGGAATAGGAGGCAGAATGAGTGACCTTCCAGCAGGGTGAGACTCTGACCCAATGAGCCTAGGTTGGGAGGAGAGGGAGCTGCCTACAGAAACCAGAGTAAGCAGCTATTGATGGAACCAAGAATGGAGGTTCTCTTGTGGAAGAAAAGTTAAAGCCAAGGAGGCAGGCCCTGGTGTAACACCTCCCACAAGTAACATCATCTCTGGACCCCAGAGGTTTCTCCTGAAGAAGCCAGAAGGGCATTTCCTCTTTTATCTAAGAATAATTTACAATTTGCATAAAACAATACCTTAATAATAGCCATGATAACGGAATTTAAATGTCACTTAGCTGTTTAGAATGTATTTTACATGTTGTCTTTAATACAACCCTCAGAATTCTGTGAGATTTGTAGTCATTTGAATATAATTAGTCTCATCTTACAGATGAGAAAACTGCAGCTTAGAGGCAGTTTCTTTGAGGTGACACAGATGGCAGGTAGAGAGATTTAGGACTTGAATCCAGGTTTTCTGACTCAGATTCTTTTATTTGTTTCACCATCTACTAACAAAGTCCTGTTAATTCACATCCCAACTCCTCTCTCTGGTATTCAAGGCCTCTGAGATCTGCCCCGCCCTTACCATCTCCACTCAAATTTCTGTGACATTCTTTCCTGACTCTCACTGATCTGGTCTAACTGGGTGCAAGATGTTCACCAAACACATCCTACTCTGTTCATCCTCACCTCCAGTTCTTTTTGTTTTAATTAAGTTGTGTTTTAATTAACAAGTATTAATTTTCTCTCCTTCCAACCTCATTCCTTCATTAGAGGAAAAAAATTCTTGTAACAAATACAACTTGTAACAGGAAAAACCAAGTCCTTTATTGACTATGCCCAATGTCCAATGTTTAATTCTGCATCTTAAGTCCATTACTTCTCTGCCAGGGGAGGGGAGTCTTTAGGGCTTAACCCCTGTTGTTTTTACCAAGGATACCCTCCTTACTTCCATTTCTTTTCGACTCCCACTCCCCCCATCTCTTTCCTTCCTTGAGGTCTTCTAGGAGATAGAGCTCCACTTCTTAAGTTTACAGAGGAGGAACTGAGGCCCGCAGGAGGCTATGACTTCCCCAAAGTCACACACTTAATGAATATCAGATTGATAATTCAAAGCCAGATCCTCTAATTCTGATCTCAGCTCTTTTCTATTGTACCATGCAAACAGTGCCATGCCTGGAATCAGGAACACTCATCATCCCAAATTCAAACCTGACCTCACGCACTAGTTATGTGACCCTGGGATAGTTATTTTACCCTGTTTGCCTCAGTTTCCTCATCTGCAAAATTAGCTGGAAAGGGAAATGGCAAACCATTTTAGGATCTTTGCTAAAAAAAACTGTAAATGGGGTCACAAAGATTCGGACACAACTAAAACAACTGAACAGCAAAAGCTGTGTAATGCAGGAGATAAATTGCTAAGACTGGAGTCAGAAAGACCTGACTTTAAATCCAGCCTCAGACACTTACTAATGGTGTGACCCTGGGCAAGTCACTTAACTTCTATTTGACTATAAAATGAGGATAACATGCCTACTTCTCAAGATTGTTGTGAGAATCAAATAAGATAATATTTGTAAAGAACTTAGCCTGGAACATAGTAGATACTTACTAAATGCTTTGTTTCTCCTTTTAAGCTAAGATATAGGGGCAGCTAGGTGGTGCAGTGGATAGAGCACCAGTGCAAGAATCAGGAGGACCTGAGTTCAAATCTCCCCTCAGACACTTGACACTCACTAGCTGGGTGATTTTGGACAAGTCACTTAACCCCAATTGCCTCATCCTGGGTCATCTCTAGTCATCCTGTTGAATATCTGGTCGCTGGATTCAGATGGCTCTGGAGGAGAAGTGAGGCTGGTGACCTGCACAGCCCTCCCTCACTCAAAACAACGTCAAGTGCAAGTCACATCATTATTTCTCTGATGGCATGTTCTTCTTCGACAAGGAAGGATGAACACACACCAAGTCCCATCTCCAGAAAACCCCTCCTGGTTCACCCCGTTCATCCATCACTCAAACGATCATAGACTCTGAAGGGCCCTTAGTGATCATCAAGTCCAACCTTGGAAGAGTAGAGTTGGAAGGGCCTTTTATTTTTAAAAAAAAAACAACTCTTTCCTTCATAAATGTTGACTTCCAAATTCTCTCCCTTCCCCCCTTCCCTCTCCCATCCACTGATAAAACAAGTAAACATATCAGTTAAACAGTAAAATCATGCAAAAACATGAAAAACATATTTCCATATTAGTTATATCAACAACCTCCCCTCCCTCAAAAATAGAAAGCGAGGGTATTTTATTTCAACTTGTGCTCAAAATTCATCAGCTCTCCCTCTGGAGGTGGATAGGATTTTTCCATCATGAGTTTTTGGGACTTGTTTTGGATTGTTGTATTGATTGATTAACCAAGACTTTCGCACCTTGTCATCTTTACAACATTGCTGTTACTATGATTCTTAGCACTTTTCTTTGCATCAGTTCATAAAGGTCTTTCCATGTGGGTTTTTAAAAATGATTCCACTCATCATTTCTTATAGCACAATAATACTTCATCACAATCATATGCCACAACCTGTTTAGCCATTCCCCAAGTGATGAGCATCCCCTCAATTCCCAATTCTTATAATTCTTCCAATTCTTCCAAATTCCAATCCCTCCTCTCCCCTTTCCCCAAGATGGTGTGCAATCTGTAGAGCAAAGTCTTTACATATACATTCACATTAAGCATATTTTCATGTTAGTTATGTTGTAAATAAGAATTAGGACCAATGAGAAGAACCACAATAGAGAAAAGACAAAAGAAAGTAACAACAGAAAGCAAACAATAGGCTTCTATCTGCATTCAGACTCTATAGTTCTTTGTCTGGATATGGACAGCATTTTCCATCAGGAATCTTTTGGAGCTGTCTTAGATCCTTGCATTGCTGAGAAGAGCTAAGTCTCTGAAAGTTAGTCACATATGATCTGGCTTTTGCTGTGTATAATGTTCTGGTTCTGCTCATTTCATTTCACATGAGTTCATATAAGTCTTTCTAGGTTTTTCTGAAGTCTGCCTGCTCATCATTTCTTACAGCACAATAATATTCCATTACATTTATAGACCACAACTTGTTCAGTCATTCCCCAATTGATAGGCATGTCCTCAATTTCCAAATCTTGGCCACCACAAAGAGCCACTATAAATATTTTTGTACATGGGGGTCTTTTTCTTATTTTTATGATCTCTTTGGGATACAGATCTAGAAGTGGTATTGCTGAGTCCAAGGGTATGCACAGTTTTATAGTCCTTTAGGCATAGTTCCAGATTGCTCTCCAGAATGGTTGGATCAGTTCACAACTTCACCAATAATGCATTAGTGTTCTGATTTTCCCATATCTTCTCCAATATCCATCATTTTCCTTTTTGGTCATGTTAGTCAACCTGATAGGTATGATGTGATACCTCAGAATTGTTTTGATTTGCATTTCTCTAATCAATAGTGATTTAGGGCATTTTTTTCATATGACTATAGATGATTTTAATTTCTTTATATGAAAACTGCCTTTTCATATCCTTTGACCATGTATCAAAATGGGGAATGACTTATATTCTTATAAATTTGACTCAGTTCTCTATATATTTTAGATATGAGAATTTATCAGAGACATTGTCTGTAAAAATTGTTTCCCAGCTTTCTGCCTCCCTTCTAATAGTAGTTGCATTGACCTTGTTTGTGCAAAACCTTTTCAATTTAGTGTAATCAAAATCATCCATTTTGCGTTTCATAATGTTCTCTATCTCTTGTTTGATCTTAAATTCTTCCCTTCCCCAAAGATCTGACAGGTAAACTATAAGGACTTGTTTTCTTCAGTGAGATTTTCTCCTTTACTATTTGGCCAATTCTGATTTTTAGGGAGTTATTTTCTTCAGTATTTTTGTGTGTGCCTCTTTTACCAAGGTGTTACTTCTCTTTTCACAAATTTCTTTCATAACTTCAGTTTCTTTTCCAAACTTTTTCTCTACTACTCTTATTTGATTTTTAAAATAATTTTATTGCTCTTTCTTTAGCTCTTCTAGGAACTGTTGGTGGGCTTGTGTCCAATCTTTTTTTTCTTTGAGAGTTTACTTATAGATGTTCTAAAGTCATGGTCTTCTTCTGAGTTTGTGTCTTGTACTTCCCTGTTCTCATAGTAACTTTTTATGTTTTTATTTGATTTTTTTTTTTACCATCCTATTTCTTGATTTAACTTTATGTTAGAGATGGACTCTGTTCACCTCTAGATGTGTGCCTACTGAATGTCTAGACTTAGTTTCTGTCTTTTATGAGCTTCTGCCACTTTTATGACTCAGTGGGTGCCAGAAAGTTTTTGGGAGCTTTCAAAGTGATGTGATCCAGGGAGAGATGTGGTCACTGCTCTTCTGATCTGTGTTCTAGTTCTTACATGATAGGGTCCCTGTTTCCTGGTGATCATAACTACTCTTCACCCTGGAACTGGGACATGGAGCTAGGTAATGGGGAACAGAGCTGCAAGATTGCTACTGATTTTGTGCCCAGTTAGCACTGAGGTCACATGGAATCTCTTTTGGACTAGATATCCAGTTCCCTTGCTATCCTTGTATGCTGGAGGTTTCTTGTGCCCCACTGATGCTATCACCACTGCCTCTAAGGTCCACAGCCAGTGCTGCTTCTGCCACAACTTGCTTCTGACCAGCCTCCACTCCAGTGTCCACAGACCTCTGTTTTATTCCTTCTAAGCTGCCCTGGGCTGGAAAAATGACTCACTGTGATTTTTTGTTGTTGTTGGTTTTCCTGATTAGAATTTAGTTGACATCCTTTTTAAAATTGTTTAGAGGAATATGTTGGGAGAGCTCAGAAAAAAAATGTTCACTTCACTCTGCCATATTTCATTTTATGCCTGCCCATTTCATTTTTATTTTGGTAATTCTGGAAGGGAAGTATCTCAGAATCTCTGTTCCTGGAGAAGTCTTATGTACTAGGATGTCTTTGTGCTACCTGAGGTCTTGGGCAAAAGAGATCACCAAAGGGATGTGTGATGAAAACCTCCTGAACTTTCCTCTATTTTCTCTGGCATGGTAGTGTCAGATGTCATCAGACATCTGACAAATGACTCCAAGCACTTTCATTTGTCATTGATGACCATCTTAGAAGACTGATAGAGTGTTTTAACAATGAGATTACATGAAGTTCTAGTGGGGTTTTGTTTTAATGTATGTTATGGAGAAACAATACAGGGCAGACATTTGACTACAGCTCTCCTGTTCCCTCTCATCCTTCTCTTCTTTAAGATAAACATCCCCAGAAAAAGGACCCACATGTACAAAGATATTTATAGTAGCTCTTTTTGTGGTGGCCAAGAACTGTAAATTGAGGGGATGCCCATCAATTGGGGAATGGCTGAACAAGTTGTGGAATATGAATGTAATAGAATATTATTGTGCTATATGAAATGAAGAGCAGCAGACTTCAGAAAATCCTAGAAAGATTTCTATGAACTGATGCTGAGTGAAATGAGCAGAACCAGGAGACCACTGTTCACAGAAGCATCCACATTGTGCTATTTGATAAACTTTGATCTGACTTTGACAGATTTAGCTCTTCTCAGCAATGCGAGGACCTAAAACAATTCCAAAGGACTCATGATGCAAAATGCCATCCACATTCAGAGAAAGAACTATGGAGGGTGAAGCAGACTCTTTTCTTTTTTATTTTGTTTTTCTTGCTCGTGGTTTCTCCCATTCATTATAATTCTTCTATGCAACATGGCTAACGTGACAATGTGTTTAATAGAAATGTATGTATAGAGTCATATCATATTACATTCTGTTTTGGAGAAGGAGGGGGAGAAAACTTAAAACTTATGGAAATGAATATTGAAAACTAAAGATAAATTAATAAATTGAAAAAAAGGATTAACACCCCCAGTTCTTTCCATTGATCCTTGTATGCCATAGTTTCCACTCTCCTTTCCATTCAATTTGTCCTAGGTCCCTTGTCTCCCAGTTCAATGTTCTTTCTATTACAACTTACTTGTCCCTGTTCTCAGGGACCTAGCTTGTCTATCTACTCTGCTGCAGGTGCCTTTCATCTCTCCAAACCCCCAGAACTGGCTTCTCTTTACTTTGCCAAGGGTATTGTGAAGAAATGACTCCATGAGCCTTAAAGAGTTTTCCAAATGGGAATTGTTCTTATTATGAGATCCCATGGGCAGTCCCCTTGGATGTTTCTGCTCTTTCCTCCCCTCTGCCTGCTTTGAGGTTTCCTGGGTTTTTCCATTCTCCCACTCTTGTCTTGGGGGCGGGGTGTCTTTGTCCTCTTGGACATCTCCTTCAGATCTTGCACCTCCCAATGCGGGAGGGGACAGGTCTGAAGGAGAGGGCACCAGGCTCTGCTCCATGACTTTAAGACTGAATAGCTAGGGTGATGTTAGAATCCCTTCCCTTCTCCCCTCTCCCTGTTTCCTCTTCTGTAAAATGAGGGACTTTGACTAGGCCATCTATGGTATCTTCCTGTTCAGGAATCAAAAGGTAGCGGCAAGGACGATGAGTTTGGAGTTTAAGGACCTGCACTCAGGTTAAATGTTCAGACATTTAACTTTCCTGAGTCTCAGTTTACTCATCCATAAAATGAGCAGTTTAGTCTAGAGCAGGTGTTCTTCATTTGGGATTCATGGACTTATTTCAATATGATTTGTTGTCTTTGTAATCCTATGTATTTTATGCATTTAAAAAACCTTGTTCAGAGAGGGGGTCTAGAGGCTTCACCAGACCTCCCAAAGGGACTGGGACATGCAAAAGCTTAAGAATGTTGGACTAGATAAGTGAGATCTAAGTTTCTTTTAACTCAAAGTCTGAGATCTCTTTTGCTAGGATCCCAGAACTGGAGGTGGGCAAGGTGGCTTTGGAAAGTGACTGATGAAGAGAGGCAGGACTGGAGGGGGTGTGTGGAGCATCAGAGCCTGTGGCTGTTTTTTAGGACAGGGAAACAGCCAGCTTCCTTCGGGCAACCTCTGCTGCTTTCTCCAGGTCCCCAGTACAGGCCTCATACCTCTGGGACTCTCTTGGGCCAGGAAGGTATGGTAGGCCAGGGGGTGGGGCTAGGAGGGATAATGGCCCTCAGTCACTGGGGGTGAGTGACAGGGGCTGGCTCAGGCATGTTTGCTCCCTGGCTGCTCCTAGCTTGGTTACAGTACGTCCTAGCTTCCTCCCATACAAGGGGGTCTCTGTGAACGAGGGGCCAGGAGAAACAAGGGGCCTTCAAGGCAGCCAGCCCGGAGTCCAGGCTCACTCTAAGGGGCTTTTTCATTCATATTTTTGACCCCTCAATCCAGATGTGCCCAAGGAGCTGAGGTGGGGGAATAGGGAAGCAGGAAAAAAAGGCCCCCGGGGAGAATCCCTGACTGAATGAATAACCTCCAGCCATGGAAGGGATGATAGTACAGGCTTTTGAGTGAGGAGGACTACCCTGGGTGCACATTGGACAGTCAGACTGGGTATGCTCCCAGTGTAAGAGCTGTGAACCACCATGTGCCCATAGCACATCCCTCAGGATTCTCCTTCCTCCTCTAGCTAAGGTGCTTGGGCATGATCCAGTCCTAATTTTTTTCTTTGGTGTGTTGGGGGTTCCTTTCCCCCTTCCTCTAAATGTTTATCTGCATTTTGCTGCACTGAAGCAGAAAGATTATGCAAGAAAGCCTTTAATGCCCCCAGCCTCAGTTTCCTCATCTGGAAAGTGGCTCCAATATTCATGCACTCCCCATTTCAATATAAGGCTGTGAGGAACAGAATGAGAGAAGGGTTTTGCCAAGGTAACAGTTTCCATCAAGATAAGGGGTTGGTTGTCATTTATAGGTAAATTCTGTTTGGGATCAGTGGCAGCAATCCTTCTTCAACAACCTCTAGAGAATTCAGATCTTCTTCCAACTCACCTCTAACTTGGTTACCATCCTCCTAATGGGTTTTTCTGCCTCTAGATCCTTCTTCCACAACCCACCAAATTCTCCCTCTCCCCCAATAGTAAAGAAACACATTTGTCCAAACTAGCAGCAAAACAGAAATCTAAGAGCACAGACCTGACCATATCATACTCCTTGTTAATTAATTAATTGATTAAAACTCAGTATTTATGTAATGCTTTAAGGTTTGCCAAGTACTTTTACAAATATTATCTCATGTGATCCTCACAATAATGCTGGAAAGTGGATGCTAGTGTTGACTCTATTTTATGGGGAAACTGAGGAAGACAGAGGCTCTAGCCACTATCCACTGGGCCACTTAGCATGCTTCCTCAAGAAACTCCAGTGACTCTCTATTGCCTTTAGATCAAATCCTCTGTCTGGCATTTCAAGCCATTGGCTGTCTGGAGCCAGCCTAACTCTCAGGTTTATTGCACATGACTCCTCTTCACTCCTCTTTTATGTTTCAAGCAAGCTGGCCTCCTTGGATTCCCCCCTCCCCTCCCATCATGCTCCATCTCTATCTCCAAGCCTTTCTTTGGCCAGAAAAAGGTATTTTTACAGCTTTTTGCAAGTTCCAGAATGGCAGCCCTGGTGTATTATTTTCCACCTAAGGCTTTAAGCCACACCCTGGAGAGATTAGTGTACTGCAATGGAGAGAGTATGGGAGTCAGGGAGATAGGACTTTGAATTCCACCTAAGACAGCTCCCTGATCCTATACAACCTGGGACAATTTACTTAAACTCTTGGAGACTCTGTTTCTTCATTTGTAAAATGTAGATAATGATGGTGCCTGTCTCCTGAAGTTGTGATGCTCAAATGAGAGAAGGTGTGCCTGCAGTTATCTCTTCCATGTAGGGTGGGGAGGCAAGGTTAGGGGAATGGCACCCCTTCCCCTGCCCCTTGCCTCTGCAATCTGGAAAATCCCATAACATTTTTTTGGCCCGCCCCTCATATCAGAGAAGAAGTCTGATTTTTTTTCATAGTTAATTTTCCTTTATGGGGTGCGTACAGTATATTACTGTAAAATTTGGGTTAAATATTTGGTCACAGGCTATATTATACAACACTAAACATATATTTTATGCATTTCTGAGTTTCCAAACTTTTTCTATGTCATCTGCTGGCCTTTGTATGTCATCTGTGGCTTCCGCAAAACTCCCCCCAAATTCCCATTTAATTTCTTATGCTGACCCGCCATGTATCAAAACCACAGTGGGGAAAATCATGATGTGGAAGGCATAAGGATATAAATGTCAACATTATTGCTATAATTATTTCTTGTAGCCTGTGGGATTTAATTTTATCACCAAAGAAATCCCTTTGGGGAATGGGTGGGGAGGGAGAGATGGGGAGAAGCTGGAACTTATAGTTTTAGGACCAACTGTTGAGTATTGTTCTTGCTACTAGGAAATAAGAAATACAGGTAATGGGGAATAGAAAGTTATCTGGTCCTACAGGACAAAAGAGAAGATGGGGTAAGGGAAGGGAGGGATGATAGAAGAGAGGGCAGATTGGTGATAGGGGTAAATTAGAATGTCCAGTGAATTGGGGAGGGGGAGCGGACAAATGGGGAGAAAATTTTGGAACCCAAAATCTTGTGAAAATGAATGTAAAAAGTTAAATAAATTTATTTAAAAAAAAAAAGAAATCCCTTTGGGTGATAGACAGTGTAATGTTTTGGTATTAAAATATGAATTTATTTTTTAAAGGTTTTATTTGCCCCTTGTTGTGTTTCCCTGTGTAGGTCGCCTTCCATGGATCTTCCCCACTAAGGAGGGTCCCATACCAAGGGGACTGGGATAGCCAGGTGGCCATCTCCTTTGCCTTTCCATAACCTCGGTGCCTAACAGTTCCTTGCTTCCCACACTAACTGTACTCCTGTGGATTTCTGAGATACTAAAGTATAGTGAGGGGCTCACGTTGTGAGAGCTGTCCCTCCCATGTGGCACAGGGGTGGTTCTGTGTGACTGGAAGGGAAGGAGGCAAAATTGACGTCTTGAGTCTCTTCTTCTCCAACTCTGTCCAAGAGAGACCTTAATTCCTGCCAGAAGGGGAAGCAGGAAGTTAGGGGCAGAGGTCACCACTCTGCTTTCCTCAGAGAGGTCCTGGGCTACAAGTAAGTCTGTTTATTCCTTTAAATAGTCCTAGTTTAGGGGACATGAGTTTTAGATTTGAGCTAACTTCTAATTATTATTTCAGGATTGGAGGGAAGGAGAAGAACCCCAAGCTCTCTATCTGAGATTTGACTCCCTTCCTTCTGAATACCAATTCCACAATAAATACACAAAGTAATTATCAAAGAAAACACATTCATTCAAATCAGTAGCAAATAAAAAAAAAACCCAGAGAGAGTATACATAGGAGAATATATACCAGACAACACAGAGAAAAGGAGCTGTCCAATTGGGAGTGAGATAACTACATTGAACAGAGACAGACCCACAGATAGATTGAGACAGAGAACGAGAGACAAAGTTGGGATGGAGGAAGGAGAGACAGAGAGACGCAGAGACAGAGAGACAGAGACAGAGACAGAGTGAGACTAAGTCAGGCAGACAGTGTCCCAGATACTACCCAAAAGAAAGTTCCCCCAGGTCTCCAGTGTAGTAAACTGGGGATGGGGACATAGTGGAGTCTTCCAGCTCCTCTCCTGTTGACTTTTTCTCAGTCTTTTCTTTCAGCAACATGAAGTGAGGTTGGCCTCTTCTAACTTCCCTCTTGAAACTGGAAGCCAGAAGTGGGCAAAGTCCAGAGACTCAAAGAAGACTGAGGAACAGGAGCTCTTCCCCCTCCCCAGTTTTATCCTGTCTCTCACCTAGACTCAGAGTATGGATCTCCTCCAACAAGGAGGGTCCTATACCAATGGGTTTGGGGACTGGGGTTACAAAAGAATGCTCGCCTTCATGTTTCACGGAGCCATGCGGATCCTAGGTCAGGCCTGCTATCTTGAACTGTGCTTCAGGGTAATTCACATTTAACTTCATTTCACCAAGAGAATTAACATGCATCTGTAAAATATGAGCATCCTCCAGAAAGATCCCTTAAGAAGTCTGCTCTTTTACTCCTGAGCATGACCTTACCAGTTACCTTGCTGGGTGGGGGTGATGGGAGCTGAATTGGGACCAAAGACCACACCCTGGGGAACTTAACCCTTGTAGCTCCAGACCTCCCCTATGCAATGGGGAGTGACCCACTATATCTAGGTGGTTCCAGTTGTTCTTGTACTCCCGGGCTGCCTTCTCATCCACATCTGCTCTCTGCTAGTGCCCTCTGCCCCCATGCCCATGCCCACCTCTTTTCAATTCTACAATCAAGGTCAAATTAATACTGCCACTGCTACTGGAAATGCTGGATCAATCTACTCTTCTTAGACTACATTCACTATACTTATTTTTTTTTGAGGGGTCAACAATCACTTTAATCAAGTCCATTTATCATTCACTTAGTTCAGGGGGAAAAGTCAACACCCTGAACTTCAGAGAAAATATAGAGAAATCAAAATCAATAGACATACTTCCAATTATCTGACATAAACAATATATACATCATAGATCAACAGACAAATCCAACTGTCTGACCATTATATACATACATAGTTACCAGAGAGGAAGCACCAATGTCTGGATTTTCAAAAGGAGGATGCTCCTTAGTGGCTTCCCAGAGTCTCATTTGGCACACAAAGCTTCTTCAAAAAACTAAGCCCTCCATTCACCATACTTGCAACTTTCCAAGCAAAAACACGCCTCTGGGTCACTACTCCCCTTTATACACCATTTCTTCCATTAGAAAGTAAACCCCTGGAGGTCAAGGACCATCTTTGTATTTATATCCTTACTACTTCCCTATCCTTGCTCCCTCCCTTAGTACAATGCTTGATTTGTTGTAAATACTTAATGAATTCTTTTTCATTCATCCCTTTTCTCCATTTCAAGTCTCTTCTTTTGCAAATTCATCCTCTAACCAGTTGCCAAACTGATATTTCTAAAGCACAGTTTTGATGATGGCCTTCCCCTATTCAAGAATAAAATGCCCGACTCCTTGTGCTTCACAATACAGCATATATTTCTTGGGTTTTCACACATTCCTCACCTTTACCCACTTTTCAATCCAGCCAAACTGTCCCTCTTGTTGGTTCCTTTTACATATTTTTTCCATCTCCCACCTCCAAATCTTTGCACAAGTCATGACTCATGCCCGGGTATTTACTCCTCCTCACCTTCACCTCCTAGGTCCCCTAGTTCTCTTCAAAGCTAAACTCAAGGGTCACTTTATATATGGGGCCCTTCCTTATCCTTAGTTGTTGGTGTCCTTTGACATGACTTTGTATATATTGTGCATTTGCTTGTCTCTGTATGCCTTGTTTCTCTCCTATAGAATATAAACTCCTTGAGAGAAGGGACCATATCATTTTTGTCTCAGCATCCTGGCTCAGTGCCTGGCACATAGTAGGTAGGCTCTCAGAAACTTCATGGATAGTTGAATTGAATTGGATTGGACATAAACCCCACTATCTTGAAACCCCATCTCAGCAGGCTGGCCTCAGCCTCCAAAGAGGAAGGAAGTGGAAAAGGGCTGGGGTGGGGTGGGGTAAGGAGGTGACTTCTCTTTTCTTTGCACTGGAGTCTAGGCTGCCTCTTTTGCCTTCAGCAGATCTTGTCAGAAGCCCAGCAGAAAGACAGGTGGGGCACTGCCAGGCTGGGCAGCTAGTGACCATGGCCCTCAGAGTCATCCCAACCCAGCGCATCTGCTATTGCTTCAATGTCAGGATTGCTACCACGGCCCTGGGCATCTACCATGTGGTAAGTGATACCCCTTATACTTTCCTGAATCCAGGGTCAGATGGGAAGCCGCCTGTCTTTCTTTGAGACCTGAAGACAACTCCTCTTCTACAAGTTAGGGTGGACCCTCAGAAACTTGTCACTGTAACTTGTCTACCACTACCTCTAACAGCCTGTATGTATCTCATACCCACTGCACTAACACAGAAGTTGATATGGTGCTGGGCCAGAGGAGGGATGGGAGGAGATAAGATGAATGGGCTGGTACATCTCAGTTTTAGTCCTGAGTTGGCCATCGGTTCATGTCGAGGCTTTTTAAAAGTCACATTCTGTGTTGGACTTGGATCTCTAGTGCCTCTTCTAGCTCCAAAAGATGCCTGGTTTTTGTTGAGTCCTGAGTTCTTCCACTTCCTATTCATGTGACCCTGGGCAGTTGACTTCCCTTCCTCCTCGGGGCTCAGTTTCTTCATCTGCAAGATGGGGAGATTGGACTAGATGATCTAAGAAGTCCCATCCCGATCTAGATGGGCATCCCAGCTGGGGATGGATGTGCAATCCATAGATGGATGGAGCTGGTCTTGGAAGGGACATCTTTTGTTTTTTTCCTCCAGAGACCTCCTTTGCTGTTGCCAAGCTGCCAAAGAACATTCTCTCTCCTAGGTTTCACTTTTTCCAAACTTGTTTCCTGGCCATTTTGTTTTGGTCCTGCCTCTCTATTCTTCATGGCTTTGCTCTCCTTAATGCTTCAGGGATGATAGGACCCGCCTTCAGCTCGGCCCCAGGGTAGAAAAGAGACCTGTAAGGAGATAGTGCATTTAGGCTTGAAGGGAAAGTGTTTGGTATTGGTTTCTATCACAGTTTTATCATCTGTGCCTAAGCCTCCTAGGAGGGGGCCAGCAGGGGAAAATAAGGGTTCTAATTACCCGGGCATAGAGAGTTGAGGAGGGAAAATTGGAGAGAACTGTTCAACGCAGAAATGCATTTTTTGGGGGAGGTATAGTAAGAGCCCTGAGCTCCTTGAGCAGAATGAGATTCTTTTCAGCTTTAATGGAAAAAAAATAAGATGAATTTGGAGGCAGCAGATCTTGATTCTAACTCTGACTTTATCATTTGCACCTTTGTGACCTCTGGCCAGTCTTTCACTTCTCCTGGCCTCAGTTTCATTAGCTGCAAAATGAGTAGTTGGATTAAATGATTTCTGAGATCCTTCCAGCTCTGAATCTCTAAGCCTATGAATCCATGTATTAAAGGTAATTAGGAAGGACATTGATGATATTTATCAAATCCTGATGAGGGCAACCAGGACGGGGTGGGGGAGGAGAGATCATGTTTGGTCAAAGCCGTTGGGGGTGATTGGGCAGCTAAGTGGTACAATGGATAGAGCCCTGGGCTTGGAACCAGACCACTCATCTTCATGAGTTCAAAATCTGGCCTCAGATACTAGCTGTGTGACTCTGGACAAATCACTTGATCTAGTTTGCCTCAGTTTCTTATCTGTCAAAAATGAGCTGCAGTAGCAAACAGCGAACCACTCTGGTGTCTTTGTCAAGGAAATCCCAAATGGGGTCACAAAGAGTCAGACAGGACTGAAAGGGCTCAATGACAATACAAGGGTAAGGTTCCACTGGTCATATGGAGATGAATCCTCCCCTCAAAGGGTTTGTAGTCTAAGCAGGGGACAAAACGGAAGAGAAAAGAGAAGATAGGAAGCCCTGTATAATACGTGCTGTAGGAGTTCATATAAGAGATCTCTACTTGTTGTAGTGGTCTGGAAAAGCTTCAAGGAAGGGGTAGGAGGCGAACTGATCCTTAAAGGTTCAGAAGGTAAAGACTGAATAAGGGTGGTGAGAGAGAGAGGCCTCCTGGAATGGGGGAATTGTACAAGTAATGGGGCAAAGGCAGGAACAAATCTGGAATATTGGATCAATAGTGATAGACCCAAGTGGACAGAAGAGTGAGATCTAGAGTGGGGATAGATGAGATAAGGCTGAGGGTGACCAGATCCTGAAGAATTATAATAGCTTACCTTTATATGTGGTTGTAAGGCTTGCAAAACATTTCACACAAAATATATATGTATATATGTGTGCATATGTACATATCCATGTATATATGTACATGTGTGTATTTATATATATACCTATACATATACACACATTTATAAATATATAAATCTGATTTGATCTTTTGTGAGACAGTGCTATTATCACCTCCATTTTTAGGATGAGGAAACTGAGAGTTGGAAAGTTGAGTAGGTATGATCAGATTAGCATGTGAAGAGCTCTCTAGTGTCTCTGTGGGTTAGGTTGGAAAGGTACAGCAGGAAGCAGATTAGACCGGAGGCTGTTGCAATAATCCAAGAGAGAGACAAAGATCAGGACTCTGGGTGTGAATGGTCATCTGACCCATGGGGCAATCTTCTTGAGTTACATCTATTCCCTGAAAATATCCCATAAGTGCAGTGGATGACATTCACAAACCTGGAACATTTTCAGTGTTCCCAAAGGTGACAGATGTGTATGTACCCACCGATGCTGGGCTGACACAGCAGCAGGCATCTGGATGAAAAAAAATGCAGTCATTCCAGATGTTTCCATCTTGTTTAGAGCTCAAGTCACCCACACTCAGTCACATACCCAAGACTCTGTTTAGCCGTTATTACTCATGAACGTTACCCTCCCGGGAGCAACAGACCAGTCATTTGTGCAGCTATTACCACAAGAAAAGGTCCCTTGGGTCTACAGAGACTAGGCCCTGTGATCTGGAGAGGGTATGGTTTTCCTGGCTCACTTGGGTAATTATGGTTGGCTCAGCCTGCCTGGGGGACACACAATCATAGAACAGTTGAATTGGAAAGGACCTCAGTGGTCACTCAGTCCAACTCTGTGCTTGATCTAGCATCCTTTCTACAAAATTCCCAAGGGGTCTATCTACCTTTGCTTGAAGACTGCTAATGAGGGGAAGTGACTCCCTCTGGAGAGACCCCCTTTACTTCTGGACAGTTCCAACTGCTAAGCTTTTCTTTTGATGGATCCTAAATCTACTTTTCTATAACTTTCCCCCATTATTCATGGTTTTTCCAAGCAGAGCAAGGTTCTCCCCTCTTTCTCACAATAGCCCTTCATATTCTTGAATGCAGTTACCATGTCCTCCCCTATATCCTCTCTTTTCCATTCTAAATACTCTAATTTCCTTCAACCAGTCCTAATAGGGAACCATCTTGAAACCTTTCACTGTCCTAGTTGATTTTCCCTAGGTTTTCCTTAGCTTATCATCATTCTTCCTAAAAAGTGGTACCCAGATCTGAACACAATCCATAGGCCAAATATAGTCTTTCAAGGGCAAGTGATGGGGTGTGGAGGGAATAGAATATTGCCCCCTTGTTCCTGGAAGCCATGCCTCTCTGAATGTAGCCCAAGATGGTATTGGCTTTTTTGGTTGCCATATCATACAGTTGACTCATAGTGAACTTGTGGTCCCCTAAAACCCCCAGATTTTTCTTCAGATGAATTGCTATCTATAGCCAGGTTTGCCTGCTAGTACCCAATCTTAATGCAAATTGGAGTCTTCTCTTTGCCAACTGTGGCCCCTGACATAGTGCATTCTCCACACCTGACCAGGAGGTGTAACTGGAAGATCCCTGAGTCAGACCAACTCCATGATTGTTGGAGGCAGTGTGGTACATGCAGTGGAAAGACAAATAGCTCTGGAGTCAGAAAGCCTGATTTCAAAGTTTGTCTCTGACACTTGGTGACTTTGTGACTTGGGGCAAATCAATTAAACTGCCTGAGCAACAACAGTTTCCTTAACTATAAAATGAGGGGATTGGATTAGATGATCTCTGAGGCCCCCTTCAACTCTAGATTTATGACCCTAAAGGACACTGGTATGGAAGGTCACCTATTTGTGGCCAGATGGGTTAAAATGTCCAATATTTTAAATCCAAGTCTTATGTAAGGAGGACTTTGGTCTCAAATGTGTTCACAGATACTTAGAGGAAATGAGCCTCTGTAAGATCGTCAGGATCTGCTCAGATTACTCATTTTGCCCACACCCACTATTGAGGAAGATCTGTCAGGAAGAATTAACTCATTAATCTACCTCTGGGGAGATCAGTGAGGGAAGGGAGTCACCTCCAATGCCTTGGGACTGGGCAAGGCTTTGCTGTAGGGGGACAATGGGACTGGGGAGGTTTCTGCAGAGCAGAGCCTGGTGTGTGTGTGTGTGTGTGTGTGTGTGTGTGTGTGTGTCCAAATCAGATTAACTCCCATTTCGAATCAGATGACAATGACATCATTTGAGGCAAGATGCAAGGGGTGCTGGCAGAGCAGAGACTAAAATTGTCTCCACTGGGGTGCTGCCAATAATGCCCTAGAAATTCATTGCTTTGGTCTAAGACAAAAAGAGACCATGCAATACCCTGGTCATCAAAGGCTTGCATTTGAATCCTGTCTCATTGTTAGCTGTGTGACTTCGGGCAAAGTAGATGACCTTCCTGAGACCCAGCTTCCCTCCTGTGAAATGAGGATGGAATGATAGTTGCCCTACTGTTAAGAAAGGACTGCCAAGTCCCACATAAATGTGAGTTACTGTTATTGTAGCAGAAAGGGGCCTCAGAGGTCACCTAGTCCAATCCATGCTTGAAGGGGGAATCAATGTATTAGAGTCACAAGACTCTCTACAGCTTTCCTGCTTGCAAGCTTGTGTGACCATTGGTCTAGTTAATTAACCTCTCTGGACCTTGTTTAGGTGGCTCAGCACTTTCTCCACTGAGCCTAGAGGCAGCAGGACCTGAGATCAAATCTTGCCTCAGACTCTCATTAGCTGTGTGAACCTTCACCTCTACATGCTTCAGTTTCTTCAACTGGAAAATGGAGGGGATGGTAATAATAGCACCTATCTTACAGGGCTGTTTGAGGATCAAATGACAATTTTTATAAAGAGTTTGACACAGCACTTGGCACACAGTAGGGGCTTAATATATGCATGTTTCCTTCCTTCCTCATCTGTAAAATGAAGTTTAGGGTTAGTCAGAGAAGAGATCAGCTCTTGTGTTGGCGATGAGGAAGTTGAGCCTCCTAAAGCTGAAGTGACTTAGTGCCTGTGGTCATCCATGAGGAAAGAGGCAGAAGCAGGCTCTGAACATGGATCTTCTGTGACTGGAGGCAGATCCTTCCCACAGGTCTATTCTAGCTTGAAATCTATACTTCAACGATCATCCAGCATCTCCTTCCCATTTTGGACAACACTAAATGTTAGGAAGTGTTGTATTTTTTAATGACATCAAGCTTAAATATACATCTTTGAAACTTGTGCCCAATACTCCTAGCTCTCCTGTGAGGCAATGTGGGCAGGGGTGGGGGTGGGTGTGGGTGGGGAATTGGGGGGATGGGAGATAGGGAAAGGATATCATCTTCAAGCATGAGTCACTGTTCAGGGAAGGCAGACCTGGCTGATGTGTCCCACAGGGAGGCATCAAGACACAGGGGAGGGGAAGGGAGCTGAATGGAGCTGCTTCACAGAGAGCTATCACAGCAGGGGAAAGTGAAAAACCACCAGTCTGAAATCAGAAGACCTGGGTTGGCATCCTGGATCACCTGAGCAAGATAGAGACATGAGAGATCAGATGGTGTGGTGAACAGTGTACAGACTAGAGCTGAAATACCAGCTCAGCTATGTTACTAACTGAGTGACCTTGGGCAAGTCACTTAACCGCTATCTGCCTCAGTTTCCTCATTTCTAAAGTGGAATAATGAGAGCGCCTATCTGCCAGGGTTATTCTGAGGATAAAGATGAGAGAATATTTATGGAAGTGTTTTGTAAACCTTAAAGTACTTTGTAAATGCTAATCCTAATGATGATGGTGGTGGTGGCATTTCTGTTATGATCAGAAAAAAGGTGATTTCCTTGCATTCTTAGAATCCAGAATATCAGAGTTGGTAGGGCTCTTAGAACACAGGATGTCAGAGTTGGGAGGGCCTTTAGAACACAGGATGTCAGAGCCGATAGGGCCTTTAGAACACGAAACATTGAAGTGTGGGGTAGCAGACACTTTAGAATATGGATAATTAGAATGTCTGAGCTGGAAAGAACCTTTGCCATCACATTCTTCATATAAACAAGGGGAATTGAAACCTAGAGAAGCAAAACAGTTTGTTCTAGATTCTGCAGAATGATAAGGTGAGGAGTATGAGAACCCCGTTCTTTTGGCCCCCAGATCAGTGCCCCTTCTGCCTCACTGTGTGGATTCACTTTATTTATCTTGACCTCCACCCTGGGTAATCCTAGAGCTGACACGCTCTAATGGAACCTTTGCGATGTCGGACACCATGGCAGGAACTTTGTCTCTAAAGTCTCAGGAACAGAAACTCAGCATTCATGGTGAGGATGGAGCCTGAATATCAAATGTTTCTGCTTGCCCCAGATCTTCAGGGCTGCCCATCTATGAAATATCCCCCAAATGTCCCATATTTCCTATGATTGCAACTAAAATCATTCTCTTTCTCTAACCCTCGTGGTCTGTTCTTCCAAATGGCAGGTGCCTCACCCTTTCCTATAATTCTGTTATCTCAGCCCAGGTGTGATCTGCCTGTCTCTCTTTGTGCCCAATGAAGATTTGAATACAACCAGTGCCCAGGGTTTCTTGAATGAGTAGACTATGGGAACTAAAAGAATGCAGTTTGGGTAAGGTAGAAACTAAAGCCCGACATCCTCTGGGCAGCTTTCTGAGTGACATTTGAAAGTTGATGTTTGTGGGATAAAAATAGCTTCTGTCTGTTTGGCAGAGGCAACAGTCTCGCATCTGCTGGCAGCCGATGCCCTTATTTTAGCCTAGCATAGCGGAAATCAGCAGCCCTCTCAGGCACGCCCTATGTGCCCAGGAGAAAGGACTCCCCCCCATCTTGCCACTTTGGGTGCTTCCTTTCTATCTCTTGCTCAACTTTTTTTTTGCAGTGATAATAAGCAGGGGAACAACCAAAGGAAGGGTGGGAAGAAGGTGAAGCTGCTCTACTTTCAATTCTTCCTAGTGGGGTGGCCCATTGAGGAAGACCAGAGACAGATTGTAGGTGCAGTGTGTTCCTGCCTCCTTCTCTGCGTTCCTTATTACCCTTAAGCAGCTTCTATTCTAGACCTGATTCCCTGGAAGTTTTCATAACCTCTGGGTCCTTCCTGGATCCCCCACTGTTTGAAATTGGCCTATGTGTCCTGTGGCAGGGACTCAAGGCCAGGTTCTTGTGCTTCTGAGTGAATCTGTACCATTAATCAGTCAGTTGACAAGCATTTTTTAAATCAAATTTTTTAATTAGACTTTTTTCAAGGAAAAAAAATCTATTTTTTCTTATTTCTCTCTTTCCTTGGGGTGAGGAACAAAATTGAAAACCTTTCTAAGAAAGAGACAGTCAAGTAAAACAAGTTCTCACCCTGGTTCTGTTCAAAAACCTAACAAACACTTATTAAACTTTTGCTATGTGCCAAGGACCATGCTAAGCATTAGGGATACAAAGAAAGGTAAAATTGTTTCTACCCTTAAGGAGCTCACATGCTATTGGTGCTCACAGCACCACCATGTATGCACACACACACACAACACACACACATGTGTGTGTGTGTGTGTGTGTGTGTGTGTATACAAGCTATATACAGAGTAAATGGAAGGGAATCTGAGCACAGAAGCATTAGCAGCTAAAAGAACCAGGAAGGGTTGTCTGCAGAAGGTGAGATTTCAATTTATCAATCAATCAATCAACATTTATTAAACACTTAAACTGAGTCTTGCAGGAAGCAAGAGAAACTAAAAGATGGAGGTGAGGAGGGAGAATATTCCAGGCACTAGTGCAAAGGCATGGTGCCAAGAGAATGGAGTGTTGTGTTTGAGGAACCGCAGGAAGACCAGAGTTGGATTGTAGGTCATGTGGAAAGGAGCCAAGAGTATGAAGAAGTGAGGTGGGAAAGGGCCACCTTGTGAAAGGCTTTCAATGTCAATAGAACAATTTATATTTGATCCTGGTTGTGACAGGATTTCTTTGGAGTTCACTCAGAAGGGGAATGACATGGTTAGACCTACATTAAAAAAAGTTTAAAAAATTAATAAGGGTTTAAATTCCCCCCCCCCCATTTTTCCCTTCCCCCAGTTCTAAAAACTGAAAATGAAAGTCTACACTCAGCAAACTTCCTGTACCTTCTGATGGGTATGTGGAAAAGTCAATGTTTGATGCAAATCGGAAAAAAAGACATCTAAAACTCTTGTAACAAATATTCAAAGTTAAAAAAAAATAAATTCCCACATTGACTGTGTTTGGAAATATATTTCTCATTCTTCACAATGAGTGTTCCTTTCTTTGTCAGGAGATGGCTAACAAGTCTTCTGAAATCATGCATGGTTATCACATTGATCAAGTTCTTTCTAAGTTGTTTATCAGACCTACAATTTAGGAAAGTCACCTTGTGGCAAAGAACTAGAAACAACCTTTATTTTTTCAAGCTTGGTATATGATTCATCTCTATTCTCACTGTATTTAATTTAAAACACAACATGCCTTATGGGAACCTTCTCGATCATACAGCAAGTAAAAGATCGGTGTCACTGTTGAACATGAAAATTGAATATAACCTAGTAAGACAGGTTGATTAAGAATTTACAACACAATAAAAATACACTCATGAAAATTTAGTACTATGGACAGATGCATCCTGAAGTCATGCATAGGCAAATGAGTTGTATACATTTATTAACCATGGTGCCAAGATGCATTAATACTGCTTTTCTCTATTATAGTAAATACCTTTCACTAACAGTTATAGATATTTCACACACATCTAAATATACAAGGGTAAATTATATATCATAAAGGGTAAAAGAAAAGATGCCTATCACCTGGAGAATGACTGAGCAAACTAGGTCATGTGAATGAAATGAAATACTATTGTGCCAAAGGAAACGATGAAAGGGACAGTTTCAGACAAACCTGGGATGACTTGCATGGGCTGAAGCAGAGTGACCAGAACCAGAACAATTTATATGATAATAGCACTGTGAAGGCAACCAATTTTGAAAAGACTTCAGAACTCTGAGCAATATAATGACCAACTACAATTCCGGACGACCGATGAAAAAGATTGCTTTTTTCTCTCCTGACAGAGAGGTGAAGGACTCAAGGTGCAGAATGATATATACATACATACATACATATACACACACACACGCACACACACACACACACACACACACACACACATATATATATATGTTTTCTTTTCCAATGGAAGGGGCAGGAGAAAGGGAGAGAAAATTAACATTTAATTAAAAGCAAAAAAAAAAATCACCTTGACAGATAGATGGAAGATGGATAAGAGCTGGGAAAGATTTAAATGGGAAAGAGAAGTTAGAGGTTCATAACAATAGTCCAGGCAAGAGGTGATGAGATTGATGCATGTCCAAAATATTTATACAAAGTAATTTTTCAAGATGGGAAGAGGAGGAGAGTTCTTGCAGCTCAAACTTGGATGAAGCTAGGAATTCTAAGAGGTGGGAATGAGTAGGGGAAATATTCTGACCATGGAAGAAAGCATTGCAAAGGCCAGGAAGTGGAAGATGAAAGTGTTATGTGTGTGCCCTGTATCTCTTGAGAAAGAGCATTGTGGATACTGAATCCTTATTATACCCCAGGCTCCAAGGTTCCACATAGATGGGGAGAATATAGCCTGGAAAATATGAGACTTGAGGGGGAGAGGGAGCAGAGCATAATGTTTGTCTTCAAATATTTCCAGGGATGGGTAGATGCATTTTATGTGTTCTGACTATTGGAGATTGGCTGGGATGAGGGATGAGGAAGAACAGGGGAAAATGGAAAATCAAAGAACATTTATGTTGGCCTAGTATGTGCAAGAGGAAGAAGCATTCAAATATAGCTAGAAAGTTGGACTTGGAGTAATGAAGACTTGGGTTCTGATTTCACCTCTGACATTCATTAACTGTATGACTCCAGGCAAGTCACTTAACTTCCCAACTGAGATAATGTTTGTAAAATGTTTAGCACACATTTCTGGCACATAATAGGTACTAAATAAATATATGTTTCCTTTTTCCTTTCACTCGGGAAGCTCCCTGGGACTCAGTTACTACAAGGCACTATATGAAATGCTGGGGATATAAAGAGGAAAAAATCGTACTCCTTATCTGCGGGAAGTCATTGAGGAGGAGGAAGGTAGTGAATAATAATAGCTAGAATTTATATAACCCTTTAAGGCTTTCTTTGCTCCCTGCACTGTAATAATAGCTCACATTTATATAGAGCTTTACTTTCATGATTTTCTCATTTGATCCTCTTAACAATTCTGGGAGTTCGGTGCTTTGACTATCTCCATTTCATGGATGAGAAAACTGAGGCACCGAGTTGGTTAAATGACATTCCTAGAATCATGTAGCTGGTAAAGCATTTAAGGCTAAATATGAATTCAGTTCTGCTTGACTCCATGTCCAACACCCTATCCACTGTCCCACATAGACTCTTCTGCATATATAATCTCCCAACAACCTTATAAGACAGGTGCGAGCTATTGTTAACCCCATTGTACAGATGAAGTCACTGAGGCTGATGAAAGTTAAATGATTTCCCAGCAACATATAGTAGAGTAAATGTCTGAGGCAGGATATGAACCCAGGTCTTTCTGACGTCAAGCCCAATATGCTACTCAGCATCCCTCTAGTTTCCACTCAAGTAGGAAGGGATCATTTTTAGTTAAAGAGGCTAGTGGGAGGTTTTATGGAGGATGAAGGATCTGAAATGGAGAGATGAGGGTGGGGATGAGATGTCATTCTGGTCCTGAGGCTGGCTTGTACATGAAAATGGGAGAGGGCAAAATGAAATCAGAACTGTCTAATAGCTCAGTTTGAATAGAACATACACTGTGTGAAGGGAAGTCCTGTGAATTATAACTGGGAAGGCAGTTAGGAGCCGAGGCTGTGGAGGGACTTAAATGCCAATCCAAAGAATCTCTATTTTATTTGGTAAATAATGGTGAGCCAATGAAGATTGCTGAGCAAGAGAAAGATAGGATCTGATTTTGCATCGGAAAGACTCCTTTGGTGGCTTTGTGGAGTATGGATTATAGAAGGCGGGGAGAGAAGCAAGGAGGCTCTCGAATTTGGGTGAGCAGTTCTGGAAGCCTGAGCTAAGGCTATGGTGATGTGTGAATGGAGAAGTAGGAAGGAGCACAGGAGATACAGAAGAGGTGAAACCAAAAAGACCTGGCAACTGGTTGTCTGTGGGGAGTGGGGTGGGTGAAAATTGTCAAATCAGTGAGCATTTATTACGCATTTACTCTGTGCAAGGTCCGATGTGTAAAGAAGGGAGAGACCCAAGGGAGATGCAATGAAGAAGGGAGATGTGACTTGGAGGATTTTGGAACTGTTAACAGAAATAGAGGTATTAGGAGGGACAGCAATTTTAGTGGGGAAAGATGAGTTCAACTGTGAGCACGTAGAGTCTGTGGTATTCGCAAGACATCCAGGTGGACATGTTCAGCAGGCAATTAGAGACATGGGCATGGAGCTCTGTGGAGAGGTTATGGGATACTCTCCTCTCCTCTCCTCTCCTCTCTTCTCCATTCTCTTTTCATCTCTCCCCTTCTCTTCTCTCCTTCCTCCTCTTCTTTTCCCCATCTCTCATTTTGTCTCTTTTTCTGTCTCTGTTTTTACACACATACACCCACACAGGTTAATAGAAGCAGCATGGTGCTGGGCTTGGGTTCAAATCCTACCTCAGTTATTTACTATAATTAATATAGATATAGTACCCTTAGGGTTTTTGGTGAGATTCAAAAGAGTGTATACAGGTTAAATTCTTTATCATCTTAAAATCCCTATAAAAATCCAGTGTTTATTATTATATACATAGAGGTGGTAATTGAAATCATAAAAGTGGATGAAATAAACAAGGAGGTGAGTAGAGAGGGAATAAAGAAGAGGATATAGGGCCAAGTCTTGGGAAATACCAATGTTTAGGAGTCAGGAGAGGGAATCACTATAAAGGACTGTGAATGAATGGGCAGAGATGTAGGCAGATACTCAATATTGTCACAGAAGCCAAGGGATGAAAGACTATTGAGGACTGGTGAGGTCAACACCATCCAGTACTGCAGAGGCATCAAAGAAGATGACTAGACCTTTGGATCTGGCGCTTAGGACATCATCAGTGACCCCGGAAAGATGATCTTCAGTGGAATGGCAAGGAGGAAAGTCAGATTTCAGAGGCCTAGGGAGTGGTATGGGAGGAGAGACACTGGAGGCCTTTAACAAAAGATCTCTCTGGAACCTGGTTCTTAAACTTTTGTGTGTTGTGGACTTATTTGACCATCAGGTGAAATCTATGTATCCCTCCTAACAATAATGCTTTTAAATTCATAAAATAAAATCTATAGGCTAACAAAATAAACCAGTTATGTTGAAGTATAGTTACCAAAATGTTAAGAAACAAAGTTTATGGATCCCAAAAGTTTGGTCTAGAAGTTTAGTGGTGATGAACAGGATCACAAACATAGTAGGGCAGCACTATTAATGTGTTGAAGAGACTGGACACCCTACGCTACAAGGAGAGCAATATTTATCATGGAAGACTTAGAGGGGACTTATCTGGGTATTTGAAAAGCAGTTAAGTGGGAAGAGGTTTGACTGATTCTTTTTGGCCCAAGGGGGCAGAACTGATGCCACTTCCACCCAAGCAATGGGTCAGATTGAGGTTCTAGGTAAGTGGGAATTTTCTAACAATTAGAGTTGGGTATAGTCAAGTGAACTACCTTGGGAAATGTTGGCTTCCCCATCACCAGAATTCTTCAATGAAGAATACATTTCCCCAGGACCTAGCTCCCCATCTGCCACGAGTAGGCACTAAATAAATGGACAGATAATAAATGTCTGTTGATAGACATTATGTTTTTGTTTTCTATGCCAATTATACATTGATATTATATTCCTATTGCATATACAGGTTGGACTAGATGATCTCTGATTTCTTTTTAACTTTGAGATCTGTTAGAAAGACAAGACTAGAACTTTAAAGAACAGGAAAACCAAGGGAAAGAGTTTTTTTTTAAACAACACTGACATATGAATTCTGAAAATATTTCTAGGAAGAGAGAAAAGAGCAACAGAGAGATATATTAAAGAGAAGAGGGAGAGAGGGAATGGTGGATAGACAACAGTCCTGGTGATAAGAGGGAATGGGATGGAGGGTATCAGAGTGAGGGTTAGCTTTGGCGAGCACTGGTCTGCCTTCTCTTAGCATTTAGGTGGGGAAAAAAGAAGATGGGTGAAAACGGGAGAAATTACAGCATACAGAAGAAAAATCTCAGTGAGAGAAGAGGCAAAGTGCTCCCGTTCTGCATATTAGTTTCAGCTGGCTAAGAAATACATGTGATCTCCTGGAGAAGAAATCATTTTTCTGCTCTTTTCCCATCCTATCTATCTTTGAGGCATCTTCCCCTTTGTTCTAGAGTTCCCTCTTTCCAGCCTCTACCACTGCCTCTGACATTGAACGTGACATAAGGATTATGGACTGTTCATTTCTTTATATAACAATGGAATAAGGAAAGGCTGAAAAAATGCAAGGAAAGAGAAGGGTGTCATGAAAGGTCTGGCCAAGAGTTTATTGGAAATAACAACAGCCAATGAAAATGCTTCTAAATGTGGCAGCTGGAGAGGCTTCTTTTACTGGCTCCCTTTCTCACTCATGGATTGGAAGTTGAAGTTATGTTGGGGGAATAGTACAGTTAGAGGAGCAACATCCTTGCCAACTCTTGAGTCAAGGAGGGAAAAATGGAGTCCATCTTATCTAAATCATTGCTCAGAGGGCGCTCAGCTTTAAGTAGTGACAGGACCCCACTGGCACCTTTCAGAATCTTCAAGGAGTAGAACGCTTGACTCTACAAAATCTACATGGGGACAAGATGGAGGACAACTTCTTCTCTCCTCTTTCTCCCTAAATTCCTTTTGAACAATCCATACACCCCCTGATTTTGTAATATCAGTAGCTTGTGGAATCCTGGGAAATTATCTTTCTCTCCATAGTTATTCTGAAGAAAGGCCAGAGTCTAACAGTTACAAAAGAGCAACTGCAGCAACCAACCAAACTGGTCAGTCCATTTACTTCTTTTGACAGTATGAGCAGTGTTCCACATCTAGAGTCCCTCCACCAAAGACATTATTATGTTTTCTAACACTTTCATTTCATAAATGGGGAAACTGAGGTACTGAGAGATTAAATGAACTGTTCAAAATTACATAATTAGTAAATGGCAAAATTATCCAGACTCTAAATCTAATATTCCTTCCACGTGTACCCAGGTGTCCATTATGGGATTATTATTGGGAGTTCTTAGGTTCCTCCTCCCTCCCCCTCCCAATTCTCCCCAACACCTCACACAGTGATACATATACACAGGAAGCCAGGGCTTTATTTTAAACCTGGGGGGCACTAGCCTGGAACCAGGAATGTATTCTGGGCAATATGTAAAGCCAGTGTGAGAGATGACGCACTCTTCCCCTAGGACTTCCTGTAAAAGTGCATCACCCTTTATACAATAAATCCCTCCTCTTGGCCTGAGTCTGGGGCCAAGCCTGGGTCCTAGCCACCTGGAGAAAAAGTTTGTGACCTTTGAGAGTTTGGGGAGGAAGCTTAGAGGAATGTTCCTGCCTCTCTGGTCTAGGGCAATGTCCCTGACAAATGTCAAAAAGTAATAACAAATCCAACCAATTCATCCAGTGTCATAAACTGATAGAATTTTATTAGTGGAAAGACTGTAAAAGAGAAGGCTTTATCATCTGCTTTGCAAATGTGCCCTAAGAACTTCTGCATCTGACTTTCTGCTCAAACCTTCTGTATATATTGTGTACCCCACCAGATGTGAGCCCCCTGAGAGCAGGGACTATGACTTTTTTGTTCTTTCTCCCCAGTGTTTAGCACGTAGCAAGTGCTTAATAAATGTGTCATTCACCCATCCCTCCATCCATTAATTTATCCATTCACTCATACCCAAAGAAATGTGTCTAAGATGGTCACTTGTTTCTGTGGGTAAGGTGCCTGAAAGAGTCAAATTCCTAGATCAGTGATTAAAAGCAATGACTTCTGGGAGGGACAATGGGTAGCACAGAGTCAGGAAGACCCAAGTTCGAATATGGTCTCAGACACTTACTAGTTGTGGAGTGATGGGCAAGTCAAGTTACTCTTCTTTGCCTGTTTCTTTGTCTGTATGAGATAATACTTATTGTCGTTATCAATTGGCATTTTGGTGGTTATTCCACTTCTTATAGTGGCATGTCAGAAGCCCTTTCCGTATGCCAGTATCAAAGCATGTCTGAGTTGGAAGGGCCCCGGGGTGGTCCAGCCCAATACATACTTGAATAAGAGTCCCCCTGTACATTCCCAAGAAGTAATCTTTCAGCCTTTGTTTGAAAAATCTCCAGGAAGAGAGAACTCATTACATATTGGGGGGCAGCCCATCCTACTTGTGGATAGCGCTAATGATTCTTCTCTACATGGAAAGGAGATTGGTCTCACTAAACCTTTCATCCAGGGTTCCTAGTTTTACACTCAGGGGCTCAGAGTAAGGTTAACCCCTGTTCTTATAATTCTTCAAATCCTTGAAGACAGCTACCATGTCCACCCCCCTCTCAATTATCCTTTCTCCAGGCTAAATATCACTAGACTTTTTGACAGACCCTCCTATGGAAAGATCATGAGGTTCTCTTAGACGCAATTATCTATATGCATAGATATCTCCCCTGTTAGAATATAAAGCGTCTTGAAGGCAGGAACTTTAAAAAAGCTTTTCTTCCTTTTGTTTTTTGAGCTGTTGCCCTCTCTTCCCCCCTCTTTTCCTTCCCTCCTCTCTTTCCCTCTCTCTTTTCTTCCTTCTTTTCTCCTTTCCTTCTTTCCCTCCCTCCCTGTCTTCCTTCCTTTCTTCCTTCTTTCCTTCCTTCTCTCCCTGTTTTTTTCTTTGTAACCATAGTATTTGATACATACTTGTTGATTGACTTGTCTCCCTTTGGAAACTCTCCAACATCCTTCCTAAAATGTGCCCATAACTGACCCCAATACTCCCACTGGCCTTCAACCAGGGCAGAAGACAATGAGACTGTCACCTTCCTGAGCTGGATCCTCTCTTGTCTCATCTGCAGTTTAAATTCCATTATCCCAGAGATCCTGGTTGAATCTCTCTGGCATTAACTTATTCCCCCTTCCTCTTGGTGTCTTAATTATGTGGCAGACTATTGGCCAAGAGCCTTCCAGAGAACAGAATTGATATGTGAGCCCTTTCCAGGTCTTGATGAGAAACTGTGAGGATTCCCCTATGCCCCCTCCAACTACAATGTGCAGTATGAAAAAGGGTTACCAGGCTGGCAGGTTGAGCATGACCATGACCTGGGGAATCAGGGCTCCGTCTGCTTGACTGTGAGTCTGAGACTTAGGTGTCTGGGGTGGGAGAATGTGGAGATGGCCAGAGAAGGAAATCTACAAAAGGAAAGGAGATTTTAGTCCGGGGGAAACTCTTTGGATTAGGAGTGGCCTAAACCTCTCAGGCATCTGGAGGCTGTGGCCTGGTTGGAGGGAAGGAAGGAATGCAGACTTCTTGGAGGAACAGGCCGGATCTTGGAACAAGAGGACCTGGGAAATTGGAAAGATTATCCAGTAATAAGGCAATAGTATTAGTGTTGATTGCAGCTCCAGAGACAGTTATTACTGGTTTCCTGTGGCAGGGAGATAGGGGGCTGGAGGGGAGGACATCTGAAAATAAGGGAAACCAGATTTAGGAGAACAGAAGACTCAATAAGGAGAATAGGAGGAGACTTGCCAGAGAAGGGGATGAGGGACAGAGGCCAGCCTGAGCTTTGGGACCCCAGTGTAGTTTGGGAGATGCTGAGAATACCTTCCAATGAAAGCCTTTCCCAATTCCTCTTAATTCTAGTGCTTTCTCTATGGTTGATGATCACCAATTTATCCTGTCAATATTTTATTTGTAAATAGTCGTTCTCATGTTGTCTCTCCCAACAGAAAAAGTACCTGATCTCAAGGACTTGACTCCAGGATCTTCTGCCTTTCTTTTTATTTCTAGTGTTTAGCACAATGTTCGACACAACTTTTATTGAATGTCTGTTGAATGACTGATAGTGTTACCGATACCTTCTCCTCTAAGGCCATCTTCCATCCAGACTGCATGTTACAATTTATATACAAAGTATCTTTCTAAAATTTTAGAACATAAGCTTTGTGAGGCCAGGGACTTTTTTTTCCCTCTTTCTTTGTATCCTCAGTCTTTTGTTCAGTGCCTGACATATAGTAAGTGCTTAATAAATACTTGTTGATAAATAAGAGATGGAGGAGCAGGTTTGTTAGGTGACCCTGGTTTACCATAAATTTGCTATGCTTCCTCAGGGAGATCTCTTTCCATCTCTGTTCTTTTTAGTGTGGTTTCCCTGTTTGATATCAAAAGGACTCAGTACTTCCTGTCCATGGCTAGATGTTTACCTCCTGAATTCAGGAAGAGAACCCGTTTCTCCCTCGCACCTGGGTGCACTTGGCACATAGAAAGAACAAGTTGGGAGAGAGGAGTATCAACCCCACGGAGAAGAGAAATATCACATGTGGCACTGTCCCTCCTTCAGCCTTGCTTTTGAATATTGGCCTCCCCAGGGGCAGCTCAGTTAAAGAGACCCCCCCAGCTCAGACAAAACCCCAAAGCTCTGGGTAGGGGTGTGAAAATGGGAGTGGAGGAAAGGGAACAGGAGGGTGAGGGGGGCCATCAGTTTCACCCTGGCAGCTAGTGGATAGAGGGCTCAGACTGGTGTTGGGAAGAGAGTTCAAATCCTGCCTCAAACAATTACTAGCCGTATGACTCTGAGCAAGTAAATTAATTGCTGTCTGCTCAGTTTCCCCATCTGTAAAAATGAGGATAATTAGTAACATCTACCTCTCAGAATTGTGGTGAGGCTAAAAACGAGGTGATATTTGAAAAGTGTTTTAGAAATTCTTATTACTTATTATATACCTATGTGCATGTGTATATGTATATGTGTGTATATATACATATATAAATTCTCCAGTACTGCTGCCTCATAGAAAATAGTTAGGGCCCTTGGAAGATGGCTTTGAATGAGTGAGCATTTATACTCTTGGTAGGCAAGAGTATTTGTGAGTCAAGGATGAGGAAGTAAAGGAATGTCTGTTCTCTGTACATTGAAACAAGGGCGAGGTAGGAGGTGAGGGGATCCCTGCGTCGTTAGTTGCGAGAACAGATGGGATCTATGATATCAGAGAGAATGCTGGAGCTGGAGCTGGGGTTCCAATCCTGGCTCTGCCTCTTAGTAGAGGTAGCTAGGTGGATAGGCCTGGAGTTGGGAAGACCTGAGTTCAAATCTAGCCTCAAATACTTCACAGTTGGGTGACTCTGAGCAAGTCACTTAACCTCCATCTACTTCAATTACTTCAACTGAAAAATACAGAAAACAATAGGATCTGTCTTCCAGGGTTGTTGTGAGGATTACATGAGATAATATTTCTAAGGCTCTTAGCACAGTGCCTGGCACATAGTAGGTGCTATGAATAAATGCTAGCTATTATTAATATTATTTTATTGGTGTTTTTATTATTACTTTACCCCAAGGGTCTCAGTTTCCTCATTTGTAAAAATTGAGGGGAGGATCGCACTAAATGACATCTCAAGTTGTTTCCAGCGCTAAATCTAGGTTCATAGGGTCTCTGAGCCTCAGTTTGTTTATCTGTAGAGTGGGGAGTACCAGTCCTGCCTTACTTTTGGCTTTGTGAAGATCAGAGGAGAGGCTGTGTATGAAAATATTTGTGATGAAATTCTCTGCAAATGTACAGTTATAATGGTGCTAGGCATGTGGCATGGGACAACTGAGTGAACATGTGCTCTGGAGTCAGAGGACCTGAGTTCAAATTTCACCTCTGACACTTAGTATCTCTGTGACCTTAGACAAGTCACTTAACTTCCCAAGTCCTCAGTTTTTTCAAATCCCTTACAGCTCCACATCTATGATTTATTAAATTAGATTATTAGAACACCGGATGTCAGAGTTGGGAGACCTTAGAGCACAGAATGTCAGAACAGAGACTTTAGAACACAATTTCAGAGCTGAAAGGAGCCTTAGAGTTTATCTAGTCAAACTCCCTTCATTTGACAATTAAGGAAACTGAGTGCCAGAGAAGATTAATGATTTATTTGAAAATCACCAAGTGGAGAGAGAAGATTAGTAGATGAGAGGAGATTTGAACCCAGGTCTCATGACTCCCAGACTATGTTTTATCCACTGTACTTTGTTGCTTATTTGATCCTTATGGGAAAAAAGGTTGGGGGGGTGGGGTGAAGTAATTGGGGTTCCTTGGCTGAATTTATGCTTGTCGTAAAAGTCAAAACAGATCCATCTTGCTACTTCTGCTTCTTGCTTCATATTTATTGCTGTTGCCACTTTTCCTGGCCTGATCAGTGGTCCTCCTTCACATGGGAGCTTCCATTGGGTAAAGCTCTTCCTGTAAAGACCATTGGTCTGAGGGTCAAGAATTCTGGATTCTCATTCTGCCTCTGCCTTTCTCTGTGGTACCTTAAACAAGTCCCTTCTTAGTTTCCTCATCTGTAACATGAGGAGATTGGTCTTGATTTCTGATGTCTCCTTCCAATTTTCTGAGTTACCCTCCTGAGGAGTGTAGAGGGTTTACCTGATACAGTGTGACGTACTCCAATGGACAGTGATTTCATGGATGTGAGTGCTTCCTTCAGTGATCCCTCAATGTTAGTGGTGTCTGCCCAATTTCTGCAAATATTCTTAAGGAACTGAGCTAAATCTAGAGATAATAAGTTTGCGGCTGTGAGTTAGTCCCCCAAATTGTGATCTCCAGGGAGTTTTCTGCCCCTTTTCCCTAGTCTGATGGGGGCTGCTTGGCCCAAGGTCACACTAGGGATTAAAGCTGTTATTCTTTGGTTTTCCCAAGACAGCTACTTTGCTTCTTAGGATCCATGGGAAAATCCATCAAATCATAGGTTCATAAATTTAGAGCTGGGAGAGACCTTAGGGGTCATTAAGGCTCACACCCTCATTTTACTGAAAAGGAAACTGAAACTCAGTAAGTAGAACACTTTATCCCATAAACCATGCTGACGCTCCACTTAAGTGATGGAAACATGGCATTCATGATGCTGCTACATAGGTGGGCAAAGACTGATTTCTTGCTTTTGTTTCTGATTTTAAGAGGAGTTTGGGGAGAAACTCTTTGTCCCATGGGGAGTAGGGTAGTTTGCAGGATAACCACATCACTGACGTGCTCTGGGAATGCACAATATAGGCCTACTGGGAACTAAGAGATTAATGGGCCATCCTCCCAGGCAACTGCTTTTTATTTTATTTGGAACTAGATTTTGGAGAGAGAAGGCAAGAACTGACTGATTAGATACTAGAATTTTCATTTTCACACTTGACGGTGGGTATATGCATATGTGTTTATAAATATTTATTAAAAACTTACTTCTTGCCAAGCATTGTACAAAAGAAGTCCCTGCCCTCAGAGAGCTCATAGTCTAATGGGAGAGACAACAGCAAACAAATAAGGGCTGTATAAGCAGAAAAGCTATATAAAAGAAGAGCTGATTGAGAGAGGATAGGCACTAGAATTAAGAAATTTGGGATAGGCTTCCTGTAGTAGGTGGGATTTCAGTTTAACTTCAGTTAATGGAAGGTGTGTGTGTGTGTGTGTGTGTGTGTGTGTGTGTGTGTGTGTGTGTGTGTGTGATAGAGATAAAGACAGAAAGACACAGAGACAGAGACAAAGAGAGAGATGCAGAGAAAGAGTCAAAGAGACAGAGCCAGAGAAACTGAGACAGAAAAACATGGATTTAATACATGGTTGTTTTTTTTTTAAGTGTCTACAGTGTGTAAGGCCCTAGGAATACAAATTTAAAAGTAACTTAATCCTATCTATTGGGATGGCAGGAGAGAGTCAGACAGACAAGTAGATAAGGATGATTGATACAAGTTAGGTTGTGCCCATAAGGGAGGTATCAGTAAACAGCTCTAGGAAAACACAAAGAAGGTGAGAACTCTTTTCAGGGGGTGGTCAGGGAAGGCTCCCCAGAGGAGGGGGCTATTTTGGCACATGGCGACCTTCCAATTATTCCTCCAATGACACTGCAAGAATCACAGCTTATGTTTCTGTAACTCCTTAATGTTTATACTTCCATATCACAACTCCATCACTATTTTTATCTCCATTTTACCCAGAGGGGAAATGACTTGCCAAAGGTCGAATTTCTACTTGTGTATAAACAGGAATTCAGACCTAGGCTCTCTGACTTTAAATTTATTCATCTATCCATTCAACAAGCATGGACTAAGCTGCACCAAGTGCAAGGCACCGAGTACCATGCCTTTGCTGACGTAGGTGGTCATTTATTCTCCCTCTATGTAAGACTGATCTCCTACCTGAAAGCTGAGGGGAAGAGGAGACCGGCCCTAGATTAGACCTAACCTAGGCCCACTGTTGTACTCACTGATGCCTCCTTTCAGGGAGCTTGCCTATCTATTACCAAGAATCGTAAAGGTGGGGAGAAGAAACAAAGGGCCTGGGAAACAAAGAATCTCAGCACCCACAGAGAATCTTTGATGTTTTCAATGTACTCTGCCTTGCACCACCACCCCCCCCCAACACCTGCAAACTGGGAAAGTAAGGTGCTTTCCAGGGGCTAAAAATGGACCCTTTGACAGGGTCTCTTTGAGAAAGATGTGATGGGTGGGTAATGGCTACAACGAGGCAGAGGATAATTTTCTATCAGACTCCTGGTTCCCAGAAGTCCTGTGGAATTACTGTTCAAGTCCAAGTCTGACTGGGCCCTTCCCCTGCTCCAAAAACTCTTGTGGCCCCTAGTGCATTCAGGATCAAACGCCAGAGCCGTGGTTTGACATTTAAAACTCAACACAGCCTGGCGCTAACCTACCTTTGCAGCCTTATTACACATGACTCCCTTCACACACTCAATGATACAGCTGCCTTGGTCTTGCTGTCATTCCTCACACATGACCCTTAT
Organism: Potorous gilbertii; assembly: GCA_028658325.1. Classification (NCBI taxonomy): domain Eukaryota; kingdom Metazoa; phylum Chordata; class Mammalia; order Diprotodontia; family Potoroidae; genus Potorous; species Potorous gilbertii. Next base: position 57,223,042 of record CM053771.1, on the reverse strand, counting down.
CTCCCTTCTCTGTGCTTTTGTCCAAGCTATGGCCATGCCTAGAATGTACTCCTTTCTCCACTCTACATCCTAGACTCTCCGGTTTCCTTCAAAGGTCCTTCTGACTATCTATTCCCTTCTACATGAGTGCCCATCTCCAGCTGCTTGAACATCCCCTCATATATATATATGCAATAATGTAACATAAATAACATGAGATATAAATAATATAAACTACATGTGATATAAATAATGCAATATAAATTACATGCAATATAAATAATGTAACATGAATTACACGTTACATAAGTAATATAAACTACATGTGATATGAGTAATATAACATGAATTACATGCAATATAAATAATGCAATATGAGTCACATGTAATATAGATAATATAATGTGAATTACATATAATATAAATAATGTAATATTATATGTGCTATAGATAATGTAATGTGAATTGCATGTGATATATATAATGCAATGTAAATTATATGTGATATAGAGAATGTGATATAAATTATATATAATTATAATATATAGCTATATATATTTATTATAAATATAATATGAATTACACATAATACAATCAATGTTATATAAACTACATCATATTTATTTTATATATTTTTTGATATACTATTTAGGAACACATTGTCTTTCCTGATAGACTATAAGCATCTTGAGAGCAAGGACTGTTTCACTTTTGTTTTTGTATCTCTAGTGGCTAACAATGACTGTTACAGGGTAGGTGCTTCATAAATGTGTGTGATTCGATGATTGGATAATTATTCTTCCACATAACAGCATTTCAAATATTTGAAGATTGTGGGATACATAGATAAGAGGGAAGAACTGTTAAGACCTGTCCCTCTAAAGTTATTCTCCACTGACTCTGCATGTCCCATGTGTGCAGCATCTTAAAGAATACTACCTGTGCCATTAGAATATAAGGTACTTGTACTGGAAGGAACCTTAGTGAGTCTTAAGTCTTATTCTTCCAGTTTATGAATGAGGAAACTGAGAAGAGAGATAAGGTCTCACAGCTACTAAGACAAGTCAACAAAGAAGGAATTAAGTGCCTACCATGTGCTGGGCAAAGTACTACACAAAGATGAAGAAGAAGAAGAAGGAGAAGAAGGAGGAGAAGGGGGATCAAGGGAATAGGTAGAGAAGTCAGTCTTACTGAAGAATAGGTATTCCTCACTTGTGATCTCAGGTAAGGAGAGTGGGTGATGCTGCTGAGAATCTGAAGAATGATGGGTAGCTGAAGGAATTCACATCATAGGACCTTGTCTTCTTATTAAAGTAAGACAATGGGTCTCTTGCTTTAAGCATGGAAAATCAAGATGTAGTTGGTGGTGAGAGGAGAGAAACAATAGTTTGAATTGGTCATGGTGGGGATTTCCATAGGACAGTCGATAAAGGTGAAAGGTAAAGGACTGTCAGACACCTGTAAGGCTCAGATGAGGTTACGTACCCAAAGCCCAAAGCTGTGATGATTGGTGTCCACCTGGGAAGGGAATTTCAAGCACAAAGCATCATGGATCTACCTCTGATCCTGGGCTGTTTATCCTTTTGACCAAAGCCTTGGAAGAAAACATAGATGCTACCCTCATCAGTCTTGCAGATGACCCAAAGCTGTGAGTGATGGTTTGCATAGATGGCTGACAGGGTCAGGACATGAAAAGATCCCAATGGACTGAAATGATAGGCTGAATTTCCTAAGATGAAGTTTAACCAGAATAAATGCAACATCCTATGGTTTGGATAAAAATTAAAATTAATTATAATGACTGTAGGATAGAGGAAGCCTGGCAGGACAACAGTTCATGTGACGAAGATGCTTGGGGAGGTGGGGGGTAGGCTGAGAGCTAATTATGAATGACTGGAAGTTCGTGATTCCAGAGAGAAGGCTCAGGGGGCACATGATGGCTGTGTTCAAGTATTTGGAGGGCTGTCTTATGGAAGAGATTTTAGACTTGATTTGTTTGACTGTGTAAGATAAAACAAGGATTTTAGCTGTTCTTGACTGTATTTTTTAAATTCAATGTTATTTCTTTTTCAGTTCTGAAATCTCTCTCTCTTTCTCTTACCTGCCCCTCCTCCATTCATTGAGAAAGCAAGGAAAATAAAACTTATTACATATATTTTTAGTCAGGCAAAACAAATTCTCACATTAGCGATGTCTAAAAAAGTAATTACTTCCATCTGTACTCTGCACCCATGACTTCCCTATGGGAGTGGGGGTGTTAGCATGATTCATCAGCAGTCCTCTGGAACTGTGATTGATAGAACAAGGACTAACAGAATTTGCAGCCATTTGAGTTCTATAAAAGAAAAAACTTCTTATCAAACGAGAGCTGTTCAGAAGTGGAGGTAATGAGTTCCCCATCATTAGAGCTCTTCAAGTAAAACCTGGATGGCCCCTATCAGGAAGATGGTAGAATGAATTCTAGGTCATGTATAGGCAGTCTTTGATGACCTCTGACATGTCCTTAAACTCCAGGAATCTTTGATTCTTTAATCCTTCAGGGTTCCAGAATACCAGCTCTTACCCCTGCCTTGTCCAAAGTTTCTCTTCCTAGGGAGCCCATTGTCCACTCACTCAGTAGACTCTTGGGTCCATAGGTGGTGCTGGGGAGGTAGGGGGTGGTAAAGACAGAAGATGCCCAGACTTTGCCTCTCGGAAAGAAAGCCTCCAATAGGATCAAGGAAGGTCCCATTAAATGCTCAGGTCTGAGAATTCTGGAAGTAGCCCTAGGAGTGATTGAGCCTTGGGGAGCTAATCTATGTTGAATAAACTCCAAAGAGAGTGAACTGTAAACAAGAAGTCTAATTTATGATTTATTCTCTGGTAAGGGAAGAGGGAGGAAGGGAAAAGGAACAAAGCATTACATCGGCATTGTACCAAGTTCTTTAGACTTATTTCATTTGGTCCTCTAGAGTCCTAGAGGGCCAGGTAAGAGAGAGCATGAGGCATAGACAAAGGCAGCAGTGGAGAGGTGTAAATCATGGTCTAGGAGCTCAGAGGCATGGATTCCAACCCCAGTTCTTTTGCTAATTTAGAATGAATAGAAATATCCCTGGAGCAGGGTCAGGGGACCTGAGTCTTGGGTCTGTAACTAACTCATTTTCTCTTTCTAAGTTTCAATTTCCCCATCTACAAAATGAGGGTGTTGGATGAGATAATTTCTATGACCCTGCCTAGCTTTGACATTTGATAGTAGGCATTGAAGTGGATAGGGTGCTGGACTTAGAAAGAAGAAGACCTGAGTTCAAATCTAGCCTCCAATATGTACTACTTGTGTGATCCTTGGCAAGTCCTTAACCTCTCTCAAACTCAAATTTGTCATCTGTAAAATGGGGATAATAGCAGCATCCACTCAAGTAGATATTCTATGTAAATTGTTTTGCCAACTTTAAAGTGCCATCCATATAAATGTTTGGTATTCTCAGTTAGTTATTCTAATGTCAGCTATCCTAAGGTCCTGTGAGGTGACCTTGACCAAGCTATTTTTCCTTTCTGGGTCTCAGGTTCTTTATATGTACAATGAGGGAGTTTGGATACAAAGCTCTTTAAAATCCTTTGTTCCACTAACAAATCAAATCCATGAGTTTATATACTTTTCTAGTGACTAGAATATTAATGTTCACACTTTCCAGGGACTTGGCAAATGAAATTGACCATCAGAAGGATTGACGAGCCTGGGGTCTGAGCCAAAGCTTGGGATGGCTCTGTGGGTTTTTCCATCCTGGTTATAGCAGACTTAAGAGAAGACTGTCTGTTCTTAGCCAGTACCCATCTTTCTAGGAGAGAATGCTTACACTGGCCAGGTGGTGTATCTTGGGCCTCAGTGGGTACCAGGGAGACACTGCCCCAGTCTCTGTGTCTAACAAGTAAAATGAAGTCACTTCTGAGTTTCTTTTCGGTTTTAAATCAGCCTATATTAGTATTAAGAAGGCCGGAGTTGAAAGAGACCTTGTATTATAGGCAGTCAGTCAATCAATACACATTTCTTAAGTGATTACTGTGTGCAAGTCTCTGTGCTAAATGCTCTGGATACAAAGAAAGGTCAAAGGTTTTTGCCTTAAGGAACTCACAGGCTAATCGGGGAGAGGGAAACTTGCAAATACCTGTAGACAAACTAGCTAGTGGCTAGATAATTAGAGATAATCACCTGAGGGAAGGCACTGGAATTAACAGGGATTAATAGGAGGCTTCAGGTAGAAAGTGGGATTTTAGTTGAAGAAAATCAGGAGGGGGAGAAGAAAAGGGAGGATATTTCAGGCCTAGGGGAGAACCAGAGAAAATGTTCAGATAATGGATGTGGTTTGAGGATGAGCAAGAAGGCTGAAATGGAAAATGTTAAGAACACAAAACATCAGGGGAAGGAGGAGACCTTAGAAGAGAGAACACAGAATGTCAGAACAGGGAGACCCCTTAGAACCCAGAATGTCAGAGCTGGGAGGGGCCTTAAGGGAACAGTGAATGTCAGAGCTGGGAGGGGCCTTAGAACAGGCAATGTCAGAGCTGGGAGGGAATTCAGAGAAGGACCTTAGAAGGAAGGATTTCAGAACTGGAAGAACTCTCTTCCTTTGAAGAAACATCTGGATTGTCTAGTGAAGGATCAGGGACTCTGGGCCTGTAGATGACAAGTTCATGACATCCTCGTGTTGTGGCCTCACTTCTCCTTTCTCTCTCATCAGCCTTTCCTTCTGTCCCAGTTAGCCCAGCTTTTCCTGCTGGGGAAGAAAGTGATATGGTTACCACCTCCTTTTTGAAAGGAAGGGAAATGGTCTCTGTGTGTGGATGTTTCTGTGGTTTGAAATCAAGATCCCTGGCAGGCCAAATCTGAGCCCTAACGTGTCTAGGGGGGCAATTTCAGGCCACTTTGGGGGGAAGTGGCTTCAGATCAGGGAGGCATTCCCTGGAGGGCCAGCCATTGTAGGGGCCAAATGAAAGGGAAGGGGGAGGTGAGTGTCTCTTCCTACTGCTTCTGGTGCCTTTCCATCCAAGTTACTTGCTTGGATAGGCCTTGGAAGGGTCTTGTCTGTGCTCAGAGGTGTAGGTGTCATTTCCTCCATTAGAATGTAAGCTCTAAAGAGGTCCCAGACTTAGCGGGCCTTTGTTTTTGTATCTCCAATACCTAGCACAGTCCCTGATATACAGGAAGCACTTCATAAATGCTTTTTGGTTAAAAACTCCCTAGAGGAGACATTTGGGGCCCTGAGACCTTTGCCTGGCTCAGTGACTGACTGTATGACTTTGGGCGAGTTGCTTCCTCCTGGGATTCAATGTCCTCATCTACAAACTGAGGGAGCTGAACTAAATAAATGAAAATAATGCTTCTGCTCTCTGCCCCAGTTGATGGGTCTCAAGGTCCTTTCCAGCTTAAACATTTCATATTCTCAGGCGTATTACAATTTTGACATTCTAGATTCTTCCAGTTCTAGGTGACTTCCAGTTCTAACATTCTATGGTCTGTGTTCCAACATAGTATGTTCTGAGTATGACGCTCTGTGCTGTAAGGGCCCTCCTAGCTCTGACATCCTGTGTTCTAGAAGCCCTCCTAGCTCTAACATTCAGTGTTCTAAGGCCCCTCCCAACTCTGCCATCCTGTGTTCTAAGGGCCCTTCCAACCCTGATATTCTGTGTTCTGCAGTTCCAAGTCTTCACTGAAGTAGACAAACTTTTCTGAAAATTAGAAACAAACTGTGATCTGAGGAAGAAATGGAGGAAGAAATATGACATGATAGCCCAAGAGACTAAGCTGAGCTGAGATAAACTGAGGCTTGTGCATAGGAGCAATTTCCAGAAGGAAGGAGGCCATAGCCCCACTCTCTTCTGCTCTGGTGAGACCATACCTGGAGGATGGTGTTCTGATTGGGACAGGCCACAGCTAGATCCTGGGAACTAGAAGAAATCACTCAGTCCAACCCCTTTATAATGACACTCAAGCTTTATGCTGAATAACACACAGCACTGACATAATTATTTGACAAATGAGGAAATTGAGTCTCAAAGAGGAGAGATATCTTGGCTTGGGTTGTATAGGTGAGAAGTACTTGGCTCAAGATACCACATCCCTCAAATGACTTTTCATGATGCTCAGATGTTGCTGCTAGCCCCACTCTCCCATAACACACACACACACACACACACACACACACCCCTTACATTTACTTACTCTTAAACATGTTGTATTCTTCCAGTACAAAGTAGGTTGCTTAACAACAAGCCTACCTCTCCTTTGTGCTTGCACCCCATTGATTAACATAGGGCCTGGAGGGTGGTAGGTGCCTAATAAATGCTGATTGATTAATTCAAGTGATAGCGCTGGGATGACTCCAAATACAACTAAATAAATGTTGAATTGAATTCAGTTGTGCTTTGGGCTATGATTGGCACTGGGTGGGGCTACTGAGATTCCAAGGCTATCCAGGGCTCTTAGATCTGCCACCACTGGAGTTCTCCTCCCTCTCCCCTCATTTTTCCTGCTCTGATCCATCACTCCATGTTCTGAGTTTGTGGTCATCGCCATCTTCTAAAGGGCTGACCCAGTTAGAAGTGGATGCTCAGTGACCTTGCTTCCCCCAACCAACTCTGTTCTGCCTTCTTTAGGTGATGAGTGTGCTGCTTCTCATTGAGCACTCAGTGGAGGTGGCTACTGGCAAAGGATACTGCAAAATCCTACAGATATCATACTACAAGATCGGTATGTCCCTGGGGAAGAGGGGTGGAGGTTGAGGGAGGAGGGGGACGAGAGGGAGGAGGGGGAAGAGAAGGATGAGAAGGAGGAGGAACAGTACCTGAGCTAGGGCTGGCTGAGGGGGCAGCCCAGTCAGTCCTTGAGGCCAGGAGTCAGGGGTCATGGGACCTTCACCAGCTGTGGTCATTCACGAATTTTCTGGGTGATCCACTTCCAGTGACAGAAAGTTTGCAAGCCAGCCCTTTTCACTATTGAGCACCATGACCTTCCATCTCCCATCTCTGGGTCTTTGCTCTGGCTCTTCTCCATGCCTGAAGTACCTTCCCTCCTCATCTTAGACTCTTAGAATCTCATTTCCTTTAAAACCCGGCTACAAGTGCCTCTCACCCTCCTCACAATTGTCTTGTATTTAATAAAAATAACAATCATTTAAGTAGTGCCTAGTGTATGCCAGACACTGTGCTAAGTGATTTTTACATTTTTTACAAATATCTCAGCTGAGATCTCATAACAACCTTGGGAAGAAGTTGCTATTATCGCCATCCTCATTTTACGGATGAGGAAAGCAGAGATCAGGTGACTTGCCTAGGGTCACCCAGCTATGAAGCGTCTGAGGCTGCATTTGAACTCAATTCCTTCTGATACCATCTCACTGCCCCCTGTGTAGTTTGTACATACCAAAGATCAGAGCTCTAGCCTGGAAGGGACCTCAAAGACCCTCTCTATGCGCATGTTCTCTCCCTTGGTCTCTGTATCCCCAATGGCTAGTGAAGTGGCTGGTGTGCAGTATGTGCTTGTTGATTATTTGGACCAGTTTAATAGTTAGAGAGGGAATCTTAGAGATGATTCAATTCCAACTCTCATTTTACAGTTGAAGAAACTGAGTCTCAAAGAGAGGAAGTGACTCCCCCAAAGTCACACATTAAGCTAGTAACAGAACCTAGATCTCTTAAGGCTTTTTACTCCCAGACAGACCTTGCTCATCTTGAATCAGGTCAAATCAGATCAAACACAAACTTAGAACTAGAAGAAACCCTAGACACATGAAAAAAGACTGAGGAGGAGAGGGATTCGATTGCTGAGCTATGGATCCCAGAGCTAGAAAGAGGCAGCACCCTCATTGGCATCCAGGTTTTCTCACTCCAGGCTCCTGACTGTCCTTTCCCTTGGTTTGCAGCGGACATTGCCTCCAGTTTCCTGCTCATCATCATGCTCTTTGTCATCAGCGTGAGCTTGCTCTATGGCGTACTCAAGGTAAGAGGAAGCCAGTGGTACAGTCCATTAGCACTGGACCAGAAACCCCTCTCCATCCTGCTGACGAGCTGGACAGCTCAGAAGCTTACTTACTTGGAGAGCTCACAGTGGAGCAGAACCCATTGACTTCAAAGGTTCATCGTTCTGGGGGAAAGTGTGTGTGTGTGTGTGTGTGTGTGTGTGTGTGTGTGTGTGTGTGTGTGTCTATGTAGGTAGGAAGCACAGATGACTCCAATTCTCCATTCTCTGCTGGGTGGCTCGGGAGGCCACCATTATATTTAACCACTTTGGATCTCATTGAGGATTGAGTTGCCATCTTCCTGAGGGAATCTGTTTCTCTGTGACCTTCTCTTACTACAGAGCTGGTAACTTGAGTGGATCTACAATGGATTATTTGCGAACTCACATAGATAAGTAGATACATCCAATAGATGATCATCTATAGGATGCAAAGGAATACTAATAGCCAGTATTTATATGACTTAAAATTTTACTTTACATGTAAATGCCTCATTTCATCCTCAAAATAATCCTGGAAAGTGGGTACTGTTGTTATTCCCATTTTACAGAGGAGAAAACTGAGGCAGACAGAGGTTAAATGACTTGTCTAAGTGTCTGAGGTGGGATCTAGAGTTAGGTTCTTATCTCCAAGCTCCCACTTCTACCTATTATCTCATCTAACTGACTAAGAGGCACTGTAATAGTGTAAAGAAGAGGAGTTTTGAAGTTCAGTAGACCAGGGTTCAACTCCTTACTTTTCCTGTGACCTTGGTCAACTAATTTTCTCCCTCTGAGTCTCAGTTTTACTCATCTTTAAAATGGATAAAGTAATGCTTGCCTTGCCTGCCTTAGGGGATTGTTGTGGAGATCACGATGAGAAAATAATTGCTAGAATGCTTTTTATCTTTCTGGGAACACCCATCCCCCCTGCCCTTGCCACATTAACTCCAAATTTTCTCTTCTACTGGCCCACCAGAATGCTTGAAATCCCATCAATGGAAATTCATTTCTTTGAATTAAGACCTGTGTTCTCTATTGCAAAGCAAACCTCCTTGGGTGGGACAGCACAGGAAACTGTTATTCATTTCTCTGTTAAGTGTGAGTGAGTTTCTTAAAGGGAGTCTTAGTTTCCTGGCAATTACTGAGAGGAGAGCCACCGAGAAGGAAGTTTTTGTGGGAGGAAGAAAGAGAGTAGGAGGGATTATTTTGGAGTCAGGCAGAGTGGGTGGGTCCCACCAATGTCCTCTGAGGACACTAGATACTTGTCAGAAGTTGGGACACTGAAGAGGAAAGAGCAGGCACATAAAGGCTTGAAAAGACAAATGTCCTTGACTTCCTGGGTGCTGTAGACTTGACCAACGACAGGAAAGTAATGGAAATGGGGCATGTTGAGAATGAACCAAATTCTGAAAAAGACCTAAGGACACAATTATAGGCAGAGAGCTGTGTTAAAGGATGTCTACACAGCACCATGAAAATAGCAATTTGGGTACTAGTATGGAAGCTTCTTTTGGGGCCACCGTTATATCTGACCACTAAACCACCACTTGGATCCCATTGGGGAGGGAGTAGCCATATTCCTGAGGGACTCCGGTTCTCTGTAGCCACCCTGTTGGCACAGGCCTAGTAACGTGCAATGGATTATTTGGGGGCTCACCAAGATATGCCCTAGACCAAGGGTCCACCAGCAAATCTTCAAAAAGTCTCTGTACCACTGGACCCAAGAGTCATTTTCTGTCTTTATTGGTCTTGGATAGCTGTAGTAGCATCCTGGCCATGAGTTTATGGTGGGAACTCATCAAAAGACTGGGAAAATCATTAATCTTAATAATACAAGACCCTTACACATATCTAGCACCAATAATTTTTAGAATCCTTTCATAGTTAATCTCATTGAATCCCTCACAATGACCCTGTGATCTGGGATTATTGTCCTTACTGGACAGAGGACAAATCTGAGACTCAGGAAGAGAAATAGCTAGGTTAAGATGACATAGTGAGTTAGTGGTTCTTTGACTAGACCCCCTATCTGCGGACCTCCCCTGGCCTGGGGCTCAGGCCCCCAGGCCATGGAGGCGAGGCCAAGGTTTCTTTCCCATCACACACTTGCCCCCTCTCTTTGGCCATGAGACTTCTAGGAGGAAGAATAGATAAGCTCCTATCTCATGCTCCGGAAATGGAGGAGAGACTGACAATAGGCTGGTGTTCTGTTGCATCTGTGGGGCCTCATCATGGGACTTTTGACTCAGCATCACTGGAAAGAGGAACTATCTCTCCTCTCTGCCTTTGCAACCCAGGAAACACACAGAGCCAATAAACAATGTACCTCAGAGGACATCAGTGGGGAGAGAGGTCCTGGAAAAGGGATTCCAAAGGGAACAGGGATGAAACAGTCAGCTACCCTTACCATCAGATAATTGCAAGCTGTCTGTCTGTCACATTGCTTGAGATTAGACCATTAGATAATCATCCCTTTGGGTTAACACACAGAATTTTGGGAGGGAAAATACCTATAGTCTACTTATTACTCATACTTCAGCAGCAACCATGAGATAAGTTGCTTTTTAGTGTATTATTGGATAAACCAGGGAACCATAAGGCTTTGGGCCTGGAACAAGGACAGATCATTTTAGGGTTTGATAGTAGAAGGCCTGTGTTGGTTCCAGAGCAGATTTGGAGTGGATAGAGTGTCAGTCCAGGAGTCGGGAAATCTCATCTTCCTGAGTTCAAATCTGACCTCAGACATTTATTAGCTGTGTGATCCTGGACAAGTCACTTAACCCTGGTTACCTCAGTTTCCTCATTTGTAAAATGAACTGGAGAAGGAAGTGGCAAACTACTCCAGCATCTTTGCCAAGAAAACCCCAAATGGGGTCATGAAGAGTCAGACATAACTTAAAAGACGACTGAACAACAATTAGAAGGCTTGGGTGGTCTCACAGGATCATAGGGTCACTGATTTAGAGCTGAGAAGGCCCTTAAAAATCATACAGAGTCCAACTACTTCATTTCATAGATGAGGGAACCAAGTGAGAGAGGTTTAGGCTTGCCCCAAGGGCAGAACTGGGATTATAATCTAGGTCCTTTTACTCCTTTCACGTTGGACACAAGGATATTTAGCCGCAAAAGACACTGAGACTCTAAAATGAGACAACTCTGGGAAGTGGAGGAGGGGAACAACACAGAGAGAGGAAGAAGGAATGATGTAAGGCAGGGGCCAAGGTTGACTCTGAACCAACCAGGGTGACATCATGGCCCTGTATGCCTAGGCTGATTCTAGGTCTACCAAGTGGAAAAAGAGGTCCAAAAGGGCTCAGGGAAATAAATGAGCAGTGTCACAGGCATCTGTGGACTTGACAGTGATCCATCCCTAGGATGATTCAGGACAACACCCTCCCACCAAAAAACCTTTTTGCCTAAAAAGCCTGGCAATGGACTAAATTTTGTAGACCATTTCCATGGCTTGGTGGTAAGTATCACAAGGTTGTAGATTGAGTGTTGGAAAAGATCCCAAAATCCCTTCTTGTTCCAACCCATCATTTTACATATGAGGAAATTGAGGTCCAGAATGTCTTTACCAAGACTACTCAGAAAGTTTCAGATGTGGGATCTGAGTGCTCTTTCCGATGTATCCATTGCTTCCCTGCTGGGCATCCAGAGGCACTCGATCTTTCTAGAAGTTGAGAGGCCTTCCCTTCTCTAGACTCAAGGTTCCTTCATGATCAGTCAGTTAATTGATGCCCTTCCTTCTTTCCTTGGTGGTATTCTTGTGAGGATTGGAAGCATCTGTTCTTCAAGAAGGGCAGATTGGCAGTTGGAAAACTCTTTTTTTTTTTTTTTAATTTTCTTTAGAACCGGGAGCGACATCTTTTGCCCTTCCTGTCTCTGCAAATCATGGATTTTCTCCTGTGTCTCCTCACACTTCTGGGTTCCTATATTGAACTCCCTGCCTATCTGAAATTTGGTTCCCGGAGTCGAATGGTGAGTAACCGGTCTCCTAGAGCAGTTTATGCCTGGAGTTCTGGACCATAGGTAGAGGTTGGGATGACGACAGGACTGAGGTTGGCAAGGCAGGGAGCTTAAACACACAGGGTATATCTTCATGGGGACACAAGACTTCTTAATGTGACTTTTGGTGAGAGCATATTTTCCTTTTTTACTTAAAAAATTTTTTTTTCCCTTTGGTAAAAGTTTTCTTTTCTTCAGTGATTTCTTTGGGCTCACTACTCCACTGGATTTGTGATTCATCAATTGGAAATTCCCATCAATGATGCAGATTGAAACTCCTACATGCCTACTTTTCCGATACAACTGAATTCTTATTTATGTCATCCCCAACATTTGTCCCAGAGGATCCACTTGGTATTTTGGAGGCTTTCCTCCATTTCTCCCGAGGTCACAAGGCTATTAGTGGAGTGCTCGGTTCACCTTTGCTCTTTCTACCTGATCAGACCATGTTCATCCTTGATGACACTATTTAATTAATTTTATTTATATGTAATTAATTAATTACTGTTTACTCTTGTCTTGTTTTGGAGTTTCTTACTGTTTATATGTTACAGGCTACTCATACCCACCTTTCCATCCTCTTCTGACTGATGCTTATCTTTGGGTCTTTGGAATCAAAGTAGGAATGCTTTATGATAACAGTGGTAAAATGGTAAATGTGCTCAGTGAATAGAGTGCTGGCCTGAAGTCAGGAGAATTTAAGTTCAAATCCAGCCTCAGACCTTTACTGACTGTGTGACCCTGAGAAAGTCACTTGACCCTGTTTCTTTGTCTGTAAGATAAGCTGGAGAAGGGAATGGCAAATTGGGAAAGTATTTTTTTGCTGGTCTTTCTAAATGAAATAGAAACTTTTTTTTTGGATTGAGATGTCCTTCCTGGAGGAAGCCATATGGGTTGTATACTTATCTCCTTTTTAAAGCAGAAAATTGGCCTTCTCATCAACAGAATTCAAATGCATTTAAACAGTGTTAATTCACAGGAGTTTTTGTCATCTTATATTTTTCTATTTGAAAAACTATTTTTAAAGTTTCACCTATGTCTTTTGTTTTAATATCATAGTTTTCAAAATGTGCTGTTTCCTCTCCATCTTCCAGTGGAGTCTTCCTTTGGAACAAAGGGGAAAAATATTTGAACAAAAGCCAAAACATTGACTTAATGGGGCAGTACATGTAATATTCCACATCCATAGACTCCCACCTTTCCAACAAAAAAAAAGGGAAATGCAAATGCATACTTTTTAATACCAGAAAAATTCATTCTCTGTGGTTCACAGAAATTTATTTTGTGGTACATTAAATCCTTGGTATTATGCAGAGGATCAGGCTAGGGGCAGGCGTGCAACTCTCAGATTTTTGCCAAAGGATCCTTACCTAAACTCAGTTCTGGGCAAATTATAAGAGCTCTGTGTGGGTGGGGATCCTGGTTGAACAAAGAAAATACAAGACAGATGTCTCTGGCTCTATAGCAAGGCAGGTGGGATGCAGTCAGATGGAGGGGATAGGGTTAATGAGCAAAGTAACCAGCCAGCAGGCCAGTCACTGGCAAGTGGGTGAATTAAAATCTTCCTGAAAAGTTGGTGTGGGCAGTGAATGAGAAGAGAAAAACCGGAGGTTGAATATATAAGCCCACTTCTCTTAAATTTCAGATATTTTGAGCTATCAGAATCTTTGGGGGAATCAGTTGCTCTGACGATCTGAATTTTCTGGCTAATTGAAGGCCACTTTGAAAGTTCATTTCTATGGACTCATGCAGTGTTAGACTGGGAAGATTTTAAGCTCAGACCATAGAACACTAGAACAGAAAATGTCAGACCACAAAATCATAGTGTGAGATAGTCCCAGCAGATTATAGAGCTTACACCCTTTTTGTTTCAATCCTTGTTCTTCAAAACCTTCTATAAAAATGCCTTAATTAAGCAGTCAGGTGGAGTCTGGCATTGAGGTGAGCAGGGGTGAACATCATGGCTCAGCTCTTTTCTGCTCAACATTTTCAACTGTCTCTTTGATGGAGGCATTGATGGTCTGTTTGTCAGATCTTTGGATGGTCCAAAGTCAGCAGGGACAGCTAACATGTTAGATAACAGAATTAGGATGCAAAAAGACTTTGGCAGGGGAGATGATGGGCTGCTTCTAATGACAGGAAATTTAATAGGGATAGATGTGAAGCTTGACATTTGTGTTAAGAAAAAAAATCAGCTGCACAGGTATAGGATTGGAGAGGTAGGAAGGGGGGAAGTGGTGTGTGGTTAAACAGTAGTCATAAAACTTGGGGTTTTAGATGCCTATAACCTCCTTATGAGTCAACAGTGTGATATAGAAGTACTAAAAGCTAAGGTGATCTCATGTAACAATGGTGGAGGTGCAGCATCGACCATACCCGGTGTGTATCGGAATCAATCTTAGACACCAATGGCATTTAGAAGACGTGGGGCAGGTAGAGAGCTCTGTCTACACTGAGTGTAGGACCTGGAGTCAGGAAGACCCGAGTTCAAGTTTGACCTTAGAGATGTACTAGCTGTGTGACCCTGGGCAAGTCATTTCACCTTTGCCTCAGTTTCCTCATCTGTAAAATGGGCATAATAATAGTGCCATCCTCTCAGGGTTGTTGTGAGGATCAAATTATGGAAAGTGCCTAGCACAGTGCCTGACATGGAGTAGGTCCTGTCTAAATGTTAGCTATTATGATTTAGAACAACATTGGCCAACAGCATCACATCCAGAGAAGAGTGATCAAAATTATGAGAACCCTGGAAACCTAGGTCCCCTAAGGATCAGTAAAAGGAACTGGGGATTTGTAGCCCCCCAAAAGAGAAGATGGGGAGGCAGAGATGGAAGAGATTATAGGCTTGTATCACTACCTGCCAGGTTTTGTTACTACTTTTTAGATGTAGGTTTGTAAAACTAAGCTGATTATTTCCTCGTTAATTTCCCTTTCCACTATTATCTGACAGACAGGAGTTCCTGAGCCATAGTAGCAATAGTTAGCTAGCATTTATATAGTGTTTCAGATCTGTAAGTTGCATTATAAATATTATTTCATTTGATCCTTCCAACAATGCTGAGAAGTAGGGATTACTATGTTCATTTTTATTGTTGTTCAGTTATGTCCAACTCTTTGTGACCCCATGGACACCAATACTGCCCATGGAGATTTCTTGGCAAAGATACGGGAGTGATTTACCATTTCCTTCTCCAGCACAGTGAGGCAAACAGAAATTAAATGACTTACCCAGGGTCACACAGCCAGTAGGTGTCTGAGGCTGGATTTGAAATCAAGTCTCAGATCTCAGTGAACTCACTGAACCATTTCTGCCTCCATGACACCAGGGTAAGACAGCTATTACGTGTCTGATGTAAGATTTGAGTGCAGGATTTCTTGACTCCAAGTCCAGCATCCTATCTAGCTGCTCCATTGACTTCAACATTCAGAAAGATAGCCTTCTCATAGCCAGGAGAAACAAGAAAACAATATTTTCCAAACCAGTTATGCTTTCTCTCTAAAAAACAATTCTTTATTAAAACAACAAGAAAGCATAACATCTTATCACTGTTTTTAAATGAACATGCAAGTAGAGCAAGATTCAAAGAAATACAATGTTTAAGTACAGTCAAATACTTTTCTGATTAATCTTTGAACCATTTCAACATACATTTGATGAGTTTCTACTATGTGCCTAAAGTTCATTCCTGGTCCTGGATTAGTCTGTCAAGTAACGTCAGTCCGCATTCCTTTCTCTTTTTCCCTTCTTCTCCAGAAAGGGCCCTTCAAAGTCCCCCTCATGGCTCTACAGTTGCTGGATTTCTGTCTCAGCATCCTGACCCTCTGCAGCTCCTACATGGAGGTCCCTACATACCTCAACTTTAAGTCCATGAACCATATGGTGAGTGCTTTCGCTGGAGAATTTTAGTGTTGACCTTGGCCTGAGCTACTTAGGATGTGGATGAAATAGACATCCACCTCTAAGGTGCTTAGACGTGGTGAAGATCCTGGGTTAGAAGTGATGGTGGCTCAATTCAGGTTGTCAGATGGTTCCCTAAATAACAGTCAATGACATCTGTCCCTGTGACTGTTGCAGAATTATCTCCCAAGTCGAGAAGGCATAACTCAAGACCAATTTGTCAAGCTGATGATTGGATTCTCCATTGGATTCATCATTGTCCTTATCTTGAAGGTATGTAATGTTCCCCTTTGCCTTGCCCCTCCCTCTCCACCACACTGCACATTGTAGAATTCTGAGTCCCAGGGGTCTGGGCTGGTGGGGCCCAAGGATAGCTCATGGCAAATTACTGAAACTGGCAAAATTTATCATTGGCACGCGTTGCCTCTGCCTCGCCTTCTGACTTTCTTTCCTCCCTCTGTTTCCCACCATCCCAGGGAACCAAAGAAGTCTCTTAGTATTCTGGGTCAGTCCTATTTAGAACAGTATTGACCTAATAAAATTGATTACACTGAGGTCTTAGGTACTGAATGTGTTCCCTCTTCATCCCATCCCCAGCAGGATGTGGGGTTTTATGGTTCATACTCTGAACTCTAGTCAATTTTTTTCAGGTCTACATGTTCAAATGTGTTTGGAGATGCTATAAGTACATAAAATCCCTAAATAGAGTTGAGGACAAAGTCAAAACCAACATCTTCCAGAAGGTGAGCACTTAGCTTAAGCTATAACTAGGGTGGGACAAGGAGGGTTTTGCTTTAGGATGGAGATATTTCAAATCTGTAGCAATGCAAAAAAAAATATGGTGCCTGGAACTTGATTAGCAAGAAAAGTCAGTCAAAATGGGTTGCTGTCTGGTAGCAGTTTCCTACTCTCAGTGATGACTGGCTAACTAAGCTCCTCCCAAGTCTGGCCTCCTCCTCCTTCCTTCCCCTACCCCAGTGTCCTCAGTCTCTTCTCCCTATCCTACTTTAACTGAATTGAGGGAAGGTTTGGTGCTGCTTCTCCTTGGCATGGAAAGGGCTAGTTCTACCTCTTCAAAATTTGACCTTCAGGAACTTTAGGGGAAAGGAGAGAGTGAGTGCTGGGAAGCTGAAGTTAATATTTTTTTTTTGAGGCAATTAGGGTTAAGTGACTTGCCCAGGGTCATATAGCTAGTATCTGAGGGCAGATTTGAACTCAGGGCCAGTGCTCTATCCACTGTGTCACCTAGTTGCCCCTGAAGTTAGTCTTAAAACAAAATTCAACCAGTGTTTCCATTTATCTCTCAAAAGGCCCCACCTACATTTTTAATGTCCTCTTCCCTTTGAGGCAGCCAAGTGACAGTGCCTAGAACACTAGGCCTGCAATCAGGAAGACCTGAATTCAAATCTGGCCTCAGACACCTACTAGCTGGGTGACCCTGGACAAGTCACTTCACCCTCTGTTTGCCTCAGTTTCCTCACCTGCAAAATGAGCTGGAAAAGAAATAACAAAGCACTCAAGTATCTCTGCCTAGAAAACCCCAAATGGGGTCACAAAAAAATCAGACAACTGAAAAACCGCTCAACAGCAACAACTTTATGACTCGAGGTCCAGTGCTTTATCCACTGAATCATATAGCTGGACACTTCTAATTGTGAAGACTTTCCTGACTGATCTCTCTTCTAAATCTCCCTCTCTGGAGCTTCCATCCATTACTCCCTGGTTTGTCCTTCAAATACCTGAAATCAGCCTTAGCAAATTCACAGATCACAGCACTAGAAGGAAAATCTGCCTTTCAAGCCAATGATTTTCCACTACGTTGAACTGTCTAATATGGACCCCAGGTCAAATAACTGAGGATCCTCACTTAATAAGGACTTCCTGGGTTCTGTTTTCAATTTTGAAAATCAATTATTTGGATGAATGAATAGTTGACCTGGTTATTCAATCTGCTGATGACATAAAGATTTAAGCAATAGCCTATATGTTCACTCCCAGGTGTCAACAGGTTGGAATGCATGGGACAAAGTGATAAAATGGAATTTAGTGGGGATAATGCAAGATTCTATACTTGAATTACTATTGTTTTTAAATGAACTGCACACGTATACATACATATTTATGTATATACATACATGTGTCTGTAAATACACACATGTGCTTCCATGCACACATATATGTATATATACATATATATGTATCTAGGATTAGACTTATTTTCCTTGACCTCAGAGAGTGCAGACCTGGGAGCAATGGGGAGACATGGGGGAGGGGGAAGGCAGTTTTCAGCACAATTGTAGGAAGACTTTTCTATCAAACAAAAGAAACAAATTCAAGTGCACTAATAATAGATTTCTCAAGGGTGGAGGTGACTAGAAAGCAGTTCATGGGGAAAAGATTGGGGTTTTTTTTGGTGGTTCTCAAGAGTTTGTTATGAGTCAGCTGGGACTTTGCAGCTGTAAGAGTAAATGAAATTCAGGCATCCCCAATATAGAAGTGAACAGTTGCTAGTCATCTCTCTTCTGCTCTGGTCAGACCACTTCTGGAGTATTTTTAGTTCTGGCCAACACATTTTAGGATAGATTTTTGACAAGGTAGATATTCAGAGGAAGGAGGGCAAGATAATGAAGGAATCTCAGACAAGTTTGGACAGCTCCGTGGTGCCATAGTGCACACAATACAGGGTGTGGAGTCAAGACTGCCTGAGTCTAAATCCAACCTCAGGCACTTAGTAGCTTAGTGTGACCCTGGACAAGTCACTAACCCTGTTTTTTGTCTCAGTTTCCTCATCTATAAACTGAGTTGGAGAAGGAAATTGCAAACACAACAGTATCTCTGCCAAGAAAACCCCAAATGGGGTCACGAAGACTCGGAAACAATTGAATGAACTGAAATAACTGAACCACAACTAAAATAGGACAAATTATATGTCTATTAGTTTTAGGAAGTGAGTTTTTTCTTCTTGGAAGAGAGTAGACTAGAGAAAAGACAAGACTGAAGTCTCCAAAGAGTTGAAGGGCTATCTTCATGGAAAAGGGATTTGGTTTATTCTGCCTGGCCTTAGAGGGCAGAAATAGAAAGAACTTATAGTGAGGCATAACATAAAGAAAAATTTTGCGGGTATGTGCTGGGCACTTAAGCAATGCTTGGTAACTGACAATGTAACAGGCTGCCTTGAAAGGTAATGAGTTCCCTGTGAGTTGAGGTCTTCAAGAAGAGGTCATATAATGACTTTTGGAGGAAGCTGGTGTTGGAGAGAACACTCCTGATCACATATGGGGTCTCTAGAGTCCTTCGACACTCTTAGGTCCTGGGATTCTCTAGGAATTTCTGGTGCTGGGACCCAGCTGGGGAGCGGAGGCCCAAAATGGGTCCCAGCTTCCTTGAATTTATCATCCATCCATCTCTTCCTCCTAGGTGCTCCTGCCGACCTATGAGGAAGCTGTGGCAATGCCTGCCAAGGATCTGGCCCCACCTCCCTACTCGGCTGTGTGAACCGCGTAGTTCCCTGTTCCCCTTGGCCACGTTGCTACAGATGCTTCTCTTTGCTTTAAGTGGCCCCCAGTTACTGTCCGGCTTCCTTCCAGATATGTTTATTTTCCTCCCAACCCCGGTAGAACTCTGGTCTCTTTCACCCCTTCAGGGTCTGTTGTTGATAGTCACCAGTAGGAGGAACGTTTGTGGCCGATGTTAGAGGGGACATTTCATATCATCTGTTCCAAACCTTCTCGTTTTACAGACGAGGAATCTCAGGCCCAGAAAAGGAAAGCGTCATGCCCGGAGTTGCACAGATAATAAATGGTGGAGCTGGGATTCTGACCCGAATCCTTTGACTCTAAATTCTGTGTTCCATCGGCACGGCTGCCATGTTGCCTCCTAGGTGAATCCATTGGAAATTTGGTCAATAACTGGATGAGTCATTTCAGCCCCACAGTGGTTAATTCGGTCAAACAGCTTTCATTGCAATCAAACTGTAGTGAATGAATGAACCAACAGTCACCCCAGCCCTGGAATTCATGTGTTTTGCTGCTTGACTGAATGCATAGGGCCATGTCCTCACCACAACTACAGTGGTGGTGGGGTCTGGAAGGCTCTAGACCAGAATCATGCCCCCTCCTTCCTTCAGAATCATTTCCCTATTGGCTACTGCTTCTGATGAAGGTTTGAGTGGCCTGGTTGATGGCCCCTCTGATGGAGCCTGAGAGGAGGGCTAGGTATGGGGAGCCCAGGAGAGCTGGGTCTAAGTGGAGGGAAAAAGGTTGGGTGGACCAGGCTTCTGGGCCAGGTATAGTTGCTTTCCATATGAAACAGAGAAGGGTTTCATTAAAATTGCATTAAAGCTTTCTCTATGACTGGTTCAATTATTGAAGTGTGAACACTCCAGTGGCTAACTTTTCTAAGGACCAAAAACTCCCACTTCCCTCCCATACTTAGTGCATGCACAGAACCATGGAGACACAGAACCATGGAGATGGGGGGATCAGGGAAGTTTGTGTGTTCGTCCTTCGTTGCCAAAGAAGACCATGCCATCAGAGAAATAATGACATGACTTGCACTTGACTTTGTTTTGAGTGAGGGAAGGCTGTGCAGGTCACCAGCCTCACTTCTCCTCTAGTGCCATCTGAATCCAGTGACCAGATATTCATCAGGATGACTGGAGATGAGCCAGATGACTGGAAGGCTCTAGACCAGAATCATGCCCCCTCCTTCCTTCAGATGAGGCAATTGGAGCTAAGTGACTTGCCCAAGGTCACCCAGCTAGTGAGTGTCAAGTGTCTGAGGGGAGATTTGAACTCAGGTCCTCCTGACTCCTGTACTGGTGCTCTAGCCACTGCATCACCTAGCTGCTTCTAGCAGGGTACAGGAACAGACACGCCTGTGTCGTTTTTTTCCCAAGAATGGAATTCCAAGTTCATGGAATGTCAGAACTGGAAGAGACCATCTAGGTCAACTCTCCCCTTTGGCACAAGAGGATAAGAGAGGGAAATGATTTACCCAAGGTCACCCATCAAGGTAATAGTGCAGGAAATAGTAGAACCTAGCGGGGGTGGGGATTATTATCAGACCACTTCCTGATTCTTCCTCTACTTGAACTCTCACTTCAATTCAACACATACATTAAGGCAGCTAAGTGGTGTAGTGACCACAGTACTCAGGTTAGGAAGACCTGAGTTCAACTTTGACCCAAGACATTTTCCAGCTATGTGACTGTGGCAGACCACTAAATTTCTGTCTGCCTCAGTTTCCCCAACTGTAAAATAGGGCTAATAATGGCACCTTCCTCCCAGGATCGAGGAGATCATTTTTTATAAAGTGCCTGGCACACAATAGGTACTTAATCAATGCTTGTTTCCTTCCTTTTTAATTGAAGTGCACATATCAGTCATTGTATTGGGCACTGGGGATACACAGATGAACAAAGGGATAGTCCCCTCCCTCAGGAAGCTTATATTTTACTTGGCAGTGGGAAGGACAACATGTACATGGACAGGCATAATACAAGGTATCATTTGACGAGGGAAAGGAGACAGTCACGTAAAAGACTTCAGGAAAAATGGAGGGAGAAGGAACATTTTCACTAAAGGGGTGGGGATGGCACCAAGTATAGTTCCTTATGGAGAAAGAGCCACATGAGATGAACTCTGAAGTAAGAAGGCGTTTGAGAGGTACTGATGAGGAAAGAGCATCCTGCAGGCATGGTGGTAGCAGGCAAATGTATTAAGGAAGGAAATGGAGTGTTGAGTTCATGTGATAGCCATTATAGTCCAATCCGTGGTGGGAAAATAGAATTCATGGAGAGCACTCATGTGGAAGAAGACTGGAAAGGTAGGTTGGATCTACATTATGGAGGGCCTACAATGACAGGCTAAGGAGTTGTTTTTTTTTTTAATTTATCTTAAAGGCCTGGGGAAACATGGAAAGTTTGAGCAGAGGAGTCACACAGTAGGAACTGTTCTTTGGGAAGATTTGTTTAGTAGCCATGTGAAGGATGGATAGGAAAGGGGAGGTGCTGGTTGTATGGAAACCATTATTAAGGAGGTTAGTGTCATAGTCCTGGTGAGAGGTGATTAGAGCTTGAAATAAGGCAATGGTTATATCAATGGAGAAAAGAATCAATAAGGGTTGGCAAGGGTGAGGGAGGGAAGGAAGGAAGGAAACACTTGATAAGGGGCTAGTATGTGCCAGGCACCATGCTGAGTACTTTACAAGTATTATCTCATTTCATATTCACAATAACTCTAGGATGTACATACTATGATGGTCTCCATTTTACAGGTGAAGGAACTGAGGCAGACAGAAGTTAGGTAACTTCCCTAGGCTTACACAGCTAGTGTTCAAAGACCATTTTTCAACTCAGATCTTCCTGATTTCAGGCCCAGGGTTCTATCCACTGAGCCACCTAGACTCCTCAGAGGTCAAATGTAAGGTCAAGAAAGATTCTGAGGTTTTGAACCTAGGTGAATGGCAAAATACTGGTATACTGAATGGAAATAAGAAGGTTGGAAGGAGAGCTGGGGTTAGGGGAATATAATTAATTTGGTTCTTTTATGTGTTGAGTTTGAGGTGGAGGCAGGATTTCTGGGTGGAGACGCCCAATAGGTATCTAGAGATAAGACCCTAGAGCTGAAGGGAAAGATTAAATGTAGAGATGTTGGGTAGGAAGGTCTTTGAATAGAGAGAATTGAATACAAAGGAAATGATGATGTATAAGGAGGTAGAGGGAGAAGATGACCCTGGACAGAACCTTAAAAGACAGTGGGAGATGAATGGAGATCCAGCAAAGAAGACTGAGAAAAAGTGGTTAGAGAATAAGGGAAGGGGGGGAGAGAGACAGAGAGAGAGAGAGAGAGAGAGAGAGAGAGAGAGAGAGAGAGAGAGAGAGAGAGAGATACAGAGACAGAGAGATACAGAGAGAGGCAGAGAGACAGAGAGAAAGACAGAGACAGACAGACAGAGACACAGATAGAGGCAGAGAGAGAGAGACAGAGAGGGACAGAGACAGAAAGACAGAGAATTAAGAGAAACATTGTGGAAGTCAAGAAAGGGGAGCGTATCCAGAACCACTAGGTCTCACCAGCAGAATCTCAAGCTGCAGAAAGGTGAGGGAAGAGGAAGACTGACCAAAAGACCATTTTTATCAAACAATTCAGCATTTTCAGTTGAGTGATTCAGTTAAGGAATGAAGTCAGAAATCAGACTGCAAGGGAATGCAGAGGGAGGGGAGATAAAGAGCTAAAGAAATGAGTGTTGACTATTATTTACAGGAGTTTGGTTACCCTACAGGCAACAAGAGAGCTTGAAGCAACTACAGGGTTTTTGTTTTTATTCTTATTTTTGTTTTTTAGATTAAGGGAGATCTGATCATGTTTGTGGACAGTGAGTAAATAGAAAAGAAAGAGAGAGAGACGTAAGTGATGGAACAAACATCCAAAGAAGATGGAAAGGGTTGGGACCAATGATACAAGGGGGAGTTTAACTTGGAAAGGGAAGGGTCTCCCCCTCTGAGACTGGAGCAGAAATATATGGGGAGGATGGCTGAAGACAGAGGGGTTTTGAGCAAAAGAAACAAGAGGCTCATGCCTCCGTTTTCTCTCGGCTCTCTCCATTTTCTACACTACCCTGTTTTCCAGACTCAGACTCCAGACTCTCTTTGCCTCAGTTTCAAGAGCATGGTGTGAGGGGTGGGAATTTCTGCTCTGGTGGCTGCCATACTTGTCATGATCATGAAGGAGTTACAGCAAGGCCAACAGAGGAGAATGAAGTACTGAATTTGCATATATTGAGTCCAAGTTTTGAGAGACATCATTTGTTAGTCCATTTATTTATACATTCAGTGAAAAATAAATATAAAATAGAATTTCATTTGGGGGAGAGAGCTGTAATACCTTGGGAGATGAGGTAAGACCTTGAATGGAACTTAGCTTCTAAACTGATTGTTGAATGCAAGTCAAGGGGTGGAAGCAGGGCAGTTAGTTGGTATATTCGAGGAATCAGACACCACTTGTGCAAAGAAACAAAGGTGAGAGATAAACCATTGTGTACAGTGAGCAGCAAATGGGTCAGTTTGTCCAATTAAATCAATGTTATTCAACACCCCTCATTGAGTAGCTCTTGTATTCAGTAACAGAGATGGGAGAGGCAGATACAAGACACCTGAATAAGAGTTATATATGCCAAACAAAATAAATTATACAATATAGTTCTTACTGGCTTCTTCCCCCAAGCTAGATCAAAACTTGCCCAAGACTGTTGTTTAACTTTGTTCCATAGCTCTCTACCTCAGGCTCATGAAACCCTGCCTTTTGTCCCCCTTTTATGTTCCCGTCAGCTTGCCTTTCTGTTCCTCCCACAGGTTTCCACTTCTCAGGTGAGTAGGCGACTTTTCAGTGGTCTCTCTTGGGGTTTACCTCTTGGTTATCTCAGGATGTTTACAGAATTTTTTTTAAGACAACATGTTAAAAGCTAGAAGGGATATCTGCGATAGAGTCCGTCCTTGTCATTTCACAGATGAAAAAACTGAGACAGAGAGAAGATAAATGGTGTCCATAATAGAGCTGGGTTATAGGGAAGGGGCACAGATGAGGTAAGGATGTACATGGCATGGGCAAACACATTGAAGGTACTGGCCTGGCTGGAGTGGAACTTGCAGGGGTGAGACTCACTGAGATGTCCTTTCTTCCCTATCTAAAAGACTCCAAGTTCTCTTCTGTAGCAGAGCCTTCTTTTATGTATTTACTGCACGAGATCTGGACAGATAGCACCTACACTCCCTCTACTCACATATAGAGCAATAGCCTTTACATATGTGGAGGCAAAGTCATGTTCAAAGTCTGCACAGATGCATCTGTAGAATAGGTAGGAGGACCCCTCTCCCAGGGGCGCTTTCCTTGTCTCATGCTCCTCTGATGGTGTCCTCTAGAGCCCCATCTGCAACAATGGTGGAATCTTGTAAGGCTTGTAAGACCTTTGAATATATGTTACTAGTTAAAAGGGAGAAGACTGAATGTTAGAGCTGAAAGGAACCTTCAGACAGAATGTTGGAGGTGGTAGGCACCTTAAAATGTGGAATATTGGGTTTGGAAAGGACTTTAGCAAGTGTAAGAGCTAAGAGGGACCTTAGAACACAGAATATTGGATCTGGGAGGGCCCTTAGAGCACAGAATGCCAGAGCTTAGCAGGAAGGACCTTAGAACTAAGAGTGTTAGAGCTAAGTGGAGGAGGAGCTTAGAACTCAGAATGTCAGAATTGAGAGGACTCAGAACATAGAAATGTCAGATTTGGGAGGGTCCTTAGAGTACAGAATATCAGAATTTGGAGGGTCTTAGAATGCAGAATATCAGAGCTGGGAGTGGGGGTCCTTAGAACTCAGAATGCTACAAGTAGAAGAGACTTGAGAACACAAAATTGTAGAGCTGAATCACTTAAAATGTGGTGATGTAGTAGATAACAAGACCTGTTAGAGAGATACAATTTACTGCGCTTCACACCTGTTCTCTCCAACTGGCTTGTAGATTATTTGAGCTGGGAAGAGTTCTAAACCAGGGGTTCTTGGGTAGGTTTTAGGGAACCTGTGAACTTTAATGGGAAAAAGTCTTTATTTTTGCTAATTTCTTTTTTTTTTTAAATAAATTTATTTAACTTTTTACATTCATTTTCACAAGATTTTGGGTTCCAAAATTTTCTCCCCATTTGT
>CM053771.1:57130689-57196991 GCA_028658325.1 Potorous gilbertii | reverse complement strand
GTGGTCTGGGATTCAAATGCTGCTCCCCAGCCTCAGGACTTTTGGCGGCAGGCCTGACTGCTCTTCTATGGGAGCTTATCTGCTGGTTCTCAGGTGGGGGCAGGGCCGCCTCTCAGGCTTAGTTCCCTCAGGGGGTTTATACCGAGAACTGCTGCGGTCGAGCTCCAGCCTGCTCTGCCTGCAGTGGCGGCCTCCCAGGGGGTCCGAGTCCCGGAGATACCCCGCTCCCCTCTCAGCCCATCTCTCTCACTGACCTGTGCATCTGTGGGTGGAGGGACCTTCGCAGCTGCCGGAGATTCAGGTCCCTGACTCCTGCTTGGGTCTGCTCGCTCCTCTCAGTGCCGGTGGCCAGGGCGGGGGAGGGGAGCGCTTGGCCGGGCAGGGCTCTGCTCCCGTCCAGGGTACCTTTGCGGTCGGTTTTTCAGGGCTCTCTGCAACGGAAATCTCCTTCACTGTGTTTCTGTGCAGCTTCCACTGTTCCAGAATTTGTCAGGAGTTCTTTTTACAGGAAATCTATGGGCTGTGGGTTCGGACCGAGCATAGGTGAGTCTTTCTACTCCGCCATCTTGGCTCTGCCATTTTTGATAATTTCTAACAGAAATTCAGTATTTCCTTCAGTTATGATTGTAGACACAATTCTAATGGTGAGCCAGGGTCCACAGACTACAGCCGACTGCCAGAGGGGTTCATGGCACTAATGAGATGAAGAAGGTCTCATCTAGAGCCATCTCTTCCTTTTATAGATGGGAGAGTCATCACTCACACCATCCATTCCCCCTCACTCCTCCCCCAGATGATTGGATAGCCACTCAACCTGTGCTCAAACTTCTTAAGAGAAACTGATACCTGGTCAGTCCAAGGCTATGGTACTGATGCTAATCCAGGTGGAAAAGCATCTGATCACACTTAGACCTATTCTCTGAGCATTTAACATTTGGCACAGCTAAAGCCTTGATGGTTTTGATCTGGGTTTAGTAGATCAGTGGAGGATAAGCTCAGTCTCCTGAGTAGAGGTCCCCAGGGGCCTCTCTTTCTGGGGACCAGGGAAAAAGATTACAGAGATTGTTGAACTCACAACCAGGCAGAATTGGACCAAGGAGATCATAGGTCTTCTAACAACATAAAATTACAGGATTTCAAGTGCATCCCCTAGGAGCTGAGAATGGTCTAAGGCTGAGAACTCATAACTAAAAGGGAGTCCTGAATGTGGATCTGTGGGGATTAGAGGTTGTCTGTGGGATGGGGATTTGCTTTGATTTATCCCATGGACTTAAGTGAGATTTACACACTCAGTAGCATCCTGACAAATTGGCTATTTTAAATCTTCCCACTCCTTAGAGAGCGTTAAGAGAGATAAATAACAGGCCCAATGAGACAAAGCTCGCTCAGGGACAGGCCCTGACACACCAATCTGCAGATACATTCATCTTCCTAGACCCTGACTCCTCTAGCACCCAGGGGATGTAGTTAGGTCTCTCTGAGCTGGAGGACATGAGGGAGGAAGCCAGCACCTGGGTCCTTAGATTCACTGAACTCTTTTCTCCCCAACACTAAGACCCCTCCCATTTCCCCTTCTCCAAGAATCACTCCTCCGGGGGTTAGGGATAAGGGGCAGCCAGCAGCCACCATCCCTCCCCCCATCAACACTTTCTGGACAGTTTCCTTTTTAGTTTCTGTCCTCCATGACTTTGCTGTTCTGCTTTTTTTTTCTCTCTCCCTTCTATTTCTCTCTTCTCTTATTTCACATTTTACTCTACTTCTTTCCTCATTTTCTTCCTTATCACTCAGGAACATTTTCATAGAATTATGGAATATTATACCTGGTAGAACACAGGATGTCAGAGCTGGGAGGGCCCTTAGGACACAGGATATTAGACCATAAAATGTCTGAGCCAGAAGGAATGGCAGATCATAGAATATCAAAACTAGAAGGGTTTTAAAACTTAAAATATTTGAATACTTTGCAATTCCGTCAAACGAACAACAAGCATTTAACTATGCACTTACCATGTACCCTCTGCTAGTAACAGCTGGGGTTTCTTTTACACTTTAAAATTTGCAAAGTACTTTGTAAATATTAACTCATTTGATTCTCACAATAACCTTGGGACATAGTTATTATCCATATTTTATAGATGAGAAAAATGAGGCAGATAGTTTAAATGACTTGCTGAAGTTCATATAGCTAGTAAGTTCAACTCCTGAAGGAGGATTTGAACTCAGGTCTTCCTGACTCCAAATCCAATACTCTAACCACTAAACCATCTAATTGCCTGCTATGCTGAGGATACAAAGCAAAAGAAAAAATATCTTCCACCCTCAAGAAGCTTATATTCTCATTGTCCCCTCTGGATTCCAGTACCTTCCCTCTGTTAATTATTTCCTATTTATCCTCTATACAGCTTGCTTTGTATGTATTTGCTTGCATGCTCTCTCCCCTATTAGATTATAAGCTCCTGGAAGGTAGGTACTATCTTTTGCCTCTTTTTGTACCCTTGGCACTTAGCGCTGTGCCTGGCACATAGTAGATGCTTAATAAATGATTATTAAACAGATGAATGAACAAGTGGGAAGAAACAATGTGTGCTTTGATAAGAATATACAACAGATAGAAGGGAGCCTTAGATGGGTTCTCTGAGAATAAATACGTCTGAGCCTTAATAACATAATTTTTTAGTACTTTAAAGTTAAAAATAAGTAAATAAAAAATACACGCATTCACAACACACACATATCAAATATATAAAATCTCTTTGAGTCTAATGATGCCAGTAGGACTATTTCCATTTTACAAATGAAGGCTCTGAATTCTTGAGGGGTAAATTGACTTGTCCAAAGTCTTTCCTGGGGAGCTTTAGGTCTTGGTGAAGATTTGTCACCAGGACCAAGGGGAGTGGAGATCCCTCAAATGCTCCTCTTCTCTGGTCTGTGAGGGAGTGAAGCTGTGACAAAGGTGAGCTGCCATCTTGGCTTGATCATTTGGGGTTAAGGAACTCTTAACAGAGCTTTAGGATTGTCAGGGGCCCATCGGTTGCATTTCAGGTCCTGCCATTTGATTCATTATACCTCCGTCACTGACTCAGTGTGTCATTTTGGCAGGTCCGCTTGCCTCTTTGAGCCTCAGTTTCCTTATCTGAATGATGGGATGATAATTTCTGCCCTTTCCACTCCAGTAGGATCAAATGAGAAAAGGAATAGAAAGGCACTTTGAAAAGTACAGACCTTTTTCTAAATACACATGCTTCTTTCTTTCACATATTTAAGGATCTTGTGGTTCTTGCCCCGTTATCATCGACTCCATCCCCTTTACACCTTCATAGATGTTCTTTTGGAGTTGTTGGGGCCCCCCCAAAAAAACCATATAGGCCAATCTGGAGATAGTTATAAAATTAAATATATTTAGAATTTCTATGACAATTTAAGGTTTGCAAAGAACTTTGCAGAGGTTTCACTGGGGGAAGGAAAGGGAATAAGCATTTATATAGAGCCTACTGTATACCAGGGACTGTGCTAAGCATGTTACAGGTATTCTCACCTTTGATCCTCACAACAACCCTAAGAGGTGGATGGCTGTTATTATCTTCATTTTACAGTTGAGGAAATGAAGGCAAATCGAGGTTAAGTGACTTGGCCAGAGTAACACTGCTGATAAGTATTGGAAGTCATATTGGAGTTCAAGTTGGTCTGATTCCAGGACATGTGCTCTACCCATTGTGCCACATTGGATCTTCATAACAGCTTTGTAGCTTGGGTGTATAGGCCCCCTATTTTACAGATGAGAGAACTGAGGCACCCATGGTCGCACAGCTTGTCGGTATTAGAGGTGGGATTCATACCCTACGTCTGTCCTGATTCCAAGTCTAGAATTCTTCCTATTACATAACACTGTTTGTTGGTAGGCTTCTATTTGATGCACTTCCAGGCTAGGGAGACATGACAGAGTTTGGGTTCTGTCAGCATAACCTGCAAGAAATCAGGGTTACTCCCAAACCATAATGAGGCACCAGAATAGGACTTTAATGCATACCTTTAAAGACACAATTAATTTTTAGAATGATCAGTCAAGCACTTCTTCTGCTCAAAGGGCAAGAACTCCTCACCTCCCCACCTGAGAACCATTACTCTAGTTTTGTGATATTCCTTAGGTCTACATCCTTTAAAACCACATTTCAATGAGCCCCCACTAGTGCTCCTACCTTTGATGGTTAGCCAAATGACATGAGTTCAAACTGAAGGTACTTAATGAAATCCCATAGAAAGGAAAGCATCAACAAAACATCTCATCATAACCTAGGATGTCCTCATCCACAAATACACAAAACCTCAATGAGAAGAGTCAACACATGTATAGGGCACACACAAACACAGAATTTGCAGTCAAGACAGCATTGTCTCCAGCTCTGAGGACCTGAAAGATCTATTGATTGTCATTAATTATAAAAAAAAAATCTACTCTGGAATCTGACCAGTTCACCCAGATCTTATTCTTTGCTTAGGTCAGGAATTTGTTTCCTGGTGTTTTTATTTTTAAAAATGTTTATGGAGAGGATCACATGGAGGGAACATTGAAGAGAAGTAACTCATAACTTTGCAGCTGCTGGGTTCTTAATGCCTTCTAGCACTGTCATTATAGTGTTCCTGCTGAGCCTGCATTCCTCTGGGCTCAAAGTCTCCACACAAGACTGTTTAGCGAGATGCTAGACCCTGCTTCGCTAGAAGCTGCATAGCTGAATACTGCTCAGATAGATACACAGGTCTGTAGCAGACACATAATCTCTATGGGATAGAGTAGTCTCTGCTGGACACTGCCTGACTGGATAATATTCAACTGGATGCATCACTCACTCAGTCCACAAGTATTTAGTAAACAACTACTATGTATCAGGAAGTGTACCAGTTTGCCGAGATACTAATATGATGAATGAAACAATGTAATCAAAGAATTTGTAATCTATCTCTTTGCTGTTTTCAACTTAGAGTTAGGCTGAAACCCTTAGTTATCTGTCTTTAAGAGAAGAGTGGACACAGTCATATTCAATTCTCTCACAGAGGCTTTCTCTTTCCACTTTCCCAGCTGTTTTAGAAAAGGCATAAATGCTTGCCTGGGACAATCCAAAAAGGGCAGAAATCCTTGCCTGCGTCAAGCAAACACAGAAAAAAACTTTCCCTCTTATCTCATTTTGTTTTCTTCATCTTTCTCAGCCCCATACACCAAACTGTTCAGAACAAACAGTAGGATGCTCCCTATCCCAGGTAGTTATTTCTGTTTGGTTTATTTTTTGATTTGTAGTAACTTGCTAGTTACAGACCTTGGGTTTTCTGTGGGCAACTCCATTCTGGCTCATGGTAAGCATGGCTAATACTTCCTAGTTTTAATCTCTTCAGTCTGGCAAAGGTTATTTGCCTATGGGCCACCCAAACACTCTAAGGTACGGGGTTCCCCAGTTTTTGAAACCCAATCCTCTTTCCTTCTTTTAAATGGATGAATAGACAGGGAAAGGCTGCAAAGACAAGGTCATTGTCTCTTCTTTCCCTTCCTTTTCAGTCAAATTTCCAATCCTTTCATATGCAAATAGAGTCGGTCCAAAGCATCTTGGGAAGGCTTTGAGGCCCATATTTTAGTCAAGAATGACAGCAATAATGAGGAGAAAGCATGTAGTTCAAGGGATTCAAGGATTCCTAACCGTTTTTTTAAATGTCATAGACCACCCCTTCTCCCCCATCCCTGGAAGTCCAGTGAAGTCTGTGGATCTCTTCTCAGAATAATGTTTTTAAATGCATAAAATACATAGGATTGCAAAGGAATCAATTATACTAAAATACAGTTGTCAAAACATTTTAAACAACAAAAACCCAGGTTAAGAACCCCTGTGCAGAGATGACCAGGCTTGGAGTCAGGAAAGCTTGTATTGAATTCCATCCTCTGATACAAACTGGCTGAGTGACCTGGGTCACACAAGTGGCAATTTAAATTCCTTAGAGAGTGTCCTCTCTAAGACAATAGTTACAGAAGAGATGCTGATTTTATTAGTAGAAGTCGCCACACCGGGAGTTCCCGTACTGCTGAAATCATAGGTCCGGACCAAAACAAAGTGTTTCTCTGGTCAGGATAGAGTGGGGAACCTGCCTAGTGCCTTCCCTCTTAGATCATCCCCAATTTATTCTGTCTATATCTTGTCTGTATACAACCGCTGGCATGTTCTCTCCCCCATTAGGATGTTGTTGTTTGGCCTTCCTTCTCGGAGGACCAGTGACATCAGGAGGGCAATGTTTTGACTTGCACAAGAATTGGATTTAAGTGAGGGAGGGCTGTGCAAAGATATCGTCCTCACTCTCTCCTCCAAAATCATCGAATCCAGTGACAAGACAGAGGGCAAGAGGACTGGCGATGCCCCTCCTCCCCATTAGACTGTGAGCTTCTTGAGGGCAGGAACTATCTTTTGCCTTTCTCGGTATCCCCAGCTCTTAGCACTCCGCCTGACAGAGAGTAGATACTTAATAAATGCTTGTTCACTAATAGTCAGGATCATGGTGATGATGCTTACATTTTCTAGGAGTCTAGGGGCCACAGCCCTTGTGGAGACCCAGTTTTTAGAGGAACACCACCGTGTTGTACATCCAGAAGTCCAAAGAACCGCACAAAACACACCATTCTGTGCCCAGGATTGAAGGCCAGTTAGTGTGGGACGAGACAGAATGTACAGAGGAGAGAAAGCGGCACGCAGGAGCCCAGGGCAGGGAAGGAAGAGGGGTGGGAGACAGGAAATAGTTTCGGTTTGCTGAGATGCTAGAACGGTCCTGGCCAGCCCAAGGTAAACGGAAGCTGCCCGCGATCTGTTCCCAGGCGGGCCAGGGGCCCTATCAATGCTGTGTTTGAGACTGATACAAGCCTTCTTTGAAAGTGGCCCTAGCAGATGGCGGCCGGTGGGGGATGGTTTCACTCTTCTTGGACTAACTGAAAGGAACTGTTTTCGGATGGATATTCTGCGGCGTCAGTCCCTCCCTCCCCCTCATCCAACAGCACAGAGAACAGGGGCGCAGCCAGAGGGCGAGTGAAGAGAACAGTTAGTCCCTGAGAAAAAGGAAAAGGAATCTCCAGGCCTCATTTGGGAAAGCCAGGTACCCTCAAATTACTTCCTTCCATCAACTTTGAGGACTCTCCCTCCAGGCATCAAAGTATCCATATAGATCGCAGAGATCATTCCGAAGGAATGGGGGAAGGCGGGGCAGGCAAAGGGAATAATCATTTTGCCTTTATTGCCTCACTACGCTGTGAGGTCGGTAGCCCATTTCAGAGGAGGATACAGGCTCGGAAGGGTTAAGGTCTTACAGCCATGCGTTAGAGGAGGGACTTGAACCCACATCTTTATGCATTAAAGTCTATTCATTCTATTCATTCTTCCCGAGCCTTCTGAGGGAAGGATGGACCCTGGAGCACCAGGAGAGGTGTCTTAGACAGTAAAGTAACTAAAAAAGACAGTGTGGCATAGTGTCCAGATCACTGGATTTGGAGACAGAAGGACCCAGGTTCAGATTCTGGCTGAGTAAATCCCTAATTCTGCGACAGTTTTCTCATCTGAAAAAATGAGGGGATTAGGCTGGGTGATCTTTAAAGTTCCTTCTTGCTCTAAATCCAAAATATTATGGTTTCTATGCATCATTGAATGCTAAAATTCAATAATTTATTCAACATTTATTTAGTGCTCATTATGTACAGAACAGAATGTTAGGCTTTGGAGGAGACAAAACTTGGGCATGGCATGGACCTGCCTTCATTGAGCCCATAGTCCAATAAAAGATGATGCTTGAAGCAATTTCCACAAACTGCAGTCTGTTCAGGTGTCCTCTGTTGAGAGGCAAGAGGCAGAGGGGGCTGGGCAGGAAGAGCTCACCCCAATCCAGCATCTAGAAGATTGCCATTTTAATGAACTCTTCCGGCTTGCCAGCTAGGAAGTAAAATGTTATTTTTCTCATGATTTTTTTTCAAAACTGCAAGTGATGCCAGCATCCTCTAAATTAGGCTTCTTGGGGGCAAAGTCCAAGTAACTATGTCCTGATTACAGCTCTAAAGGAATGGGACACAAGCCCAGAGTCACACAGCTAGGAAGATTTGAACTCAGGAAGATGAGCCTTGCTAAACTCCAGGCACTATGGCACCATCTAACTGTCCCTTAGATAATGTTAATACACAGTAATGTGATAAGTGCATTCAACGATACACACTCCTCCCATCAGAGAAGGAAGCTTGTTTTCAGCTGAGGTCATCAGAGAAGACTTAGGTGATTTAATCCGACCTCCCTCCCCATGCAGGAATCCCCTTTCTAGCACCTCTGGAAGTGGTCTTTCAGAATACTGCTGATTCCAGGGAGTTGATTACTTATTCAATTGTTGTAATTTGCCCTCTGTAAGCTTCCTGAGGACAGAAACTGTGTTCTTCTTTATTTTTGTAGACTCGGTGCTTAACATAGGGTCTTGAAGATAGAAGGAATATACGAAAAGTTTCCCCATCAAGATCTGATGCAGGAAGTGACACCCTGGGATGGTGGGGAACCCTTTTGGTTATTGTGATTTTTTGTAAGTAATCACAGAATCTGGAGATGGCCACATGAGCCACAAACAGGTGCAGCCAGTCTGAAACCCAGAGTACAGCACCCTCCGAGGGATCACCTAGCAGTCTGCTCAGTATCACCAAAGAAGGCAGTGCTCCATCCTTCTGGGGAGACTGAGAAAGCAAGTAGATGCTGATGCAAAAATATAGTTTGGAAGTCCTGTGACTTGGGTTGGAATTATCCTACTGACAATATTTTCCCCTATCTCTCTCCTCCGCATCCTTAATACCATTCTAGTCCATCAATTCATTAGAGGCAGCTAGGTGGCACAGTGAATGGAGTGATGTACCACAAGTAAAGACTCGAGTGAAAGTCTGGCCTCAGATAATGACTTTGTGACCCTGGGCAAGTCACTTAACCTTTGTCTGCTTCAGTTTCTTCTTCTGTCGGATGAAATGAGGGGAATAATAAATAAAATGGAGCTAATAATAGCACTTCCTTCCACACTCGTGAAGATCAAAGGAGATATTTGGTAATCATTTGGTAAACCTTAAAGCACTGTAGAAATATCATCATCATCATCATCATCATCATCATGTCATTATAATTTCAGGGGAGATGTATATGAAAGTCACTCAGAGCAGTAACTGTGTCAGTAGAGACCCTTTAGCTTTCTGAGATGATCTATAGGAAGGAGTGTTCTGGTAAATGTTTAACAATTAGCTCTCCAGGAAAAAAATGCATTCACAAAAACATTTTAAAAGTTTAATCTGCCTTGTTAATATTTCCCCCATCACTTTCTTAAGTCTAGAGATTCACAAAACAATAAATCTAGTCTTTATAGTTGCTCATTTCCAATGTATCAATGCTCACACTGAAAATTTTACAGTTGGCTCTCCTTAGCCCGTAGGAGCTAGTGTTAGCACACTCCTGTAATAGGCCTTTTCATACACTGCTGTCCATTGTACCTAATTCTTTGTGATCCCATGGACCATACTGTCCATAGGGTTTTCTTGGCAAAGATACTGAAGTGGTTTCCCATTTCTTCTTCCAGTGGATTAAGGCAATGTAGAGATTAAGTGACTTGCCCAGGGTCATACAGTAAGTGTCTGAGGCTGGATTTGAACTCAGGTCTTCCTGGTTCCATGTCCAGAACTCTCTATATTGAGTCAACTAGTTGCCTTGTGCTGCTGAGTATTGACTATAATTGGATAGGAAAGATCTTATTATTAAGACTTTTTCCTTCCTGTTGAACCCAGATCTTTCCTGTATCTTCTGGCAGAGGCTCTTTATTCTGCCCTTGGGGCCAAAGCAGAATAAAGTTAATAATGACCTTTGACAGCACAGTCCTTCAAATAATGGAAGCTGACTGGACTGCCATGAATTAAGGCTGAATATAGAATTATGATGCATGGATTGAGAACTCAAAGAAAACCTTAGACACCATCTATGTCAGGTGATCTTAACCTGGGATAGGTGAACTTATTTTTTAAAAAAATATTTTGGACAATTGGTAGTAGTTGTCTAAGGTGTGATGGTTTTAAGGTTATGTGGGCACTGGGGCACCAGAAGTCCAAGCCTAAAATGCGCTCCGGTGGTGGCTTACTTCATGGCTACTGGAAGAGGTATCCCTTCTGAGGAGGAGCAGGCTATTGGCTTGGAGACAGAGGTTATAATGGCTACAAGGAATGATTTGGATCCATACAATATGCTAGCCCCAAAGGCAACTCCAGGGACTGAGAAGGAGCCCAGTGTGGTCCCTTCAATCACTGACAAGCCAACAGTGAACTGTATCTGTGAAGAGGACAGCAGTGCAGTCATCCGGTTCTGGCTTCACAAAGGTGAGACAAAGCATTGCCCTAATTGCGGAACCCATTACAAGGCATGGAGCCTCTGAACTGGTTTACTTGAGATGTGTTATGTTTTTTTCCCTCCAATAAAAGACTAGTCATTTCCCTGGCTGTCCCATAACATATATATTTATAAACTATTATATGTTAGTAATATATATTATTAATATTATATATGATATTTTGATAATTGTCTTTCAGTGTAATTGTTTTCCTTTGTAATTCTATGTATTTTATGTTATGTATTAAAACCTTATTTTTAAAAGGGGTACACAGGGTTTCACAAGACTACTCAAGGAGGTCATGACACAGTAAAAGTTAAGAACTTCTCGTTACCTCCTTTTATGGATGAGGAAACTGAAGCATAGAGAGGTTGTGATTAGTCTAAAGTCACCCAGGGAATAAAGGGCAGATTCAGGATTTGAGCTCAGTTCCCTCAGTTCCAAACTCTTTGTGGTTGTTCCTGGGCCAACAATGCTTCTTTGATTTCTAATCCTCACACTATCCTGGTCATCCTCCTCTCAGGCTACTCCAGTTTATCAGTGTCCTTCTCAAAATGGCCATAAGAGCATACAGTGCCCTGTGTGTGGTCTGACTCACACCCAGATCAGGCAGACTGGGCACAACTATAGGATTCTTTTCTCTTCTCTGCTGAATCAAGAAGTCAACAAGCTTTTATCAAGCAGAGACTGTGTGTCAGACACCATTCTAGGCCCTGGATTCAGAGATAAAAATGAAGGAGTCCCTGCCCTCAAGGAACTTGTATTTTATTTACCTCTCATGATTTAGACTGGTGATCTTAAGTGGTATAACCCACAGTTGGCACCATTGGCTAGTGAACCCAGGGGTAGTAAACCAGATGGGTGATTGATTAGGGGCCATGGGGCATAGAGCACTGTAAGTGGAGCCATGAAGTTCAAATCTTACCTCAGACACTTACTAACTGTGACCGAGGGCAAGTCCCTGTTTGCCTCAGTTTCCTCATCTGTAAAATGAGCTGGAGAAGGAAATGGCAAACCACTCTAGTATCTTTGCTGAGAAAACCCCAAGTGAGGTCATAAAGAGTTAGAAACAATTGAAATGATTGAACAACAGAACAACCACTTAAAGTCAGAGGATTGAACAAGTTAATCTCTGGAGATCTCTTCCATCACTTGTCCTAGAAACAAAGCTTTTTGTATTTTCCAGAAATTTGATATTTACAGAAGATTTTCCTTATGATGACCCTGGGAAGGAAGTAGTTCAAGGATCATTATCCCCATTTTACAGATAAGCAAACCAAGGCTTAGAGAGAATAAGTGATTTGCTTACAATCACAGAGCTAGTGAGGGTCTAAAATAGATTTATAACTCTTCATACTGCTGGCCACTGAGATATCACCAAAAAGAACATCTTCAGTCTTCAGGATGGTATCAAGGCACATTAAACACCTCAACTCTCTTCATTTGGAATGACATAGCACCAGGCCTTGGCCTGACTTCTTTCCTCCTCAGTTTCTCTCCAGAGTTGAACCACCTTGGTGGCCAATTAGGCCCAGGCTGAGTTTCCTGTTGGGGTCCTTGGAAGACCATTTGGAATGTTAATTTTCCCAACCACAGCAGAAGGGCCTGACTGTGGGTTTGACTGTGTGGTTGCAGGGACACCTGGGGTGGTTCTACCGGCCTCAGGGAGGGCTGGACCATGGTCAGGCTGTGGATTTGACCATCCGCCCTTACAGCACAGGCTTGCTGGGGTGGCCTGTGGTCTGATGTTGAAAAAACTGTGAAATACTGATCCAGAAGGTGTGGGCCTGTCATTACTTAGGACATCCTAAGATCCCGTCGAGACCCAAGAAAATGGGGTCTGGAGAGGACCATGGTTGGGTGAGGTCCACAGTGCCAACTGAAACTTCTCTGCTTAGATGGTTAGAAAAAACATCTATTAGGAACTTACTGTGTACCGGGAACTGTGCTTGAAAAGTAGATATTAGAGAACCTAAGCACAGGTGGAAACCAGGAATGAGATTCCACAAGCCAAAGTAGTTGGGTATATAAATTGGTGACTGGGAAAGGGAAAGAGGATGGAATCAGGAGCAGAGAAGTCAATCAGTCAATAATCAATCAATCAATATTTATCAAGTGCCTACTATGTGCCAGGCACTGTGCTCACCACTGGTGGTACAAAAAGAGGCACAAGACAATTCCTGCCTTCAAGGAGCTTACAACCTAATGAAAAGAGCCCTGCTATTTGGTCACTCTGAGAGATATCTCTGTCAATGATCTTGGCCTCTAATGCTAATTCAGGGAGTTCTGTGCATGCTGCCCCTGGTTGGGATGCTAACATTGATGCAGGTCAGTACCTTGTCCATGATTCCTAGTCTTGGAGTTTCTTAGAGTATCAAGAGACCAAGCAATTTTCACAGGGAGTCAGAGGTAATATATGTCAGAAGGTAAGGGCCTTGAATCCAGGTCTGCTTGACATCAGGGCTAAAGTCAATATGTCTCTCCACTGCACTGTATTGCCTCAACTATCAGAATCCTGCCTCCAAATAACTAGTGCTCAGCCATAAAGGGGACTTGTTCATTTATCCAATAAGCATTAGTAACTATGTGCCAGGTGCTGTGCTAGGTACTGAGGATACAGGGACAAGAACAAGACAGGTTTGCTCTCAGAGAGCTTCCACTCTATCCCTCAAAAAATTGACGTCCTCCTCAGCCAATCAGCAGGGCTGTTCTGAATGCATCTTTCACTCCTAAGTCAGAACAGTCATAGTTGTACTCATATATGAAGCTATTCAGATTAGATAAAACAAAAAAAATTAAGTTTACCAAAGATCACTGCTTATTTACTAACTCATCAAGGATGCGTGCAGATGGATAGCTTCCTTCAAACCAAATGGGAAAAAAGTGGCAAAGAAAACTGACTTCCTGTCTTCAAAGGATATCTGAGCCCTCTAGAGCTAGCTTACATTTGTAGATTTCCCCACAGAAATCTAGGACCCAGGTTTGACTTAGAAACACCCTTTACTCTCAGGTGAGAGGCTAACTATCCTGTGTGAAAATTTTTCCATGATCCCTGCAATACAAAGGGTCATCCAGCTGGGATCTGGACAAAATGTCCCTTTCTCCACATGGGACACCAACATTTCTGTTGAGTTCCCTGCACCAGATGTCTTCTTTGTTCACATTCCAGACTTGTCCCAGCAGTTCCCTGCCACTGGAACGGCAATGTAGGGAGGGTCAAAACTCACCTAGGAATAGAACATGTTACAGAAAACAGTGAACAAGATCAGCTAAACACCAAAGACTGGTGAGGCTTCCAGGAGAAGAAACTAAGCACCAAGGGTTGATTACTTAGGGTTTCACATTTTGTTGTTCAGTCATTTTCATTCACAACAATTGTGACCCCATTTGGGGTTTTCTTGTTGAAGACACTGGAGTGGTTTGTCATTTTCTTCTCCAGTTCATTTTACAGATGAGGAAACTGAGGCAAACAGAATTAAGTGATTTGTCCAGGGTCACATAGTAAGTGTCTGAGGCCAGATTTGAACTCTTATTTAAAGATGAATCTTCCTGATTCTAAGCGCAGTGCTCTGTCCATTGTGCTGCCTACTTGCCTCCAAGGATTTTAAGGCATAAAGACAAACCTTCCTGTACAGACTTGAAGGACAAAAGAATCTTATAACACAAGGAGTCTTCTAAGTCTATTTAAATACAGCAAGAAAATATGAGTATTTCTCAGCTAAGCTGCCAGGATTTTAGTCATGCGAAGTCCATAGTTCTCATGCTAGACTATATATCAATATGGATTCAGTAATACGGCAAGTATCATTATTGGAACTTTGAATAAATCAATAAATGCACTTGCCTGCAAAATCATCTCTGGTGGAAATGGCTTGTAAGGGGAAACAAACACTGGAAAAGCCAACTGTACAATTATCGTCTAAAACGAAGAGAGGAGAAAAATTATCAATCAATAAAACAATTTAATCAAGCTGTGTTTAGTAGCATTTATGGTTTCTGAGGTGTCAGTGCTCACACTGAAAATTTAACGATCGACTCTGGAGAGCTATCAAGGATGGGGTGAAGAGAAGAAACTCTAGGTATACAACAAGAACAGGTTTCTATTATCAGCTGGTCCTCCTCCTGGACAAGCTGTAGAAATCACCCAACCCTGATGGTTTGGCCTGGCTGTTGGCCTCTGTTTTGGGTAGTGGGGATTGTTGTCGGTTTGAAGAAATCTTTGAATTATCACAGAAACATAAAATGCAGGGATCTCTCTGCAGTGTTGGGATGACACTCCCTTTGACTCATTTATGAGGGGGTGTGTCCCCCCAAGCTGCTCTTTCAGGTCTGGGTCCAAGGAGTGCTGCTGTGTTTGTGTGGTCCTGGGAGATGCCACAGTAGGATTGTGTTTATTTGTGGGGAGTAGGAGGGAACCACAGCGCTGGTCAAAGTGTGAGAGGAAGTCAGGATGGATGAAACCTGGCTCTGGTCTGGGTCTAGTCCATTTTGGTTTGAAAGAATCGGAAGGCACCTCCAGTTTTCCTTTGTTACCTTCATGGTTCCTGGGGCAGCTTCTTGCCTGCAGGTCCAGATTGGACATGAATCTCAGTGCATTACATTGCAAGTGAGCTTGCTTTCAGTTAATGAACTCTTAATTTTCTGGAAATCCCAGTCGTGTGAAATGTGGAGAAGGAACAGCCAGGAGCCTGTCAAGGGAGTTTGAATCCATTAATACACTGCCTGTCGAGTATAGAAGCAGACTTGAAAAGAGACCCTAAGTTCATTTCCCACTCTGTCAATACTGTACGTACTGTTCTAGTTTTTGGAGTCGAAGGGGTGAAAGCTTTCCTATTTTGAATTCACAGATGTTTATTTATTTTTTGCAACATATAGGCTTAATTTCTAAGTTGGTCTGTTCCTCCTTCATCCTCTTCTCCCTTCTTGGACTGCAGATTTCTGGTGCTGTTTTTCTGCCTTCCAAGACCCACCTCTGTTCCTAAAAATTTACCTGTACCATATTTATCTTTCTATACTAATTAGAAGAAAAATGACACAGAGAAACATTATATTTTTCTTCTCGAGAACTGCCATAGAGCCTCCATTTATGGGCAGAGCTGAATGCTCCATTTCATAGGCAGCAATCCTGCCCTGTCCACCAATAGATCTTTGTCTGTAGACTGCCCACGGCAGAAAATAAATCTCCTTTAATACCTATGTTGGAGGAGGGAAGGGGTAGAAACCACTCAGATTGACTCACATTATTTCTGCTTGTCCTGTTTCAGGATTTCCTTGGGGAAAACACCAAAGGCCAATCTCCATAACTAACCCTAATTTGAACCTCACTAGTGCAGCCAAGGACTGTCTTGGGTCCTACCATAGACCTCCAGCTTGGAGAATAATTGAGGAGTAGGAAAGGCTTGGGGACCCTGTCTCCTTCAGAAGCACTTTGTCAAAGTGAACACCATTTATCAGTGGGAGAAGATAAAGCATGCACTTATCTTGATTTACAGGCCCAGCTGGAAGGTCCATTAAAGATTACCAAATTATCTTGCATTTACTTATCTGTTTGTAGTATTTCCTCTGGGCTCGCTCTCCTAACTGCCTTGGGCATTAGCAGGTTGGGTCCCTAGAGGGCAATGACTAATGATCCCCTCAGGATTTTAGAATTAATTCCTTAGTGATTGGGGTTTCTAGTACTGTGTTTCCAGGAGCCCTAATCTAGTATGCTTTTTGATCTCCAATATCAAATGAATAGTCCAAGGTGGGGCCTCAAGTATGCAGGTTCCCCACCCCTGGACAAGTAGAACGCTATTAGCTGAGGGCAGCCAGGTGACAGCAGTGGATAGAATTCCAGGTCTGAAGTCAGAAAGGTATCTTCCTGAGTTCAAACTGACCTCAGGCACTTATTAACTGCGTGACCCAGGGCAAGTCATTTAACCCTGTTTGCCTCAGTTTCCTCATCCGTAAAACAAATTAGAGAAGGAAATAGCAAACCACTCCAGTGTCTTTACTAAGAAAACCCCGAATGGGGTC
Organism: Potorous gilbertii; assembly: GCA_028658325.1. Lineage (NCBI taxonomy): Eukaryota > Metazoa > Chordata > Mammalia > Diprotodontia > Potoroidae > Potorous > Potorous gilbertii. The sequence continues at coordinate 57,180,575 of CM053771.1, read as the reverse complement.
ATGAGGAGGACAAACATGACTGAAATGACTGAACAACAACATTAGCTTCTAGAAAAAAAGATATTCACTCAGAAATTACAGCAAGAACAATTGTTATAAACCAATCCTTCTAAACCAGAAGATGCATTGTCATCATCATCTTTGTCATCATCATCACAGCACTCAAGCACACACACACACACACACACACACACACACACACACACACATCCTGTCCCTTGTAGAAGAGGTTCAGAGTTAAAGTATAGAGGTGGTCAAGCATGTAGGACAAAGGCATACCTCTAAACTCTTGGCCCAAATGGTTCGCTTTGCTTTGTATAATGTTTTACTGAAGTTGCTACACTTTAGTGTAGTTCTCTGCTAGGATATGGGGATCATTGCTTTCTTCAAGTTATATTCAGTTTCCATTTCCATCTGAAGGTGATTTCTTTATTGTCTGTCAATCAATAAATTTTATTAAGTGCCTACAATGTACTAAGCACTGTGCTAAATGGTAGAGATACCAAAAGACAAAAGGTAGTGCCTGTCCTCAAGGACTTTACAATCTAATGGGAATAGACAACATGCAAACAAGTACATACAAACAAGTCATATATAAGATAAATGGGAAATAATTAAAAGAGAGAAGGCACTAGAATTAAGAGCGGTTGCTTAAGGCTTTCTGGAGAAGATAAGACCTAAAGGAAGCCAGAGAAACTGGTGGGTGGAGATGAGGAAGGAGAGCATTTTAGGCATGGGGGCCAGCAGAGAAAATACTTGGAGCTAAAGCAATGGAGTGTGCTGTTTTAGGAACAGCAAGGAAGTCAGTGTCACTGGATTTAAGTAAGGTGTAAGAAGACTGGAAAGGGAGGAAGGGTCAATGTTATGAAGGGCCTTGTATTTTCTCCTGGAGTTGATAGGGAACCACTGGAGTTTACTGAGTATGTGCATGGGTTGACATGGTCAAACCTGAATTTTAGGAATTCACTCTAGTGACTGACTGAATGTAGAATGGATTGGAACAGAGAGAAATCTGAGGCAGGAAGCCCAACAAGCAGGTTATTGTAGTAATTGAGAAGTCAGGTGATGAGGGCCTGCACCAGAGTGGTGGCAGTGTCAAAGGAGAGAAGGGGGTACATTGGAGAGATGATACAAAGGTGAAATTGACAGGTCTTGGCAACAGAGTGAATATGGGTGATGAAAAAGGGTTAGGGGTCAAGGATGACTCCTAGGTTGTGAATCTAAGGGACTGAAGGATGGTGTTGCCCTCTACAGTACTATGGAAGGTGGAGGAAGGAGGAAGGATTTGTAGGAAAGATAATAAGCTCAATTTTGGACATATTGAATTTAAGATATTTACTGGACATCCAGTTTGAGATTTCTGAAAGGCAGTTGGAGATGTGTCATTAGAGAGATTGGGATTAGGAAAGATAGATTTGAAAATCATTAGCAATGAGATGATAATTAAATCCATGTTTGTAAAGGAAAGAAGCATAGATTGAAAATAAGTGAAAGAGTGGGAATGACAATCTATTGGAGGAGATGAGATGGAATGGGGTCATGAGAATTTAGCTGTTGTAAAGCACAAGGCCACTTCATCATGTGAGATAGAGGTGAGGGAGGCTAGAGTGGCAGAAGGTATATAAGTGATATGAGATATGAAAGAGGGGAGAAGAGGGAGTTCACAGTGAATAGCCATGAGGAGAGAGTGGCTAGTAGAGGGGAGATGGGAGTGAATTGAGAGGTCACAGTATTGGAGGTCAAGATATGAATGAAATGTAGGGCTTTGTAAGGTAAGACAGAAAGGAGTTGTGAAGAGCCAATAGATTATAATCAGATAAAGAAATTTCAGAATTCTTGAATGCATAGGTGGTACAAGTTCAAGAGTATGACTATTTTTGTGTGTGACTGAGGTGGATTAGAGGAGTAGGTCATGGGAAAGTAGGTTGAGAAACTAAGCAGTTAGGGGGTTTGAGGAAGAGTCAATAGGTAGATTGAAGTCCTCTGGTATGAACTGAGGAGGAGAGAAAAAAGTGTGAACCAGGTACTGAGCTCATTGAGGGAGGAAGGAGAGTGACCTAAAGGTCCACAGACAAAGCTACCAGAATTCTGACTGAGTGGTAGATATGCATAACATGAATCTCAGTGGAGGAGAGACTACTGAGTGATGGAAATAGGAGAAAAATCTGGAAGTGACAATGGGGAGCAAGGCGTATTCTAATTAACCTGCCTTGACCAGTGAGTCAAGGAGAATGAGTGAAGATGCAGCCAGTACTGGAATGGGTGGCTAGGGAGGCTATGTCATTGGGGGAGCAAGTTTTCAGTAATAGTTAATAGACAGAAGGAGTGGGAGTAGAAAAAAATTTATGATGAAAGAAAGTTTGTTGCTTATGGAACAGGCATTCCACAGGGCACAGTGAAAGGACTTTGTTGTGTTTGGTTGAAACATTTTTTCTTTAAAAAATATTATGGTATCACTCTCTGGGAAAGGGAGTGGGAGGGATACTAGGGATAATCAAAGAGCTATGAAAGCTTATTGAAAAAATAAAAACAAAAGATAAATTCCTTGAATGTGGAGACTTTTGATTTTGTCTTTGAATCCTTAATATCCTAGAATAGGAAATGCTTGTTGATTGATTTTTCATTCTGCCAATCAATAAGCATTTATTAAACACCTACCATGTGCCAGGCACTGTATACAAAGGAAGGAAAGAAACAAATATTTATTAAGTCCCTATTTTATACATGCCCAGTTATGGACTAACTAGAGATACATAGAGATACACCATTTTCTGCACTCCAGGAGCTCATAGTCTGAGAAAGGAGGAGAATATTCTTTCTCCACCCCTCCCCCTTTTTGGTTAGATATTTTTGAAAATATCACAGTCATTTCCGGATATACTTCCTCTCTTCCTAAATATACCCCCCTTTTCACTGCAGTCTCTTTTGCAGCAAAGAAAAAAACTAAGAAAAATGGATGGTCAAAGTAACCAAGTCAAACAGTATGTATAACATTCTTTACTTGTGCTCCCTCTCCTCTCTATTGGAAGAAGAGACGTATGTGTCATGCTTTATCATTTCTGACCAAGATTGCTCATTGTAGTTAATCTGGGTTTAGCCGACTTCTGGTATTATTTTCACTTCTACTATTGTAGATGTTGTGTATTTTATTAACTGAGTTCAACTCTCTTTGCTCTGTAAGACTTCTATAATTCTTCTATAAGGTGATCTAGAACCTCATGGATCAGGTTTCATTTTGAGGCTTCCTCCAAAAAATATCAAAACTCTGACTCTTTGCCTGGTTATGTTTCTACCTGGGGTTTACTCTAGGAAAATCTCCAAATAAAGACTGTACCGGGAGATGAAGGCAAAGACTCCTGCTAGAATCAATGAAAATACCCAATGTGACAGTGCAAATATATGTTAGGGGGATGGGTGGGTTACTTTATCCCACAGAAAATGCAGAAAACATAAAAGACCCACAGGAGCCCATTTAAAGGCAGAAAATAAGCAAAAGACTTAGTTCTCTATAAATAATCAACATAATTTTCTCTGTCTGGTAATCTCTATTTCATACTAGGGTCTTAGGGTGTCCAAGCTCAACAAAACTCTGTGTTTTGAACCCTCCCTCCCTCTCTTCAAGAGGGAAACAAACTAGGCTCTACTAGACAGTCTACACCTTCCACATTCTAGTAGGTTCCTCTTTTACTGGGCAGATATTCAGCCTTACGATACTCCTCTTAGGACCTGGACTCCTCTGAAAGGGAAGTTGCTAGAAAGGCAGTTCCTCTTCCCACCAGACTCATACCATCTCAAAAGCTCGGATTGACAAGAGAGGCCAAGGTCCAAATCCCTTGCTTCTCTCTGTTGTGTTTTTAGATTCTTTTGATAGACTGCTCCTCCCAGTAGCAAAGGCTCCATGCATGACATTCTCTCTCCAAAAGGCTTGCCACATAGGCAATCCCCCTTCTCTTGAAAAAAGGTCAGATCCCCAAGTTTTTGAATTTGGAGTTCTTCAATACAAGGTATTCTTCAATATGGTTTTTTTCATGATATTCCTCCTTTGGCCTGCAAGCTAAATTCTGAGACTTTCAAATTTGAGGCTCTTGCTAGAGAGGTGTAGAAAATGTAAGATTCTTTTGCTTATTACTTGTTGGGTGTGAAAAGGCATTTAACACAGACATGATGAGGGAATGATCCCTTGAATGATGAAATCATAAAGACAAACTAGTTTGACAGTCCTCTGATTACAAATGGCAAGCATAAAACAGGAAATTGCATGTTTAGTAAAAATAGTTGTTTATGACATGAAGGATGACCTAAATAAATAAAGGAAATTTCCTATGCATAGTGAGCTCCCCTAGAAGCTCCAATTTGCAGATGACTTTGTGCTGATTTTGCCAAATTCTACAACATTCAGTGAAATCTGAGATTACTCAGAAGAGTACAGCACCAATAAGTCACAAAGAAAAACCAAAGTGGATGAAAATTGTCTATTGTCCTAATTATGACATGCAATTGGACAGACATGGGGGAGGGAAAGAAGCATTTATTAATTGCCTACTAGGAGACTGTTCTAAGAGCTTTACAAATGTTGTCTCATTTGATTTTCAAGGAAATTGAGGCAGACAGAGGTTAAATGACTTGCTTGGGGTCACAATAGTAAGTGCCTGAAACAAGATTTGAACTTGTCTTCCAGAATCTAGTCTCAGTTCTCTTTCTACTATGTCACTTAGCTGACTATATATATGGAACTGGATAGGAAGAGGAGGAAAGTGGGTTGGAATTTATGTGGGAAATGGGGCAGAACAGTGACTGCAAATTGCTTGCTGCTGAAAAAGTTTATCTTCTTAATGCTTATTTTCTTCCAGTAATGCTAAAGGGTTATGAAACATGAAGCATCATGATGTCAAAAAAATTAAAATTATAGGTGACTCAATATAGAATACAATATGCCAGTATACCAATATACTGATGAGTATAAGTTGGCACCATGACTTATGTAGTAAGTGACATAGAAGATAGCACCAGTGTCACATAGGACCAGAAAAGGAGGTGGGATGGTTATGGAGTGAGAATGAGGGCTGGCAGATGGGTTGCTCAAATTCTAGGACATCACTACCCAGATCTAGAAGTTGATCTCTACTACATGGGTAGGATCTGTACAGAGAATTTAGTAAAATAAAAGGTCATAAAACACACAGGATGAGAAGGCATGGATGGGCTGTAATCTGTCCTGGTGAATCGAGTCCCCATACCGAGGAAGTCATAGATTCATCCTTTGTGCGCTTTATGGCCTAAACTGGACCTTCTACATGATATGCTATATCCCATCACTCAAATGAGCCCTGGATCTGGAATCAGAGACCTGAGTTGAAATCCTGCCTATGATGTTTAACAATCTGGGTGACCTTGGGCAGGTACTTAACCTCCTGGAGTCTCAGTTCCCTCATCTGTTAAATGACCTCTGTGGTTCTTTGTAGATAAGATGACCTCTGTGGTCCTTTGTAAGTGTAGCTCCAGGATCCTGTGATCTCTCAGTCTTTGCCTAGGCCGTATCCCCCTATGCTTAAAGTGCACTCCCTCATTTTGTTCAGTTCTAAGAATCCCTAGGTTTTAAATGTCACCTCCTGCACGAAGCCTTTCCTAATTCCTTCTGACTACTATGACCTCGTCTCTCTCAATTACCTAATAGATATTTTGCATGTCTGTATATGTGTGTTTGTCTCTCCCCACAGAACATAAACTCTTTTAGAGTTGTGATTGTTTAATTTTTGTCTCTGCATTCCCAGGTGCCTGGCATACAGTTAGCACTTAATAAATGCTTGCTGACTTAGCTTTTACCATATTGTAGAAGAAAGAGCACTGGGTTTGAATCCTACCACTAACTGTGTGGCCTTGGACAAGGCATTTAAACCTCCCTGTTCCTCAGTTTCCTCCTCTGTCAAATAGGGGACAGGACTGTGTGGCCTTCCACCTCTAGATGTTTGCTTCTATGATTTTTTTCTGGCTCTATTTCTATGATGCCAGACAGCCCTTTAAATATCTGGAGACTGTTATCCAGTGTTCCTGAAGCCACCCCGCTCCTCCAGCTTCTTGGTCTCTGCTCTCTTCACATCTTTCTCATAAGCGATGCCTAGGACTGAATACAATGCCCTTTAGGTTGCCTGACTGGTGTTAAAAGACAAAGAAATGTCAGCTCCTTGGTTCTAGATGCTGGATTTTAGTTAGGAAGCCTGCTTTTGAATTTGGCATTTGAACTTCCCCAGTGAATTTCCCTCACTTGGAAAATGGGGATATTTCTTCCTATCTAGCTATCCCATGGGGCTGCTGTAAAGATCCAAAGAAAGGATGTCTACAAAGCCCTATAGAAATGCTAATATATTCCTATACTAAGCAATCCCTGAATGCTGAAGTTTAAATATCAAGGCAAAAGAAATCCCTGACTGAAACATCCAGGAGAGATGGAGATGATGATGTGAAACCACAGTCAAAGTGACTTTCACCCTGAGGAAGGCTACCTTGCCTGGGCCCATGCGCTACTCAGGAAATTTTAGGTGGGGTACATCTAAGCTCCTCCCCTCACCCCAATCCTAAACAAGTCATCAGTCCATCCCTTCCCTCCTCCCATCTTTTTGCTTCCTCTCCTTCCCTCCCTCTTCTCCCTCCCCTTACCTGGTCCCTGATGGGATTTACTGAGATTCCCTGCATTCCAATCGATTCACTGGCTGCCTTTGCAAGCAATGGGGCCCTTGTGGGCAGGCAGGGCAGGGCAAGACTGAGCAGCTTGGATGCCAACCTGTTTCCTCCTTCTCCCTCCCTGCCCCTGCCCCCCACCACACACATATCCATTCAGCGTCCTGGCCCCCCTCCTTGCCCCATGTCAGTCAGGGGCCTCATCCTGGCCTCTTGGAGGGGGGGGGGCCTTCAAGTTATTACCTCTGCTCCAGCTGCTGTAGGGACATTCTGGTATCTGCCTCCAGGCTTGACGAAACATGATGGGGACCTTCTCCTCCGGCTTCCTGCTCTGCAGCCTACTGGTTCTTCTCCAGAAGCCTGGGGTTCAGGGGGTACCCCCACAGGTCAGAGGTAAGGGGTGGCTCAGAATTTGCCCCTTCAATGGCTCAGAAGGCTGAGGTGCCTAGGATGTGAGGGAGTCCAGGGCCACTATAGAGAGCTACCTCCTTGGTGCCTTCAAGGTTCAGACTTGCAGTCATCCAGGCTCAGGGAGCTCTGCTGGGGAGAAAGGGTTCTTAGAGACACAGTCCAGCAAGAGGGCACAGGGCAGAGATAGGAAGACAAGGGCAGGGTCCAGAGCATAGGGAGGAACAGGAACAGCATCAGGAGCAGAGAGGCAGAGATGGGGAGGGAGGAATAAAAAATAGCATAATAATTCAGATAGCTAACTGATTTAGAACTTTGAGAAATACATTCCACTTTGTCTCCCTTGGGCTTCACAACCCTTGTGAAGGAGGGATTGATATTATCTCCATTTTTTTTTTTTGATGAGGAAACTGAGTATAGGAGTCCAGGCCTATGCAGCTGGTAAGTGACTGAAGGAGGATTGGAACACAGGTCTTTCCAACTTCTCAGACCAGTGTACTGCACCACCAAGCAGAGCAGGGAGCAGTGGAGATACCTATAGGGACCAGGGTGGAGGTTGGGGCAGGTTGAAGAGCGGGAACAAGGCAAGAGATGGGGCAGAGTCTGGTACATAGTAGGTGCTTAATAAATGTTTATTGATTTTTTTGATTTGATTGATTGTTTTGTCTGAGCCAGGGGCAATGGCTGAGTTGGGGATAGAGGCTAAGATAGGCTCAGGGTTAGGGTACCAAAGGAGGCAGATAGAGAGTAGGGGCAGGGGTCAAAAGAAGAAATGGGGTCATAGCATTATTGATTTAGAGATGGAAGGAATTTCTGAGTTCATTTAATCCAATCCCCTCATTTTACAGATGAGGAAACTGAGGCCCAGAGAATTTGAATGAGTTGCTGAAAGTCAACAGGTAGTAGAGACATGGGGGTGGGGTGGGTAGGGAAGAAACAGGGGCATGGGTAGGGACAGAGGCAGGGAGAGAGCAGGCACAAGGAGAGGGTCAGGGCAAAAGGGATTTATAAGGTTGGTGACAGAGACAGGGAGAGGAGGAGAGTGATGGGAGCATAGGTATGCACAGGGGACAGTGGAAGAACCAGGAATGGGTGCAAAAACAGGGCAACAGCTGCTGGGAATTTGCTCTCTTTCCTTTGCCCTGACTCATTGATACACTCCCAGGAAAAGCTTCATTGACTTCTCCTCAATAACATGCTTTGATTTTTAGAAGGAAGTATCCAGGGAACATTTGCTTGAGATCCCAAATCGATGTCCAACTGAGCTCTCTCCTTTTGTTCACCCAACCTTGGGTTAATTATAGATTTCACACAGTGACAGCTCCTCCATCCCACTGCTCAGGCTGCTAGGGTTTCTGGGTAACTGGGAAGATGTGGCCATAGAGCCCAGTTAAGAAATTAGTAAGGGGGTCCTGGTGGCTATGCTCAAGTATTTGGTGGGCTGCCATGTGGAAGAGAGATTAGCTTTGCTCTGTGTGGTCTCTCATGACTGCACCAGCAGCCAGGTGGGGAAGGTGAAATGAGGCAGATGTTATCCTCTTTTAAGAAGGAAACTTTCTCACAATTCGAGATGCCCCAAGTATAGCAGTATAACCTGAGGAGACAGAAGTTTCCCCTTGCAGGAGGGCTTCAAAGAAGTCTGGATGACCACTGTGAGCTCCTTTTATTCTTTGTTTTAAAGCCCTAGCACCAGGAACATAGGAAGTGCTTAATCAATGTTTATTGGTTGATTGATTATTGATTAACATTCCAAAAAGGCAGAAGGTGCTACTAGCAACATAATATAACAACCCTATAAGGTTTAATATAAGCAATATCTCAATTTGCCAATAGAGGAAACTGAGACCCAGAGAGATAGTGTCTCACCTTCTCTCTCCACCTGCTTCCAGCCCCTTTTCCATTGGTGTGTTCCTCTCAGAACTAACATTTTGAGGAGAGTCTCAGACCAGCCATACTTCACTTCCCTAACTTCAGTAACATATCCCTACTCGGGAACCTTTCTTCTCTGTACCTTTTATTGTTTCCCCTCTTTGAAGGCAGGGATTGTCTTTCCAGACTGGGAGTCAGGAAGACCTGAATTCAAATCCAGCCTCAGACACTGACTAGCTGAGTGACTCTGAGAAAATTGCTTAACCCTATTTGCCTCAGTTTCCTCATCTGTAAGGAGAAGAAAGTGAGGATGCTGACTTTGCACAGTCCTCCCTCACTCAAATCAAAGTCAACTGCAAGTCCTGTCATCCTCTTTATGTCATGGTTCTCTTGGAGAGCGAAGGACAAACACAACCCAACAACCAAAGGGCGATAGCATGTACCTCCCAGGGCTGCTGTGAAGATCAAGTGAGATGATAATTGTGAAGAACTTAGCACAGGGCCTGGCACATAGTAGGCACTGTGGAATTATTAGCTATTATAATTGCTATGGCAGTGGTTACTGGTAGTAGTTGTTATTTTGTGTGCCCAGCACTTGGCACAGGGCCTGGCACATAGGGCTTAACAGATGTTTATTGACTTGACTTGGACTTCCCCACAGTCACAGAGTAAGTGAATAACAGATCTCGACCAGGCCTTCTGATTTCCAGGTCAGTGTCCACTCCATTTTAATGTGTTCGGTGCTTACCAGTTAAGTGTACTGCGATTCCAGGGTAGACTGGAGCAAGGGAGAAGGCTAGAGACATTGAAGTCTCTAGCACCACCTTCCTTGGTCTCTCATGTCCCTCACAGTCATTTTGCACCTTTCTCTCCCATATTTATCTTGTACAATCACTTACTATGGCCTGTCTGTTCCATCTCTGCATCGCCTTACAACCTCCCCCCTCCATCTGCTGCCACATTAGCTCCACCCCTCCCCATAGAGGGACACACACACAATCCACACACACTCACACACATTCACGCACACACACAACTCACAGACATACACATCCTCATTAAGGCTATTGGGAACAGGCTAGCTAAGTCACTTATCTGCCCTGCTTCCTTGGTCATGGAAACAGCATTAACTCCTCTGACTTGAACCATATTATTTAGTGCCTGCTTATACATGTCACTCCTAGGGCACCAATAAACCCCAGGTAATGTTGTCTTATGTTACATCACACTTTCACACAACTGGTTTTTAATGTTAAGTGGGGCTTGCCCTGCTTGGTTATAAATGGTGGAATTGGTTAAGGTGGGGAAGGAGATTTAAAAAGGCAGATTGGGGGTTTATTATATGGAAAACTGCCTGACTTGACAATCAGAGCTGTTCAATAGTGGGAGGGCCTCCCTTATGAAGTAGTGATTTCTTTGTCTCTGACAAACTGAGACCTAGAGACTGCCTGCCAGAGACAGCTGGAGAAACCCCTCAGCTTCCTCCAACTTTGATATTGCATTACTTATCATGGCAGAGTGGGAGGAAAAGTGTTAGGGCTAAAGTAGGAGGACGTAAGTTTGAGTTTTACCTCTGGTGTTTACTATCTGTGTGATCTTAGACAAGTCACTTATCCTCCTTGGGCCTCAGTTTTCTTAGTTGTAAAATTAAGAGATGGGACCTGATAGCTTCCCAGATATTTCCCAGCTCTTGATTTATGATCCTAAGACTTGTATGACTTTGACCAAGTCACTTAATTTCCTTGGGCCTCAGTTTTCCTCATCTGTAAAATGACAGATTGGTGTAGGCAGCTCTAAGAAAACTACCAGCTCTTTGGCCCTTTGACTGATGTTCAAGACCCTGCATTATCTCATGCCACATTTTCTGCCTTACCTTGCCTTCTTTTTCCCATGTGCTCCATTCTTTCTCCATCTCTTTGTTTCTAGAATGCCCTCCCTCCTTCCCTCTCTTTAACTGCTAAATTCCTGTTCTGTTATTTTTCTGTTACATGAGACTCTCTGTGGCCCCATTTGGGGTTTTCTTGGCAAAAATACTGGAGTTTGCCATTTCCTTCTTCAGCTCATTTGACAGATGAAGAAACTGAGGCAAACAGGGTAAAGTGACTTCTCTAGGGTCATAGAGCTAGCAAGTGTCTGAGGCAAGATTTGAACTCAGGTCTTCTTGACTCTAGGCTTCATGATCCTTCTACTGTGACATGTAGTTGCTCCAATTCTCAGCTACTGAATTCCTATCTTACCTTTAAAGTTCAATTAAAATGCCCCCTTCTCTAGGAGGTGGTCTGTGATACCCTGCTGTTAGTGGGATTTCCCTCTAGAACACATGAATTAAATTTTTTGGCATGGCTCTCTAATGTGTTTATGAACTGTTGCATATTTCTAGTTCTTTAGGCTTTCATCTTAGTTTTTGTATCCCAGTTTCTACTGTAGTGCTAGGCACACAGTAGGCATTTACTACATATTTATTGAATGAATCAATGAATGAGTACATATTTTCTTGGAATATTGGATCAAAGAGTGAGCAGGTGATGCTGGGGAGTGCAGTGATCCAGTGAATAAGTGCCGGGGCATTGGGACTTGGAGTCAGGAAGACATAAGTTTAAATCCTCACACTAGTTGTGTGATCCTACATCACTTAATTCTCTGTGCCTCAGTTTCCTCATCTGAGGAGGTTGGACTGAATGGCTTCTATGGCTCCTCCCAACTATAATTCTATGATTCTATAAGTAACCCCACACCCCTACCCCACTCCAGTATTCTGGTATTATCTGTGTGTCAATTCATATCTTAAGAGGCACCAGATCTGTAGGAGAATGACTCTCTGAATGGGAGTGATGGTGGTAAGTGGTGTGAGTGTGTGTGTGTGTGTGTGTGTGTGTGTGTGTGTGTGTATGTGTGTGTGTGTATGGCACTGAGGGGTGGGGTAGGGGAGGAACCTCTATCTTCTTCTGGATCAATGAAAGTTAGAAGTATTCATGAGGTGGCCCCCCCCCCCCCCGGGGCTGGAAAACTATTTCAGAGGACTTTCATCTGTGTTAGAGTTTCCAGGATGAGACAAATATGTTACTCAGCTCAGAATAACAATTTATAAGCAAAGACTTGTTGAGTGCTACTACGTGCCTGGCCCGTGCTATGAGTAGGATACAGAGACTAAAGTGAGAAAGTATCTGCCTTCAAGTAGTTTATATTCTGTTGTTTATTACATGTTTATGGAGAAGTAAACACAAGACATATACAAAGTAATGTGTGTAGGGAGTTGGGGGTGACATCTGAGAGAATCAGGAACAGACTTGTAGGATACAAGTATCATGTCAGAGTTGGGAGGGACCTTAGAACACAGAAGGTTAGAGCTGGGAGAGACCTTAGAACTCGGAATGCCAGAGCTGGCAGGGCCTTAGAACTCACAATGTCAGAGCTGGGAAAGCCTTTAGAACTCAGTGTCAGAAGCTTAGAACACAGGATGTCAAAGTTGGCAGGGCCCTTAGAACTCACAATGTCAGAGCTGGGAGAGCCTTTAGAACTCGGTGTCAGAGCTGGGAGGGGCCTAAGAACGCAAAATGTCAGGGCTAGAAAGGGCTGAAAAAAACTTTCTAACAGAAAGTCAGAAAGGATCTGCAAATATAAAATGTTAGATCCTGGATGAATCTTAGAGAATCCAAACTTTTATTTTATAGATGGAGTAATAGTATCAGAGAGGAGAAAAGATTTCATTAAGGTTTCATGAGAAATTAATAGGAGAGTCAGGATGGTAAGCCAAAGCCTCCTTACTCCTAGCTTTTTATTTTTCCATAACCTTACTCTGTCCTCCAAGATTATTGAATCTGAGGTTACGCTGCTGGGATTCTAGTTGACTATTAGCTATGCATTGGATAACTAAGATTTGAGTAGCAGTAGTGGTGAGAGAAGCAGGAAACCACTCCTTAGAGTGTGTTTAGGGAACCAGGTCAATCAGCAAATTCCTTAGGAAACCCTGTCTCAGTCTCCCTACTTTCATTAAACTGTAAGGGTCATCCAGACTGTCCTTGGATCAATATGTGGTTAAACATAGACAAACAACCTGTTTAATTCAAGGGGTGGATAACTGGCCCTGAATAGTCTGGACAAGTCATCCACAAATGCTTGGGTAATTACTGCCTCCGTTTAACCTGATTGTGAGTTGTTCTTGTGAATTTCTTAATGCCTAGCTATTTTCACAGGCTTGGCATTGGAAAATGCCCCTTGGTTCTTTTTCTCTTACACTTCTCCATCTCCCCTCCCATAAACAGGGCACCTGTGCAGGACAAGACCCACAGATCTTGTGTTCATCATCGACAGCTCCCGAAGCGTGCGGCCCCGGGAGTTTGAGAAGGTCAAGGTCTTTTTATCCCAAGTCATCGAGTCCTTAGATGTGGGGCCCAACACAACTCGGGTAGGTGTAGTCAACTATGCCAGTGCCGTCAAGCATGAATTCCCCCTCAAGGCTTATGGGACCAAGGCCAGCCTCCTGCAGGCCGTGCGAAAAATCGAGCCTCTATCCACGGGCACCATGACGGGCCTGGCCATCCAATTTGCTATCAACAAGGCCTTCAGTGAGGTGGAAGGAGCCCGACTCAAGTTCCCAGAGATCAGTAAGGTAGGTATCAATTGTATTTTCTTAGGAGTCTAGGCCTTTGGTATCTTGGTACTAGATGCTAAGCCTCATCAAGGCAAGAAATACTTGTCATCAACCCTCTCATGTTGTCAAGAATTCTCTAGTGGCTTTATCATCTCTCTGGTGATGGTGGTAGAGATAGGGGTAATGGTAGGTGATATTGAGTGTGGTTTTGACAGTGGTGATGGGAAAGAAGGATGACGAGAATGATGAGGATGACCATTGCTCTGATAAAATGTGTACCCTTCTTTAGTATATGGACTCCGAGGAATGATGAGCTTCTATTCAAGATTCCATGTCATTCCCCCACTCAGTAAACATCAATGGTTTCTTAGTATTACTGGGATCAAATACAAACTTGTGTTTGGTTTTTAAAGCTTTTCACAACTTAGTTCCAACCAAAAAAGAGGATTATTATGGAGAAAAAGGGATTATACTGATTTTGTTTGGGCCCAGAGGGTAGAATTAGATGGAAATGGGAGAGAAGAAGATTTAGGCTTGACAAAGGAAAAACTCCTTACCAACGACAAAGGAGTGGTCCCCAAGTAGAATGGCCCACTTTGGGAGGGGTTGCATTTCTATTCACTGGAGAGATCCAAGATGAGGCTTCATGACCACTTGTTAGAGATTTTGTAGTCAATTCCTGACAAGTCAATAGGTATTTCCTTAGTGCCTATTTTGTGCCAGGAATTGTGCTAAGCATTGGGGATACAAAGAAAGGCAAAAAAACAGTCCCTGTTCTCAAGGACTTCACACTCTAATGCGGGAGACACAGAATGCAAGCAACGATGTACAAACAAGATATACACGGAATAAATTGGAAATGATCAACAGAGGGGAAACATTAGTTTTGAGAGGGACTTGAAAAGACTGCTTACAGATTTGTAGGATTTTTCTCTGAGACCTGATGGAAGCCAGGGACGCTAGGAGAGGATGTGAGGAGGGAGAGAATTCCAGGCCATGAGGGACAGCCAGTGAAAATGAAGTGAGTAGAGGGGCAAATGGAGGGTTGAATGCAAAGCTTAGTGAGTTAGCTAGAGATATTGGATTGTACAGTATGTGTAAGAAGTAAGAAATCTGGAAGACAGGAAGGTATTAGGTCAGAAAGGTCTTTAAAAACCAAACAGGGCAATGATCTAAGATAATTCCAAAAGACTCATGATAGAAAATACTATCCACATCCAAAAAACGACTGTGAAGTCTGAATGCAGATTGAAGCATACTATTTTCTCTTTCTTTTGTTGTGTTTTCTTTCTCATGGTTTCTTCCTTTTGTTCTGATACTCCTTTCATAACATGACTAATATGGAAATTTTTTTGTTATGGTGATATATGTGTAAACTGTATCAGATTGCATGCTGTCTTGGGGAGGGGGGAGGGAAGGCTGAGAGGAAAAGTTTAGAACTCAAAATCTCACAAAAGCAAATGTTAAAATCTAAAAATAAATAATAATTAAAAAGATACAGCAACAAAAACTAAATGGGATTTTACATATGCAGCTGGGTGTGATAATGAGCTAGGATTCTTGTTCAGGTTGGAGTGGATGGCATCTGAGATGCTGTGGTTGGGAGACAGGTCCTTCTCTCAAGGACCTTACAAACTAGTTGTATTAAGGTTAAAAGAAAGAGTGTGATAAATACAAATGAAAAAGAGGTTCAGGCAAAGTTCTGGGAGGACTTTGGGGAGTAAAACTTGCTCCGGGATGCACAGGTCTTCATGGAGGAGATGATTCCTGAGCTGGGCCTTGAAGGAAGGAGAGGATTTCAATAGACAAAGATGGGAGGAATCTATTCCAGGGATGAGAGATGGTGCAGTGAAGGCAAAGAGGTATGGGGGTAAAAGAGAATGGAGAGTATGCAAAGCAAAGTAGAATAAGAAAAAGCTGGAAAGGCAGACTGGATCTGGACTGGGGATGATATGGTAAGAGTTGTTGATTACATCATGCTTTAAAAGTACCTTAAATATGTCATTTCATGTGGTCTTAACAACTCCATGTATGAAGTGGATACTGCAGGTATCCTGATCTCATGGATAAAGGACTATGAGTCTCTCAGAGATTAAATGTCTTGTCTATGGGCACACAGTTGGTATCAGAGCCGGAATTCAAACCCAAATTCCACCTGACTCCAAGAACACCAGGCTACCTCTCAGGAGTAAAGCCACACTTTATTGTACAGGAAAGGTTAAGCCAGAGAAGGTTGTTGAGTAGATGAGTGATGTCATCAGTATCTTGAAATAGGGCCATTACTAAGACATGATATAATGGAAGGATTGGAGATGGGATAGAATTGAGATAAGAAGATGAGCTAATTGGTACTTACAATGGCCTGGGTGAGCGTGAAGGAGAGTATTTATAGACAGGGGAACTAAAATGGGTACAGTGGGAATGGAAAAGATGGGGCAGATTGTAAAAGACAGATTGGATTTTCAAGGGCCCTTCCCAGCTCTGACATTCTGTGTTCTAAGGGCTCTCCCAGCTCTGATATCCTATGTTCTAGGCTTTTGCTCAATTCTGACAGGTAATCTTCTTTTTAAAGTAGGAAGCTTGTTGAATCTACTGGGTGGGGCCTGCTCCTTCCCTGGCTCCAGCTGTGAAGATGTGAGGCTCATGATGGCCAGGGTTCTTGGTTTGGATCTGCAGGTCTGGATCCACATGCATTTCTTTGCTCCATTGCTTTCTGCCCTAAGCCGGGAAGGCAGACAATTTCTTGGAAGAGAAGCCTACATCCCTGTTCCTGAGACTCGGGTGCCATCTTGTGGCCCAAGTTGGTTAAGGCTTTTTGGAGAGAATACTAGACTGGGTGGGTGGAAGGCTTCGGGCTCCTGGCTCCAATTACACTCCCTTGGATGGGCAAGGACCAGAGTGCCCCCGTCTGTTCCAAAGCCCCTTCCTCAGGCACATCGTTGCTTTGATCCATTTTCTGCCAGCTCGCCCACATCCACATCTCTGTAGTTGTGGAAGAACTATCTCCCATCAGACCATTCTTAGAGATTTCCCCATTAGTGATGACCCTACCCAATAACAGAGGAAGGCTTGGCAACACAGAGATTTTACCTCCTTTTGGGGGGCAAAGATGGAAGGAAAGACACATCTTTTACCTCTCCCCCTCCCACCTTGGAGATGTAGAATGAATTAGATTAGAGCATCTTCTGGAGACGCCTGGTGGGAGTGATGAGGAACTGCAGAATGGGGGACTGTGGAAAATTATTGAGCAGTAAGAGCATGCACTCAGTTCAGAGGCTTTCAAACTTATTTGGTCAACCACCTCCTTCAGAAAAAAATTACTCAGCATCCCCTCTCCCTGGAAATCTACTTTATTTAACTCTTTAATAGATTTTTTTTGGGGAAATTTAAATCATTTCAAAAATATAAAATATGTTTTTAGATGATGTATCTTAAATTTAATAATTTATTGTAAATTTGTGATTTTTTCTTGCATTGAAATTTTGATAGGGCAGAATTGCGTCATATAACTGTATAGTATTGCATTGTAAACATATCATCACACACACATATACCTGCTGATTCATGCTGGATTTATCACATGCAACAAGTTGGCTTGATAACATGTGCTTGTGAAGACCTGTAGGCAGACTTGACCGCTGATGGGTTATAATTTGCATTTTGTGTGTTTATTTGGAAAATTATGTAATCACTATGACTTTAACTCTGTTACACAACAGATGAAACCTGTGCGAATGTTTTTTCAAAATTTTCTTCTCTTCTCTTCTTTCATTATGCTTCTACTTTCCCCTTGTTTTTGTTCAATAACCCCCAATTGTATCCTCAGTGACTACCACCCACCCCATCATTCCAGTCTCCCCCCTAGATTGCTCACTTTGGGAATCTATGCAGACTAAGTTATACTTTGGGACCTGGGTTCAAGGTTTACTTCTTTTACTTGAAGAATGCTAGACCTAAAATCAAGAAAACCTGGGTTTAGATCCCTCCTCTGGCACTTGCTAGCTGTGACCCTGGGAAAGACACTCAACCATTCCAGGTCTCAATTTCCTCATCTGTAAAACGGGGATTAAAGGTGCCTCTAGTCATTACCTCATGGGTTTGTTGTGAGATATACATGTTGAATTGGACAGGGTTGAGACATCCCAACTCATTTTAACTTGGATACCTTAACTAGATGAGGCAGTGTCTAGACCCAAGAAAAAACTTTAGACTAAGTATGAAAAGTCTTTGAAAGCCACTGGATGAAATGAAATAACAGCGGCCTTGTTTAAATGTGCTGGGAAGCTTGATCATGCTTCTAGGCATTATCTATAAATTATCAAGTTGAGAAGGAGAGGGAATTCAGATTGTTACTTATGAAAACCATTTTGCAAACTTTTAAGTGCTCCAGTGTCAGTGGTTTTGATTATGCTTGACCATGTGACCTTGGCAAGTCATTTATGGCGTTTAATTTCTTCCTCTGAAAATTGAGGCAGTCAGACTGGATAGCCCCTAAAATCTCTTCCAACTCTGACGTCTATGACCTTATGATACTAAGATCTATTTCCCGTCAACAATTAGCCAACCTTGTTAAAGTATACTAAATAGTCACTCAATAGATTTATCTGTAGAAGGCAGCATCCTGACCAGACTTAAGGCTGATGGGTGATGGAGAATCTCCTGTTGTATCTACTGTCATAGGCACAGATGATGGTGAACTTAAATCCTCCCCTGTCTAAAGAATCATTCTTCGTAAAAGTTGCTAAGATTTTGTTTTTTGGCCTTAGGCCTCCCCGTCTTGTGGGCTACTCTCCACAGCACCAGCTCTTTCTCTTGACCTTACTTTTGGTCCCAGGACTTTTTCCATCTTGTATAGTCCCATGAGAGACAATATGGTAGAGTGAAGAGGGATCTGAACTTGAACCCAGAAAGATCTGTGATCATATCCTGTCTTTGACACATACCAATTCAGTGACCTCTCAGTGATCGAGGTGTTCTGATTCTGGACTACAAGTCACAGAGAACTTGTGAACTTGCACTGGTAAAGGGAATTCCCTATAGTATTGATGTCACAGGTCTAATACCTATGTACTAAAGTACCATGTACTAAAAATTCCCTGCCCTGGAACTCCCATGATCTCCTAAACCTCCTGGATCTATGTGGTCATGAAGTTGATTTTGCTCCCTGAGTTCCAAGCCCAGCTGTACCGAACTCCTGAACCTTCTCTATCAAAGAGCATTAGTGACTTCCTCATCGTTAAATGAGGTGCCCTTTGTTTTTGTCTACATTCTCTGAGACCTTTCAAAGAGGCTGCTGCTGCCCCCTCTGCTTCTCACTCTGTGCCCTTGACTTCTGAGAAGTCAGACTTTCCTGCTCCTCCTTAAATCTCTTTAGTTACTCTTCCAACTCATTCACTTTGCTCTCACCTTTGGTCAGACCTCTCCTCCCTCCTCACATCCCACTTCTGATGTGGGTATTTCTCTAGGGTCTCTTCTTGGACATTCTCATTTATCCCTAAGTTTCTAAACCCATTACATCCTCTCCTCTCCTCTCCTTGACTCCTCTTTCTGTCTCTATCTCTCCTCTCTCTTTCTCTCTCCCCCCTGACTCTGTCTCCTCTCTCTCTGTAATCTCTGTTTCTTTGTCTCACATACAAACACATGGACACACAGATAGACACATATGCACCCTTTGTGTCCTCTCCTCTTTGCTGAACTCCAGAGCTCTATTTCCAGTTCTCCATAAGAAATTTCTACCTGAGTATCCCCTGTGGGACCTCAGACTCAGAGCGAGCAAAACCAGCTTATTATCCCCCCCTTAAATTATCTTCAGCTTCTGACTTTGTGTTTTTGTCTATGGCACCAGTATTCCCTGTCTCCTCTGTCCCCACCCTTGAGGTCAGATGTGACACTACCTTCTCCTTCATACCTTGTATACAGTCAATTACCAAGGACTCTTGAAACAGTCCCTAGAGTATCTCTTGCTTCTGTCCCCATTGTCTCTCTTCCCATGTCTGCCACTCTTGTCCGAACCTTCATTATCACCTCCCTGGGCTGTTACAGAAGCCTTCTGAAAGGTCTTTAAGGCAACATTCTTTTCCCAATTCAATCTACCCTTAATGCTTCCGCCAGAACAATCCCTCTCTTGCACAGATCTGGTTATATCTTTCTTTTGCTCAAACGTCTTTAGTGGTTCCCTATAGCTTAGTTAGTAAACGAATAAAAAAATTTATTAAGTGCTAACTATGTGTTAAGTAAGCATTGTGTTAAGTGCTAAGGATATAAGCAGAAAAGTAAGACAGCTCCCTTTTCTGAAGACTCACATTTGGATAGAGATGACAAACATCGAGATTTCACCTATAAATCAGAGAGATGCAAAGGCTCCGGCGGTCCTTAGGTTTCAGCTTACTGTGGTAAAGCAGTTGACAATGCATATTTTAAAATGTTATTTCCACTGATAAAACTCTAGCCTTTTGTGATGATGAGCCGCCTGAATACACAGAGGACTTTTGTGGTGAGAACTTTCACTTCTGGGTTTTTAGTTGCTGTGGCTGCTGAGGAAGATGGGGCTGAGTAACGGAGGCTACCAGATCACATTGTTTCCTAGGATAATAGCTCAGAGGTGTGGGGGGCCCTGTCATTCTTGGGGTTCATGGGCTCAGGTTCCTGGCCTGTTTCTGTTGGATTCTGAGGGCAAGTATTATTTGAAGTAGTGGGAGTAGTTTAACTCACCTGACATATGCCACGCCCCCCCCTCCCCAAGGCACTGAGTGTGCCTTGCCCCTTCAGGCAGGCTGGTTTGCTTGCCCTGTGGGTGGCAACTGGTTGGCAGTTGGTGGGCATCCAGCTTGGGAATCAAACTCAAACTCTTCTGGCTTCTACTCAAGACCCTTTGCCATCTGATGCCAGCCTACCTTTGTAGTCTTGTTGCCCTTTTGAACTCTTCACTCCAGCCAAACTGCATCATGATCTGCTTCGAGACACATACTCTCCATACCTTTGTTCTTACTGCTTCTGATACTCAGAATGCCCTCCCTCCTCATTTTCACTGGTTGAATTTCTACCTGTCCTTCAAAGCCTCACTCAAATGCCATTTCCTTCAGGAATCCTTTGTTGATCTCCTCGTGACCTTCCCCCTCAGACCTCCCAAAATATTTTTGGACCTCTCTAATATACCAGTTATGTAATATTGTATATCATGGTGTTCTAGCTTTTGTCTTATTCCCACAGAGAACTGCAAGGTTTACAAGGAAAGGACCTATGTATTAATTAACCTTTGTATCTCCCTTACATCTACAAATAGATGCTTAATAGGAATGAACAGGAAATTTATAGTGGAAAGAATAGTGTCTGGTTTCAGATTTCATATATAACTCAATACTTACTTGTGTGATGTTGGGCAAGTCAGTTAGCCTCCTTGGTTACATTTGTCTACCTGCTATTCCATATACATGATATTTGGCCTCTTGTGTGAGAGACTTTCCATCTACTCATTATGCATCTTGTCTGTACCTAATTATTTACATATTGTTTCCCCTACTAGAATGTAAGCCACTTGAGGTCAGGGGCTGTCTTTTGCCTCTCTTTTTTGTCTTCCCAGGGCTTACTTAGCACAACAGTTGCTTAATAAATGTTTGTCAATCAATTGATTATCACGTATTCCACTTGTTCAGGTGTGTGTGACTCTTCTTGACCTCATGAACTATTGAATACTGTCCATGAGGTTTTCTTAGCAGATACTGGAGTTGTTTACTATTTCTTTCTTCAGTGGATCACATTTTGTCAGAACTCTCCACTATGACCTGTCTATCTTGGGTAACTCTGCATGGCATAGCTCATAGTTTCATTGAGCTATGCATTCCCCTCTGCCATGGCAAGGCAATGATCCAGGAGGGATCCTCTTCTACACTGTACCAAATCAGACTGACTCTTTGGTTTAGCCAGTTTAGCCTCCAGATGGGTAGAGCTCCTTCCTTGCCTAGGTATTGGCCTATGCACTCACATAGGGCCTGGTTCACATGGGCTCGCAATGGCAGAGCTACTTGTAATATTGTAAACCCCTAGGAGGGGGCTCCAAACACTATAGAGCTGGGGCAAAAGTTACCCCATATTTGAGAAGCCCAACAGCACAAAAGGAAGGGATGGCATAGGTATGGCTTGGAGTCAGTGGTCCTGACCCCAGGTACTACCTGGAATCCTCTAGACTCCTGCTGGGTGAGTGGAGACCCTCCAAGGGTTCTTGGCTCGTTACAAGATATTTATAGATTAACACCCTTGGTGATCCCTTTTATATCATGGTAGCCCTTTTCATGTTCCTCATAATGGAGCAGGCTGTCAGCAGGATCACTCTCCTCATCTTATTGAAAATAACCTTTGATTGGAAATTTTGGAGGGGCTTCTTCAGGAGTTGAAGGATATAGTCAAAACCCTTCTCTTCTACTACCTTAGAGCCCAAATGAGTAGCTCTCAGATGACTGAGTTGCAGAAAGGATAAGGGCAATTATGAAATATACCAGATCTTTATGGAATGCTACCATTGAATTGGCTTTTGGTAGACTGGGCTGTGTTCATCTGTGATGAATTACTGCTACTACTACTACTGCTAAGGGTGATAATATAGTCGCTAGCATTTAAGGAGGTTTGCCAGATGTTTTACAAAATCATCTCACTTGATCCTTCCAACAACCCTACAAAGTTGGTACTGAGTATCATCTTCTCCCATCTGCCCTCCCTTCTATCATTCCCTCCCCCTTATCCCATTCCCCACTACATTCCTGTAGGATATGATAGACTTCCCAATTGAGTGTGTATGTTATTCCCTCCTTAAGCCAAATCTGATAAGAGTAAGGTTCATTCATCATTGTCCCTTCCCCCCCTTCCCCTCCAATGTAAAAACTTTTTCTTGCCTCTTTTATGTGAGATAATTTATCCCATTTTACCTTTCCCTTTTTCCTCCCAAGATATTCCTCCCTCTCCCTTTAATTTTATTTTTTATATATCATCCCTTCATATTCAACTCACCCTGTGCCCTCTGTCTCTCTCTATACATACATACATACATACATACATATATATATATATATATATATATATATATATATACATATCTATCTCTCTGTCTGTCTATCTATCTATATTCCATCCAGCTCACTAATACTGAGAAAGGTCTCATGAATTACAAATGGTTGGTAGTATTATTATGCAAATTTACAGATGAAGAAATTGATGCACAGAGAAGTTAAATAAATTGTCCAGGATCACATGACTGATTCTGAAGCAGGATTCAAATTTAAACCTTACTGACTTCTCAGTTTCCTCATCTGTACAATGAGAGGATTGAACTTAATCTCCAAGGTTCCTTGTAGCTCTAAATCCTATGAATTCTGGGCAGCTGTACACTGCATCAGACAGGTTCCCTCCCTTACCCACCCAAATATTGTTTCAGATCTCCCTCTTTATGGTCAGGATGTCTGCAGGGTAGTTGAGGCAGAGGAGGTTCTGACCCACAATCCAATCAATCTCTCTTCCACACTCAAACCCTGTATTCTCTCCTGCCACTTACCTGAGACAGAACAACTGTGTGCTGGGCAGGAAGGAGAACTTTATTTGGGATCCACATGAGCACCACTCTGGTGGCTGCAGCACCCTATCATTTCTCATACTAGCGAGAAGAATATTGGAGGACCATTAGACTGCCTGAAAGCTCCATGAATCCCAATCAAATCCTGCCTCTGACATAACCAGACTGTGTGACCCTGGACAAGTCACTTAACCTCTCTTTGCCTAGGTTATTCTCTAAGACCATATCAGTTGCAGAGAAGGGACTTGCCTGCATGGTAGAGAGAATTTTCTCACTTGGAAGTTCACTATATCAG
This sequence comes from Potorous gilbertii, assembly GCA_028658325.1. NCBI lineage: Eukaryota > Metazoa > Chordata > Mammalia > Diprotodontia > Potoroidae > Potorous > Potorous gilbertii. The sequence goes on along the minus strand of CM053771.1, from coordinate 57,157,178 downwards.
TGGATCTCTGGTCTGGTCCCTGTCCATATTTCCTAGGCCTTAGATCTATTAGGATTGATAGCCCAGCAGCAGGTGCAGATTGTCTGTGTTCAGACCCATTTGTCTGCCTGGCATGGCATTCCCCGCTCCAGGGAGGCTGAGTCTCAGGTGGGCCTCTATCATTCCACTTGTGTCTGGATAGTCCTTCTCCTGAGCCCTCCATCTGTGCCATCACAGTCCAGGAGCAGTTCATAGGTGCCCAATTCCAGAGCCTTCTTTTGGAGAATATGACTGTAACATGATGTTAGCCAGTATGTCTAGTCATGGGAACTGTGTCTCAGGCCAGGGACCAGGGTTGTTGAAACTTGCCAACTCTTAGCTCTTCCTAAAAATGTCCCAACAAATACAGCCTCCAACTCAAAACAAGAACAAACACCTGTAGCTCAGACCTTGGAGAAATTTTTGCTGCCCTGCTGACCCTTGAGAATAGGGACTCAACCTAATTCGTGTCATGAATTCCTTTGACAGTCTGGTGAAGCCTGTGGGCTCCTTCTCAGAAAAATGGTTTTAAATAATCAAAGGAAATGCTAAATTCCAGTTAGAGGTTAATGGAAATAAATATGTACTTTTTAAAAAAAAATCTAAATTAACAGAGCTCCTGAAATCTACCCCTGATTTCTTATGGGAGTTGTCTATGATCCGTGGATTAAGAATTCCCATTTTAGCTAAGACCTAATATCATTAGGTTCTATGAATTTATTGGGCCAGATTACCAAAAAGCTGGCCTCAATCTGAGGATGCTTGGAGGTCCTAGAAGAAAGAACAGAAGGTCCTGGAAGTAGGTGGAGTCAACTGTCCCACCCACTATCAGCAAAATCAGGCTACCATGTTATTTGACCAAATGGGATATAGATTTCCAGAATGCCTGGTGCCCATCAAACTGCTAATGGCCCTTTGTCCCTGGGGACTCCCTCCAGTTTGGGCCAGGGTAACTCTTGTATTGTCTCATCCATTGGGATAGATTTCCTTCTGGACCACCTGCTATGACACTGGGAAGGAGTTCTGAGGCATTCACTTTCTGTATATGCTGGTTCAGGCAAAAGACTGAAGTAGAATACACATCTGAGACTCCCTTCAGGAATGTTGGGATGTGCTTGAGAATACATCTGTCCTGGGAAGCCCTTTTCAGGTAATTTCTCCAGGGCTGCTCAAGAGGGACCAGCCAAGATGGAGGAAACCACTGATGTATCTGCAGATCCAGGTGGTTAGACTCATCCCTTGCTGAGCTCAGAGTCATAGTCATGAGTTTGATTCTTGACTCTGTCTTTCATTGCCTGTGTGACCTTAGGTGACTCACCTGTCTCTGATGGACTGCAAAGATAAGGATACATTAGATGACCTCTAGAATCCCTTCTATCTCTAAATCTCTGATCCTAAATCATTTGGTTGGGCTGTCCCAGTAATTTTAGCCTTTTCCCTGAACACTTACCTGTAATACAGCATTCATGAGGGAGAGCCAGGGCAGCTTGAGGGGCATGACTTGGGTTTGCTCTGCCACATGGGCCTTGATTACAACCCAAAGATAGGATCAAACCCATAGACAGATTCGCCATCACTCATTTGGTGACTCTTTCAAGAAATTGGCCCAGTTGTCCTTCCACTGAGTTGATGGGATTTCAACACCCAAAGCAGGACCAGTCTCCAGTAGATGCCTGAAATACCACTCACAGTTATTCTCTTCTAAGACCCAACGAATTGTGCTCTGCCTCTGCCTTGAAAGGTGCAGAGGTACCTTGTTATACTTGTAAAATCATTTTTTTCAGTCATATGTGATTCTGTGACCTCATTTTTTTTGGCAAAGAATTGGAGTGGTTTTCCATTTCCTTCTTCAGTTCATTTTACAGATGAGGAAACTGTGGCAAACAAAGTTAAGTCATTTGCCCAGGGTCACATAGATAGTCAGTATCTGAGGCCAGATTTGAACTCAGGAAGATAAGTCTTCTTGACTTCATGTCTGGCCCTCTATCCACTATACAACTTAACTTCCCTCTAATAGGACACACAGACCTATTCAAAATCTGGTCATAGCTAGGCTGGAGACCCTTGGACTGTGTCTCTAGTCCTAATCCCTTCTCTGAGCTCCAGACCTATACCTTGAGTTGCCTACAGGATAGCAATAGTGGATGTTACACTAGCTCATCAAACTCAACATATTCAAAGCCAAGGTCTTTATTTTTCCACCTGAACCTGCCTTTCCTTCTGATCTCTCTCTCTCTCTCCTTCTTTCTCTCTTTCTCTGTCTCCCTCCCTCCGTCTCTCTGTTTCTCTCCCTGTCTCCTTTCCTCTCTTTCCTCTGTCTCCTCTCTCTCTTTCCTCTGTTTCCTCCCTCTCTTTCCTCTGTCTCCTCTCTCTGTCTGTCTCTGTCTGTCTTCCTCCCCCCTTCTCTCTATCTCTTTTCTCTCTTTCTGTCTCTCTCCCTCCCTCCTTCTCTCTCTGTCTTCTCTTCTGTCTTTCATCTCTCTCTGTCTTGTCTCCTCTCTCACTCTTTCCTCTCTCTTTCTTTCCTCCCTCCCTCCCTCTCCTTCTCCCTCTCCCTCCCTCCCTCCCTCTCTCTTTCTCTCTCTCTCCTCCCTCCTTCCCTCTCTCCCCTCCCTATTTGTTTTGTCTTCTTTATCAATAGGTTATTGTTACCTTTGACTCTTTTTGTCACTTCTTATGTTGAATTGCTAAGTCTCACCAATCCCATCTCTAGAACATCCTTCACAGCACTTGTCTCTTTTCTATTTCAACCATTTCAACCATCACTTCATTGCCATCCACCTGGGCTATTGTTGCAGCCTCAATAGTTTTTCCCTATTCTACTTTTTGTGCTTTCTAATCCATTGTTCACACCACAGACAGAATAATCTTTCTTGCCCACAGATTTTGTCACTGTCACTCCTTGAAAATCTTTAATGACTCCCTATTGTCTAGAGAATAAAGTTCAAACTCTAGGACTTGGTATTCAAGGCCCTCCATATTCTGGAACAAGCCTATCGTTCCAGTCTTATCTCATACAATTCTCCTTGTATTCTAAGTTCCAGTCAAACTGGGCAAATTCTTTGCCTTCTTAATTCAATTCAATTCAATAAACATTTATTAAATACCTACTGTATGCCAGGCATTGTGCTAAACCCTGGGAATACAAATAAGAAAAAGAGATGGTCTTTTCCTTAAAGGAACTTAAAATTTATTGAGGAAGACAACTATATTTGTCCTTCATTTTCGAAGAAGACCATGACATCAGAAAAATGATGGCAAAACTTGCATTTGACTTTGTTTTGAGTGAGGGAGGGCTGTGCAAGGTCACCAACCTCACTTTCTCCTCCTGAGCCATCTGAATCCCGTGACCAGATATTCATCAGGATGACTGGAGATGGCCCAGGATTCACTGGGAGACCTTGGCCTCCCTAGACTGGCCTTTTCAGGCACTTTCTTAGAGAGAGGTAATGCCCATTCAGTGAATAGGCCTCTTTAAGAAGTAGTCATGGAACAGCCCTTTTAATGAACAAAAGGAAAAAATAACTAAATCAACAGAAACTGTTACTAGTGATAACCACTCTAAGCCAGTCATTGTGTGGAGATCGGGCAGGGACCTATTGTTGTCCAGCCCATGGGCTTCAGAGTGCACTGGGTTTAAGGTTCTGGGCAAGAGAAAGAAGGAAGAAAGGAGGGAAGGAGGGAAGGAAGGAAGGAAAGAAGGAAGGGAGGATGAGGAGGGCCACCAGGGAGTACCCAGCATGAGGATGTGGTATTCCAGGGACTTAATGCCATGTATGACTTCAAAAGTTTGTGTACCTGTTCTAGCTGTTGCCTTTAAAAAAAAAATCCTTTCTCTTCTTCATATGTTGAACAGCTATATGTTCCTAAAAGTCCAACTCAAATACTACCTCCTCCAGGAAGTGTTTCCTGGTCTCTCAATGGGTAATGACCATACTCAGTTCTTCGTTTTCTAACTTTCGAGTGAACTAACACTTTAATATTCCATTTGATCTGTGATTTCATCAATATGAATATTCCTTCCAGTGATGAAGATGTAATTCATCTTCATCTGTTTAATTATGTGGTATAGCAAACAATAAGTCCTTTTCCTCCTCTTCACAGGTTTGGATCCTAGTGGTTCCCCAGAGAATATAGGTAGGTCAGTTGGTAGAAGCTGCTAATGTCTTTGTTCTTTCTTATTTCCCCTTTTCCCAAAGGTGGCCATCGTGGTGACAGACGGTCGGCCTCAGGATGGCGTGAAGGATGTCTCAGCCAGAGCTAAAGAGAGTGGCATAGAGCTCTTTGCCATTGGGGTGGGTCGAGTGGATAAGCACACCCTTAGGCAGATTGCCAGCGAGCCATTGGAGGAACATGTGGACTACGTGGAGAGTTACAGTGTCATTGAGAAGTTATCCAAGAAGTTCCAGGAGGCCTTCTGTGGTGAGGAGGAGGCATCTGGGCAAAGGGAGCAGAGGAGAGAGGGCAGAGTGGAGAAGAAAGTGGAGGGAAGAGCAGGGTACAGATACAAGGAATGGTGGGAAGATCAGGGAACAGGCGAGAGTGGAGGGCGGAGCTGGCAGTGGAAAGGAGGATTCAAGTGGGAAGTATGGGACAGAGGAGAGTGTGAAGGCAGGAGGAAGCAGAAGAAAGGAATAGTAGGGGAGGAGGGGAAATGGGTAGGGATTAAGGAACAGAAGAGAGGACTAGGTAAGGAGAATGGTGGGAAGGAGAGGAACAGCCAGGAGAAATGAGGGATAAAGGAAGTATTTGAAGGATCAAGAAACAAATGAGAGGAATGGTTGGGGAAATAGGGAAGAGGGAAAGAGAAGCTTGAGCAGGGAGCAAAGAAGAGGAGTAGGGGAAAGAGCAGGGAGGAGAGAAGGAATGATATGGGAGAAGGAAATAGAGGAGGTAGAGGGAGGAGCAGGGAACAGGGCGAGGAGCAGACAATAGAGAGGAGGGGCAGAGAATAGAGGGAGGGGCAGAGAATAGAGGGGACGGGTAGAGAGTGCTCCAGGAAGACTTCTGTAGTGACTTGGACCCCTGGGATTGCAGTGCTCTAGTATCATTCTCCTCTTGTTTTTTTTTGGAGGGGGTGGGGCAGGGATCAGGGGATCTTGTTGGATCCTGCATTGCTAGGAGGTATCCTTGAATATTTTCTCTACTTCTAAACTAACAAGGTCCTCAGGAGATCTGAATTCTAGGCATGGCTCCTGCTGTGTGAATTTAAGCAAATTGTTTGCCATCTGTGAGTCTCAGCTTCCTCCTCTGTGAGGCAGGGATGCCAATTCCTGCCCTCCCCACCTCATAGAGACACCAAAGCAATTTTTAAAAGGATAAAACACAACGTAGGTGTAAGGAAAGAGAAATCTCTGTAGAAAACCTGGGCCGTATCCTTTCCTGTTCCCTCGGGGTTTCTCTAAAGCTTCAGCAGGGGAGAATTCCATTCCATTCCACGAACGTTTACAAAAAGTCTGTTGTGCTCAGAAATTTGTTCAGACCTGGGAGGGATGCAGAGTTTAGATAAAATCAGATCCCTGCTGTCATGGAGCCCATGGTCCAGGAGGGGATGAGATGCAAATACAGAGAATCCTAGGGACCATGCTAAGCGCATTAGAGGGGTATCAAGAAAAATATGGCATGAGATCTGAGGGGGAAGGACCTTAATGGTAGAAGGGATCAGGGAAGGCTCCTTGGAGGAGGTGGTATTTAAGTGGGGCTTAAATCAAGTCTGTGGGTTTGAATTGAAGAGAAGTAGAGGAGGAGGAAGAGCATTTAAGGCTTATGAAACAGTGTGAGCAGAGACCTGGAGATGGGGTAAGGCTGAGCATGGGTGTGTGAGGCAGGACATAGCTCAGCTTAGCTGGAATGTGTGTGTGGGGGTGTCATATGAGGTAAGACTCACAAAATAGCTTGGTGCTCAAGCTTTAATAAATGTATCAGGGGGCTTAACATCGTTTGATACTAGACCATGAAAGACTTGAATTCCAGGTGTCAGGAGTTTGAATTTGACTTAGTGGATGATAAGGAGACCGCAAGGATTTTTGAACAGAGGAGTATTCTGACTAGCTGCTGTTTGCCTAAGGAAGATTAACCTGGCAGAGGCAAGAAGGATAGGAGAGAGTGGAGGTGGAGGGCTTTGGTAAAATTGATTATCATCATCCTGGAGGGCCTTACTAGGGGGTGTCAGTGGGAGCAGCAAGTGGGAGAAGACATGGATGGAGATGTTACAAAGGAGAGCTCAATGGAACTTAGTAAATAAGTAGATCTGAGAGGTAGGGAAAAGGGAAGAATTAAAGGTAATCCTTGAGTTAACAGTACGGAAGAATGGCTGAGTGATGCTGTCAGTGATAGAGAAAGCAAAGTCATAAAGAGTTGGGGCAAGATAATAGGTCCATTTTTTACATGTTGAATTCGAGATGTTGGTGGGACATCCTTTCAGCAGGAAATGGGCTGGAGCTCAGAAGAAAAGCCAGGGTTGGCACCATTATATATATATATGTATATATATATATATATAAAATATATATATATATTATACATACATACATACATACATACATATATACATATATATGTATATATATAATGTATATATGATATATTATAAATAATGCATGTATATGTAATACATATATTATATATAATGTATGTATATGTATATATAATGCATATATTATATATAATGTATGTATATGTATATATATGTATATGTGTGTGTGTGTGTATATATATATATATATATATATATATATATGTATATGTATACACATACATACATACCTGGGAGTTGTGTGAATGGAGGTGATTGTTGGCAAAGGAAGAAATACAAAGGGAGAAGAGGATAAAGTTCAGGTCAGAGTTTTAGAAAACACACACCTTGAAGAGTAGGGAAGAAGAGGAGGAGTCAGTTAGGAGGACGTTAGAGATTGGAGGTCAATCTGCACTGACTGTAGAAGTTCCTCACTGAGTGGTCTCAGGCTTGGGAAAGAAAGAAAGAGGAAAGGAAAGCAAGAAAGAAAGGGAAGAAGAAAAGGAGGGAGGAAGAGAAGGGAGAAGGAAGGAGGGAAGAAGGGAAGGAAGGGAGAAAAGAAAGAAGGAAAGAAGGAAGGAAAAAGGGAAGAAAGGAAGGAGGGAGGGAAGAAAAGGAAGGGAGGGAGGAAGAAAGAAAACGACAGAAAAAGACAGGAGGAAAGAAGAAGGAAGGGAGAAAGAAACAAGGAAAAAGTGATTGGCTTAGATTATTCAAAAGGGAAGCCTTCTCCTCCAGAGAAAAGGAGGGAGCTGAATAGTTAAGCTGAGTCCATCATCCCTGCCCTCACTGTGACCAAGAACCCACCCTAAGTCTCTGTCTGCTTCTCCTGTAGTGGTGTCTGATCTGTGTGCCACTGGAGATCATGACTGCCAGCAAATCTGCAACAGCTCCCCAGGCTCCTACACCTGCTCCTGCCAGGATGGCTTCATTCTGAACAGTGATGGGAAAACCTGCAGTGGTCAGTGTTCCTCAACATCCCCATGCCCTGATACCTGGAGCCGAGGGAGAGTGAGGGGGATGTCACCCATCGGGACACCAAGTAGGGAGAGAGACAGAGGGGCCTGGGTGGAGGGCAGGGCTAATGTGTCTAGGAGAGGGGTTGACTACACTGTACTCACATAACAGTCTGGGGAAAGAGTCTGGTGGTCATCTTGAGAAGGGCACCAATGATTTTTAGTTGGCCCCGGGACGCAATGCAGACACAGGCTCTGGGGCTAAGGCTGAAGGTGCATTCCCGGTGAAGTGCATTCCTCATCTGCAGTCTTCTACGGTCTTTTAAATTACCAGTATCTTTTTGTCCTCCACTGCTCATCACACAGGGCTAATGCCAAGCAGAGGGATGTCCCAGGGTCTTGTTAGGAGAGTTGAACTTCCCTATTCCTCTTCAGGTCCTACACAAGAGGAAAGGTACTGATAACCAAACAGGAACCACAGGATCTTAAGCCCATGACTTGAAAGAAGCAAGGTAGTGGGTTGGGATATGAAGTTTCTCACAGCTGAATGGAGTGTTGCACTTGAAATCAGGAAGACCTCAGTTCAAATCATGCCTCAGACCCTTACTAGCTGTGTTGATTCCAACCAAATCCCTTAATTTTTTTTTTCAATTTCAATGTTTTCAGCTGTAAAATGGAGTTAATAATGGCTTCTCCCTCACAGGATTGTTGGGAGAAGCTAATGAGTTAACGCATGAAAGCGTTTGGTAAATCTGATGTTGCTGCTGTTGTAATTTGGTTAGATGAAGGTGCTCAGGGGGCTTTATGTTGAGAGATGAAAGAGGGGATGATTCAGAGCTAGCCAGAGCTGGGCAGGGGGTAAGGACAAGTGAGGCGAAGCCTTGGGGAGCATAGGGCTTATTCAGATTTTCTAAATGGACACACATTCTGGAAAACTAATTACCAAGCTGGACTCGTTGATTCCTTGAGTTACAAGGACCCTTTGAGACCATTCTATTCAAATGCCCCCTTGTTATTATGAAACAGATTTGACCTAAAACCATATCTTTCCCTATAGCAGAAGGTTCTAGTAAGAAGGCATTAGGTGTTAAAAATTGACATCAAGAAGGTATTCTTTAGTGAGAAGAAGGAAGACCCTCCCTAGTGCCTGAGCCCATCAATCATGGTCCCAGAAATCTACCTAGGCAGAGTCAGACCAGGGTGGCAGCAGAAGAATGACTTCAGAGAAGTGGGTATTCTGGGTCATTCCCTCTCCACCCTCCTTCTCTCTTTTCAGTCATTCTTCCCCCACTAGCTCCCTTGTACTCTCTCTGAATCCTCTTTTCTCTTTCTCTGGGAAAAGAGCTGGTGAAGGATTAAATCAATACTCCCCAGGGATATGTAGTTGGAAAGATGATTGAAGGGGGCTGTGCTTAACCTAATAGTATGATTCTTTAATAATGGTGGAATTGCAGGCAGTGTGACACTTATATAGAAGAAAGATTTGGGGAAGCAGGGAAACCTTCCTAGTACTTTTAACATTACTATATAGACAACTACTTGCTCTACCAGTGCAGAAAGCTGGCTGTAGAATGGGTTTGGGTCTGACTGTCCCCCCAAAATGATCAATAAAGGTCTCATATAATCTCTCCAACATCCTCTCTCATTTCTCCCCTTCTTTCTCTAGCCTGCAGTGGAGGTGGTGGAGGCTCTGCCACTGACCTTGTCTTCTTGATCGATGGGTCTAAGAGTGTCCGCCCTGAGAACTTTGAACTGGTGAAGAGGTTCATCAACCAGATCGTGGACTCACTGGATGTGTCTGACAAGATGGCACAGGTGGGCCTGGTACAGTACTCTAGCTCGGTCCGGCAGGAATTCCCCCTGGGCAGGTACAAAACCAAGAAGGACATCAAGGCAGCAGTCAAGAAGATGTCCTACATGGAGAAGGGCACCATGACTGGGGCAGCTCTCAAGTACCTCATTGACAACACCTTTACCATCTCCAGCGGGGCACGGCCTGGTGCCCAGAAAGTGGGCATCGTCTTCACTGATGGTCGGTCCCAGGATTACATCAATGATGCAGCCAAGAAAGCCAAGGAGCTTGGTAGGATCTTACTGGCCTCCTCAGAAGGCTGCTTAACTTTGCCTGTCTTGGAAGTTGTCTCATAGGATTGTAAGTTTAGGGTGGGGAGGGATTTTAAATCCTCCTAGATTTTAGATTACAGATCTCCAAAATCTAACTCAACTCGTACAGATAGTTGCCCAAGGTCACACAGCAAGTAAGTAGCAAAATTAAGATTTAAACCCAGGTCTTCTGACTCTAAAGTTATTCTCTTTCTACTATAGTCTACTACTTCCCTTCCCTACCTTTTTGCCTATCTCCCTTCTCCCTTCTCCCTTCCTCCCTCCCTACTAACCTTCATGGAGACATCCATGGTCCCGGGGCCCTAAATGCCATTACCCTTATCTAATCCATATAACTCAACCCACTTGAATTGACTCCATTCTGGCTTGTTGAAGTTTTGGGGAATATGTAGGTCTGAAATCTGAACTGGGAGTGACAGGGGCTATGGTGGTGGGGGTGGGGCTGCCAGTTTCATCCCAGGTGTGGTATGGGACCTTGGTCAGTCATTAAGTCAGAACCACATATGAGGAAATCTTCCACTGATCAGAACCCAAATAAGATGACCCCCAATTACCCCAATATCCCTTCCCTGCACTCAACGCTTAGGAAAAAGAATCAAGTGATGAGAAAGCCACCTGAGATCATGAGTTTTGTCAAGAACCCAAAAACCCCAAACATTTCCAGGGTATGTCCTAGGTTAAAGAATGGCAGAAAGTTAGAGCTGGAAGAGACTTCAGAGATGACCCAGCCCAAGGCTCTCCTCTTATGTCTTAAGGACTAGTATGGATGCGGTCTCTTCTCCTGTGCTTTTTCCATCTCCAGCCCTCGACCAAAGGACATCTGATATTGATGGTACTGGCCTGGAGGTCCTTTTCTTGATCCTGACTCATCAGAGAGGGTTTCAGTGATGGAAACAAAACTCTTAGGTCACAAGATTTGGAGCTGAAAGGAACTGCAGATGTCATTTAATAACAAAAATAATATTTTACATTAAATTAGTGGTTTATGGCAATTATCTAATTTGAGCCTTTCAATTACTCTGTGCCTTGAAGGTCGTTCATGTTTATTGTCTCCATAGGATAGGAGAGAAAACTGAGGCTAGGGCAGTTGGAGTGTCCAAGGCCATGTGGCAAAGATGTGACAGAGCCTTTGGCAATGAGATAATGGTGAAGATGATATTAATGATACGGACTAGAATTCATTTCATTCTTTGACATAGTATCTTGTTTGAGCCTCGTGTCACATCATTATCTACCTTTTCAGAGAGACTCTACAAGTGCTATTAAGCTTATTTTATACATAGGAAAACTGAAGGTAAGAGAAGTTAAATCATGTCCTCATGGTCACACAGCCAGTAACTGTCCAAAGCAGGATGTGAGCCCAGGTCTTCCCGAATCCAAGGTTAGCCCTCCGAGCCATCACTTTAAGCTAGTTAATGAGAATACAAAAGTGGATGATATACCAGGGACAGCCTCAGGCATTGAAGTCACTCTACCTAGGGATGACCCTGACTCCCATGCTTCCTGGCAATAATCTTGGTTCCTCCCTCTCCCCCTAGGATTGGTGCTGGGCCCCACATTACTTTGGGTCCATCACACCTTCTAAGGCCAACCTTGGGTTCTATATCCCTAGGAATGACCCTGGGTACTGTACCCCCAGGGTTTGCCCTAGGGTCCGCACACTACCTAGGGATGTTTGAGGTTCCATATCCCTTAGGGACAACCCTACCATGCAGTGTGGTATGGTGGTAAGACTTTAAGTTGGGCTTAAAGTCAAGAAAGATTTGGACTTGGATCCTGCCTCTAGAATACTACATGTGTCTCCATGGACAAGCTCTCTCTCTCTGAGCCTCAGTTTCCCCATTGTAGAATGGAGATTATAATACCTGTAGTACATTCCTCCCCCACCCCATGGAGTTATTGTGGGCTCCTAAGAGACAATGTATGCAAAGTCTGTTGACAATGTAATAGTGTCATCTTAAAGTCAGTTGTTGTCATGATCATCAGCCCTTCCTCCTCTCCCTCACCTTCATCAACATCATCCCCTGGGAATGATGACTCCAGGCTCAGTGCCTCCTGATCACAGGGGTTCATTGGGATTCAGGAAAGGTCATTTTTTTTCTGTCATTTGTCTGGTTGGGTGACTTAATGGATAGAGAGCTGATCTGAAAGCTAAGAAGATCTGGGTTCACATACTATTAGTGTGACCTTGGGTAAGTCATTTTGTTTCTTAGTGCCTTAGATAACTCTCTAAAGCTATAAACTTCTGAGAAGATGCTGACCTGCATTGATAATGAGTTTTCTTACCAGGGAATTCCCTATACCAGCTAAATCACAGGTCTAATTTAAAAAAAAATACAACTCTGTCTCTGTCTCTCTGTATCTCTGTGTCTCTCTGTCTCTATCTCTGCTTTTTCAGTATGGCATCACTGAAATCACCAGAATGTCCTCTACTGGGGGCTCGAGGCCACCACCATTGGATGTAAATAACAGTGGAACGGCATCAAAAGAGGAATGAATTGGAGGTTAAGGACTTGTGTACCAGACCCAACTTTGCAGCTTACTAACTGTGGCTTGTGTTTCCTGCTCCCTAGAACCGTTCAACAGGGATATGAGTCAGAGAGAAGGGGCATAGAGAAAGGACCTCAAAACTCCTCACTTCAGGAAACTTTCCTTCTTTAAACCCACTAGAAGGCTGCTGCTTAAATCTATAACCATCTTTCCTTTTAAAAAGTATGCCCTCTGTGCCAATATCACAATCATTTCTACATCTTTACCTTCCCCCTACCACCTTCATGAATGCTCCCTTGTAACAGAAAAACAACAGATAGACAAATCCTACCAATGAAATGACCATGTCTGATAGTGAATGCAACATTTAGCCCCTATAGTCCCTTGCCTCTCTACCAAAAGAGAGGTGCTTGTTCATTTCCTCTGTGATTCCATGCTTTTTCACCATGCACATTCATTCCAGGAAAAAATGTTTCTTATGTTATTTGCCATCTTTTAATAGAGCAACCCCGCTGAAGCTGATTTTCTCCAGGGTACCCTATCTGCCATCCCTTTGGCTTAGCTCTGTGGAGAAAGGGGCTTTTTTCCTCTCAGTACCTGGCACCACGGGAACTTTCAATGGTGGCAGGGTCAGTCAAGCAGAACTTTGCCCCTCCCCTCAGGAGGTATGACCCCTTTGCTTCTCTCAGGGTTTAAGATGTTTGCTGTGGGTGTTGGCAACGCAGTGGAGGATGAGCTGAGGGAGATTGCTTCAGATCCTGTGGCAGAACATTATTTTTACACTGCTGATTTCAAGACCATCAACCAGATTGGCAAGAAACTTCAGAATAAGATTTGTGTGGGTGAGTTGGAGGTCTGGGAAAGGTGGCCTGGGCATTGGAGAGGGGTGGATGGGGCCCCTCAATCCAGATCATGTCAGATCTGAGGGTTATGTCAGATCATCAGAGTGGAAACAGAACTGGAAGTGGGCAGGGCCAAGACCAAGGAAGGTTGGCAGGTACCATCATGGGATGGATCATGGGCAGGCAAAGTCCAAAGCCCAGGAAGTTAGGCAACAGGCCTTAGAATCCCAGGATGGGAGACTGGGGAACAAAAGCCTTGACAGAGAGTTGAGCAGCCAGAAGATGAGGCTTGAGAATCTAGGAAAGAAAAGACAAGGGCCAGAGGGTCCTCCTGGCATGGCCCAGACTTGTACAGGTGTGAGTGAGTAAAAAGCATTAATGAGTGGGTGGGGTTCTGGTCTAGCTCCATCCTGCCATATTGATTTATCTCACCTTTTCTGGAGGAATCACTGGCAGCCCCCAGTTATCTATATCACCTATTTAACTTGACCTGAGAATCCTGAAAGGGCCCTATCAGGGTCAACAACATATTTCTTGAACTAGAGTCTCCCCTAGGCCTGTGCTGTCACTTAGAGGGACTTCTGTCTTCCTCAGCTCTTCTCTAACACTCACAGGGACTGAATTCATCTCTTTTAGCATCCACAGGAACTCTCAGCATCTCCACTAACACTGAGAATGACTCAGTCTCTTTCACTTCTTTCCCTTAACCCTGACATGAACTGCCCACATCTCCCATAACACTTGTGGGGAAATGTACCCTCTTTTTTCAATTTTCCCTTAGCAATAACAGGGACTTTGGCATGGCCCCAAACATTGACAGGATCTTCAAGCATCTCCCTGGGCTCTGTCTCATCACTACAAATGATTCCCAGTCTCTGCCAAAGATTTCCAACACCTTTCCACTACTCTAACTCAGTAATCACTGGGACGCTCTCAGCATCCTTCCAGCTCTTAGAGAAACCCCTGGGATCTCTGCCTTAGTTCTCACAGAGACTCCTAGGGTCTGCCATGGCCTGCCTTGCTGGTTAGCTGCCTGACCCTGGACAGGACCTGAAGAGGGGAGGGATGGTAGAGACCAGATGACTCAGAACTTCATCTCCCTTTTGTTTTGTATTTGATCCAGAGGAGGATCCATGTGCCTGTGAGTCCGTTGTGAAGTTCCAGACCAAGGTGGAGGAGCTCCTTCAGGCCTTGACACAGAAACATATCCTTTTCTGGTGGCATTGGGTTGGACTTGTGAGAAAGGGGTCAGGGTAGGCCCAGAGATGGAGAACCCTGGCAGCTCAGGCAGATGGAGCATGGGCTTGGGGCTGGGTCCTCTCATTAGACTCTTTTGGATGCCTCTGAGGACACCAGGTTTCAAATTAATTCAATTCAACAATCATTTATTAAGAACCCACTTCTCCAAGAAACTTTTCCTGATTCCCCTAATTGATAGCGTCCCCTAATTACCTTATATTAAACTACCTTATATTTATTCTTCATCTCTCTCTCTCTCTCTCTCTCTCTCTATCTATCTCTGTCTTTCTCTGCTTCTCTATGTGTTTCTGCTTCTTTCTCTCTGTCATTGTCTCTCTATCACATATTCTCTGTTTCTCTCTATTCTTTCTATCTTTCTCCTCTCTGTCTGTCTCTATCTCTGTCTCTCTCTTTCTCTTTCTTTCTCTCTGGTTTCAAAGTCAGCAAAACCCGAGTTCAAATTTTCCCTGGGGCATATACTGGTCATGTTATCCATGCTTTAAGAAATGCCCTAAAACTCTAGGTGACTGATAAAGTGCCAACGTGCATTGGCAGAGGGAACTTTCTCCCTATGCTACTGAAGTAACAGATCCAGTCCCTATCTTTGTCCCAAAGTATCTGTTTTCTCATTCCCATAGACTGTAAGTGCATTGGGAGCATGCACAATTTCCTTCTTTATCACTCTATCCCAAGGACCTAGGACAGACCCCATAGTAGGCACTTAGTAAATGTTAATTGATTGATAACACATATAACACATTGATAGATGTGTTAGGGATACAAAAATGCATAGGAAACAATCCCTGCCTCACTTGAATTCAATGGACAAGGTATTTGAATGGTAGTGTGGGAGAAATGGGCTTCCTCCTTGGTGTCCCTAGGAAAGCATGCTTATTTGTACTAGTGTGGGAGCAAGCCCTGAGCTGGTGAAACCATCTGAGGATGGCAACTGAAGAGGAGGATTAGCCTTAGGTTGGCCTGGTTCATCATATTCCTGAAATGTGTCATTCTGGAGTCTTGCCCTACTTTCTGTGTGACCATATCCTCTCTGGGCCTCATTTTCCTAGTCTGTAAAATGGAGTTCTTTAATAAAGGCAACAGCTAAGAAAGAGACAGGAATTTGACACTAATGAATCAGGGTTGTGTGGGTAGCCTGGGGAAGCATCAAGGTGCTGGAGATGAGAGTGGGCAAGCCCATGGGAAGAGCATTGAGAAGCAGGGAGGGAAGGAGCTCACTTCCGTTACAAGGATGCTGTGCCTGGACCCTGGTTGTCCTTCCTTAACCGCATTCACTGGAAGCTGTGACCAAGCGGCTTGCTGCCCTGGAGAATAATATAATCTAGGGTCCTGTGAAGAAGGCCTATATCTCCCTTCTGTTCCTCCTGGTTTTCCTCCACATACTGTTACAAGTTGAGTAGCCTCCACCTGTTGAGAGCAGCTCAGTCACCTCCTCCATCCATCTTTCTCTAGCTGAGAGTCTAACCTCATTAACATCCTCCTCTTGGGGGGAGAGGATGGGGACTGGCAGACTGGGATGCTTGGGGCAGGGCTCTTGGGGGTGTGTGCCAGCCTAGCCAGTCTTTTCATCTAGAACACCCTGGAAAGAGGAGTGAGTGGGTGAGTGTGTATGTATGTGCACACTTCTGTGTATGTCCAACGGAGGTTGGATTTTCATTTTTATTTTCCAGAGCTTAATATATTTCCATATTTTGGGTCAACCTGGACTTGATTATGAGTTCTGTGGACCCCTCTGATGACCTCCCATTTTCTGTTTATAGAGTGATTCTATATAACTTAATTTAAATGTTAAATGTACAAGGTGGGGGACTGAGTTTCTGGTTGAGAAGAAGATGGAACTCATTGGAATACTTGCAAGGAGGGATTTCTTTGATACTGCTCTGGATTCCTGCAAAGAAGAGGCAGACTTACCCAGATCTAATGGAGGCTCTTGGGGTCCTTTTCAATCCAGAGATTAGAGTGGACTCATAGTGAATATGTCCAGGGAATTCAATTCTATTCAGCTCAGTTTAGTTCCATCTAACAATCATTTATTAAATGCCTACTATGTGCTAGGCATTTGTCATGCAAAGACAAAAATGAAACATTCCCTCCTCTCAAAGAGCTGACATCCCACCAGAAGGTCCTTAGTTTCTACCTATCCCTTGAGGACTACTGGCCCCTCAACATGAGTTCTCAGTTTCTATTCTCAATAGGATTGGCATCTTGGTGCTCAGGCATTATAAAGTTGAGTTGCTTGGGTGGTCCTTGCTGCCACATCCATCCCTACTCCATCCACAAGATGTAGCTCCTGCTTTCCCCAATGACTCCCACATCCACTCTGGCTACCACAGGAGGGACAGGGAAGGACGCACCCAATCTCAACTCCCCTTATCCTACCTGCTGTGTAGTCAAGTCAACAAGCACTTATTAAACACCTACTATGATCCAGGCACTTCACTCAGTACTCTGTAGATACTGTCCTTCCCCTGCTCTCAGAGTGGAGATGGAGGCTTTGGACCCTGACCTCCAAGCCCTGCCTCCAGGTGTCTCATTCTCCTGTGTGCTCCTCAGGGCACAATGCATTCCCCTCTTTTGGTCTCACTTAGTCTCGTGTTTCAGGCATCCAAATATTTATACTTGAGCCTACGTAAAAGGTTTTTCACAGTATCTCTAATTGTGCAGAAACATCCTGTTCGGGGCCAATCTAGGGCAGCAGAAATCATTAAAGATTCTTAAGCCCCAGCTGGTCTCAGTGTCCTTGCTCTTACAGCCTGCTCTGTGTCTTCAGACTTTTAAATGCCTTCTTCTCTGGCTTCCTTGCCTCTGTAGAGGTAATACTGGGTTCTTGAGGGCTGTGTCCAAGACCTACAAGGTCCTACTCTCCCTCTTTATCTGTGCACCATCAAAAGTCTCCTGCAAGTTTCTATTAGTCACCAGGGGCACCATAATGCAGAGAGTGTTGGACCTGGATCAGCAACACTCCTCTTCATGAGTTCAAATCCCATCTCAGGCACTAGCTGTGTGACCTTGGGTAAGTCACCCTGGTTGTCTCAGTTTCCTCATTTGCCAAATGAGCTGGAGAAGGAAATGGCAAACCACTCCAGTATTTCTGCCAAGAAAATCCCAGATGGGGTCACAAAGAATTGGACATTACTGAACAGCAGCATATACCAAGCAATGGAGATACAAAGTACAAAAATTAAAAAAAAAAATCTCTGATCTCAAAGAGTTTACATTCTATTATGGGAAACAACCTGCAAATACAAATAAATACAGTTAATCCACTAGCAATGAATAAGCACCTACTGTGTATGCTGGGCACGGTGCTAAGAATACACAGAAAGATGAAAAAACAGACCCTGCCCTCATGGAGTTCCCAGTTCAATGGCGAGACAGAATGAAAGCAGCTGGGTACAAACAAGGGACAAAAAAGGTAATTTGGGGAGATGGCAGTAGCTGCTGTATTTATCCAATTAATGATGTTTTTGAAGAATTTAAAGAAGAGTGAGAATTCTCATAATAGTGTGAAGAGGAGAAGAGGGTCCATCTTGTAGCCCAGGAATTCCTGTCTAATGCTGGCATGTATTTATCAGTCCCTCCTCTCTAAAAGAACTCCTAGGGCCCAAGGCTGGGGAACCTTTCCTTCTTGAGACCAAAGTATGGTGGTTTTGACTAAATCCAAACTTCTCAGAACAAGCTGCAGGTTCCCTACCCCTGTCTAGGTTTTTTCCCACTGCTCTTTTCAACAATCGAACATTTGCTGAGCACTGACTCGAGGCAAGGTCTGTGGCTGGTGCTTGGGAGTAGGGATGGGGAGTCAGAGCCATGTGATGTTTCCTCCTCCCCTCTCAGGGACTTCATTTTTGAGCATTTGAGGGGAAGGAGGTGATTCACAATCTAAATTTAACCAGACATCTCCCTCCTCAGAAAATCTCATCTGCCCATGACGAGGCTGATATGCTTCATCTAGAGGGATGTTTTCTCCCAGTATAAATGAATTCAAAGCAATTTTGCTGCCAGAAAATAGAATTAAGTACAATAATTTCTTACCATTATTCTGGACAGACATACTGGGTTCCATACCCTATAACCTCCTTCCTCAGTTAGAAAGTTTGCCTTATTCACTGCTTGCACCCTAACTGGGTGCAAGGAGCTGGGTTACTGTCACTCCTGTCCCTGTCAGCTCCCCTCCTCAAAAAAATGAGGAGAACTTGATATCTTACTACCCCCCCCCCCTTTTCTTTTTTACCTCCTGTAGAGCCTGGGGAAGCAAGTTAGTTAATGTGCTTTGAGCTCTCTAGAGAAAAATATAAGGGTGTGTAATCACACTCACTAATCACCGGTTTGTTTCTCTGTGGCCCTGGGACATGATGGATGGGTGTGGGCCCGGTGGTGGTGGAACCAGATGGAGGGTGGGCCTTTTTTTCCCTGGCTAGAACAGGATGCCAGGTGGCCTTGGACTCTCAAGGGATCGAAGGAAAACAGATGGCAGAGGCAGCAGAATCCCGAGATGTAAATATTGAGGGCAGAATGAGGAACAATGCTGGTGGGTGGGGGAAGGATGTTGGCGGGAAGCTGAATTCTGCTCAAGGCAAGGAAAAAGTATCTGACAGCAAGAGCCAAACAAAAAGGTAATGGGCTGCTTTGGGAGGTATTGAGTTGTCCATCTCTGGAGGTCTTTAGAGAGGAGGTGTTCGCTCTCCCCTGGGAGATTGCAGGCTCAGGCAGTAGATGACCTCTGAGGGCCTGTCATGTACTGAGAGTCTGTGGATCTGTAGTGGTGAGGAGAGACCTTACTCTGAGCAAGAAACTGAAAAAATGTCCAGGGCATGCTTTAGGGACTGTAACCTATGAAGAAAGTCATAGGTTGGCTGCTCTGAGAGTCACAGGCCTTTCTGTGATTATTTGATGCCTTCTCAATCAATCAATAAACATGTATTAGGAGCCTATCATGTTCCAGGCACTGTGTTAAGAGCTAGGGATACAAAGAGACAAAAGACAACAAGGATAAATCCAAAATACTCAACAGGGAAGACACTAGAATTAAGAAGAAGGCTCCCTGTAGAAAGTGGGATTTTAGTTAGACTTAAATGAAGACAGGGAGTTATAATGGAAAAGGGAAAGGCTTTCAGGCATGAGGGATAGCCAGAGAGAATGTCCAGAACTGAGACATGTGTAACATAAATTTATAGTGAACCCACTCAGAAAAGTGGTCTTCTCCACCTTTATTCAACGGAATTATATGGAAAAAATTTTCTCTTTCTCCTCTCTCTTTCTGTTTTTTTCTCTGTCCCTCCCTCCTTCTGTCCCTCCCTCCTTCCCTCTCTGTCTTTGTCTCTCTGTTCATGGACCCCAGGACAGAATCCCTGCTATATAAGAAGGGTAGTTCAGAGGTTATGTGGTGTAATGGATCAAGATTAGGCTAGAGAACTATGTGGGTTGAGTCCTGGCTATGATACATACTGGATGTATGAGCCTGGACAAAGGACCTTAACATTTTGGTGTCCCAGGGGACTCTGTATGTTATTCAGTGATTACATTGGTAGAAGTAGTTCAGTCACTGGGAGGTGTGGGTAAACAATGAAATCACAGATGTGGTAGGAAAAAAAAAAGGTGGCTAGGGAGACCTGTTCATCCTAAATCTTTCTATTTCTTCTACATCTTGCTCAAGGTCCTTATTTCTTTTTAGAAGGACAGTTAGAGGCTGTCTAGCCCAACGTGCTTATTTTATAGGGGAGGAAATTGAGGCCCATGGAAGTGACTTTACCAAGGTGACTCAGATAGCAAGCATTGGAAGTGGAATTTGAACCCAGGCTCTTGACTTCAGAGCCAGTGGTTTTTGCGTGTTCCATATTAGCCCCTCCAATCCATCCTATGAAACTGTCAGATTACTCATCTTAATTACTCCAGGTTTCCTGCCAGGCACATCACTGTCTTTTAGGGCAGGTAGGTGGCATAGAGTGTTGGACCTGGGTTCAAATCTGGCCTCAGATACTTACTGAGTTGTATGACCCTGATCTGTTTGCCTCAGTTTCCTCATCTGTAATATGGGGATAATGGCAACACCTACCTCCCAGGGTTGTCGTAAGGATGAAATGCAATAGTATTTGTAAAACGTTTAGTGCAACGTGTGGCACATAGGCACTTAATAAATGCACGCTTCAGTGATGATGATGTTAAGACCAGAGAGGACCTCATCTGCCAACTTTGGAGCAAAGTCAGGAAGCAACCTCTAGGGCTGCCTCATACCTGAGAATTCGAGGCTTTGGCTTGCTTCCTCATCCTACAGACAGAAGAGACAGACAGACATCCACAAATACCCAGAACAAGCTTCTTGGACACCAAGCTCTGAAGAAAGAGATTCCAGAGAATTACAAACATTTACTCCTACGAATGAAGGAGAAAGAAACTCCATGACCTGAGTATTCTGGGATTTGTTGTGTCTTTGTTTTCAGTTATGTCTGACTCTACATGACTCCATTTGGGGTTTTCTTGGCAAAGATCCTAGAGTAGTTTACCATTTCCTTCTCCAGCTCATTTTACAAATGAGGAAACTGAGACAAACAGGGTTAAGTGTTTTGCCTGTGGTCATACAGCTAGTAAGGTCAGATGCAGATTTGAACTCAGCAAGATGAGGTCTTCCTGACTCCAACTCCAGCATTTTATCCACTGCACCACCTATGCACCTTAGAATTTAAGGCCATGTCAATTCCACTCCACTCAACTCTATTCAATTCAATTCAGTTCAACTCAACTCAACAAACATCTATGTGGTGCTTACTCCAGCCAAGGCACTCTGTTAGGTGTTAGAGACACAAAGACAGAAAAACAAAAACAAGAATAATCAAAACAAATGGAATAAAACCAATAGCAATCCAGAGACAGTCCCAGCTCTCAAGGAATGTTTTTTTTTTACTGGGGTTCATAATACACATGGGTAAATTAACAATAGGTAATTTGAGGAGAGAGAGAGAGAACAAACAATGATCAGTGAAGCTTTCCCAAAGAGAGAGCCTTTGAGCCAAACCAAGAATAAAGAGAAAGATTCAGAGAGGCAGAAGAAGATGGATCCTCCTCTGCCACAGGGGATGGGCCACATGAGTGTGTGTGTGTGTGTGTGTGTGTGTGTGTGTTCATCTTTCATTGCCAAAGAAGACCATGCCATCAGAGAAATAATGACATGACTTGCACTTGACTTTGTTTTGAGTGAGGGAGGGCTGTGCAGGTCACCAGCCTCACTTCTCCTCCAGAGCCATCTGAATCCAATGACCTGGTGCAGAAACAGGTAATGGAATCCTGAGTCCTGTAATGTACCACTGTGGCACAATCGATTCATTCTGACTTTGTCAGAATAAACTAGGCCAGGGTCTGGCTCTACCTGAAATAGACCTGTTCTTCATGGGAAATTCCCATGGGGAAGTGGTTGGGAAGAGAGGTCATCTCCCCCACTGCTACACACATGCTCAGATTGGTCTGCCATCTATTTCGCCCTTCCATAGGACTGTGTCACCTGTCTTCTACACTACCCTGTGAAAGAGGTGTTGCCCTGTTTGTTTCTTGTGATCCTCTTGTGGAAATGCCTGCTCCCTGTGTCACTCCACTAGACACCTCCTTTGAAGCTGATATAGTGAACCATTACTATAACATAATAAGACTATGTCATAATGTTTCTTGCTATTCAATAATACCTGAATATACCCAGGTGTAATATTCTACATATATAATATATAATCCATAGCATATATAATATATAACATAACACATAACATACATAATATTTATATATTATAATATATACCATACATGATATATGCACCATATATAACATATAACATGTATAATATATAACATATAATATATGACATATACAATATATAACATACATATGTACTATACATCTCTCCATTTTGACAAACAATAATTATTATAGTAGCTAGTACTTTATATAGTACTTTAAGGTTTGCAAAGAGTTTTACAAAAATGATCTCATTTTAGAGAACGATAATAGTGAAAGAATATAGAGAGGTCTACTGTTTTCCTAGGGGTGGGGTCGGGGAGGGCCACGCCTATAGGACAGGATGGGGAATCTCCCAAGACTTGGCCTGACTGTTACCCACTTCTAGGAATTCACGTGGTACGGATAATTCTGCTGGAGGAATCTAGAATGAATTGGTGAGGATTATAGAGTTGGTTGTTCAGTCATTTTAGTCATTTTTGGCTCTTCGTGATCCCATTTGAAATTTTCTTGGCAAAGATACAGCAGTGGTTTGTTGGAAGAGAAAGACACCCTACACAAATACCCAGAACAAGTTTCCTGGACACCAAACCCTGCAGTAAGAAATTTCAGAGAACTACAAACATTCTTATATAGGAATGAAGGGGAAAGAAATTCGATGACCTGAGTTCCCCAGGATTTATTGTGTTGTTATTGCCGAGTCATTTGAATCATGTCCAAATTTTCTTTTTTTTTAAGTCCTTTCAATCATGTTGACTTCTTGATTCCGTCTGAAGTCTTCTTGGTAAAGATACTGCAGCGGTTTGCCATTTCGTTTTCCAGCTCCTTTTACATATGAAGAAACTGAGGCAGACAGGGTTAAGTGACTTGCCTATGGTCATACAGCTAGTAATTGTCTGATGCCAAATTTGAACTCAGGGAGATGAGTCTTCCTGATTCCAGGCCCAGGTACCTCGCCACTGTGCAACCTACCTGCCCTGAGGATTATGACTTCTTGAAAAAGAAATAGAGTACCTTGAGGCACAGGGGGTATTTTCATCACTGCTATTGATCAAAGGCAGTGGCTTTAGAAGTGAAAGGCAGACTTGAGAATTGAACAGGTGTTTAAGAAGATGATTGAGCTACTGGCAGATGCGCTATGAGAATATTGCACGGACCCCAATCACTTTAGCTATAGCCAAAGGACTCAGTGCAGCACATTTCCCAGGAAGTGCATATAATTCATCATGGATAGAAATGGCCTGATTTTTCAAAACCAGAGCCAACAGAACAAGGATGTTATTTAACAAGTCATGATTTAGGATCTAGAAAAATCAACTATATTGTACTATGATCCTTTGCCTCTGTCCATCAATGAATCTTGTGGTTGGCAGTCTTAGATCAAAAGAGATTGTCAAAAACTTCCTTATACTTGGAGGATAATGGAATCTTGTAGTTGGAAGAAGTCTCATAGGTCATCTAGTCCAAATTCTGCCTAAGTACATATCCTCTCTCTAGAACCTCCAGTGAGTTTTCCTCTAGACTCTACTTGAAAACTTCTTATAGACCTACAGACATTTTTGGGTTCATGGCAGCTCATACTACTTTTGGATAGCTCTCATTATTTAGACCTTTTTTCTTATGGTGTCGGCACCCACCTCCCACCACCTCTCTCCAACAGAACAATTTTGATAACTTTCCTTGGTGATCACATGGAAGATTGGGATTAGGGCTGTTTCCAGTCATGTATGTCTCATGGATTATAGTCTTGCAATGGGGAATGATGAAGAGTCCCTTAAGTGCTTGAAGCAGAAGAGCTGATGACTCATGGAATGTGCAGAAATGAGCTATTACTATTTTCTCCTCTGTTCCTTTCTGTTTGTAAAATATGTCAGTCAGTCAACAAACATTTCTTAAGCACCAGCTAGGGGCCAGGTTCTATACTAAGTGCTAGAAATACGAGCATGAAAAAGGAAGACAGTCCCTGACCTCAAGGAATTTATAATCTAATGAGTGGAGACAGTACACAAAAGGATATGATGGAGAAACCTAGAAGAATACCACTGGGTGGGAAATGAAGACATAGTGGGCTTGGGTGTTCTCCTTAAATTGAGGTTCTGGGAGGAGACCTCCACTTTCCAAAAGTATGCAGACGATTTCAAATTTCATCCCAAGAGTACGATGAGAGGAGGGGTGATTGCCCAGTCTTTTATTCAATCTTGAGCACATGGCCTCCTCTGCCTCTTGGGTACCCTGTGATTTCATATCCTATGGTGAATGTTTAGAGAGCTGTTCTCATCTTTCTGAGTTTGAAAGGTTCAAAGATCCTGGGAGGACTGTGGGCATGGCTGATGTGGTATTCCTGGAATGATAGTGACTTTTGGTGGGGAAGCTTCTGCATTAGAAAAGATGGCCATCAACAAGAGAATTAGCCCAAGCAATAGACAATTTCTGGTGGGAATCGAGTCCTTGGACAGTGAAAAACCAAGGTGAAGTATAACTACTTTATGTTCCGCTAGACTTAAATATTATTATATAATATTATTTATATATAACTAATATATAATTATTATATAATATCATTATATAATATTAATATTCTAGACTCATAACTAATTTTACAAAAATGCCTGTGAAACCTGGACAGTATACCAGAACCATGCCAGGAAACAGAATTGCTTCCATTTAAATTGTCTTAGGAAGAT
The DNA here is from genome assembly GCA_028658325.1 of Potorous gilbertii. Classification (NCBI taxonomy): domain Eukaryota; kingdom Metazoa; phylum Chordata; class Mammalia; order Diprotodontia; family Potoroidae; genus Potorous; species Potorous gilbertii. The sequence goes on along the minus strand of CM053771.1, from coordinate 57,132,576 downwards.
TCTGAAGATCATCTGGCAGGATAAGGTACCAGACACAGATTCTTACTCAAATTAAATTGTCAAGCATTCAAACCCTGCTTCAGAAAGTACAACTCCAATGGGTTGGTCGTGTTGTTCTAATACAAAACATACACTTGCCAAAAAGATGATTTTATGGAGAAGTCACACAGGGCAAGTATTCACCTGATGGTCAGAAGAAGTGATACAAGGACACCCTCAAGGTCTCGCTGAAGAACTTTGGAATTGATTGTGTGACATGGGAGACACTGGCACAGGACCGCTCAGAGAAAGTGCTGTGCTCTATCAGCAAAGCCGAATTGAAGCAGCTCAAAGGAAATGCAGGATGTGCAAATTTAGAGTATCCACCCCAAATGTTCACACGGACATTTGTGCCCAACCTGTGGTAGAGCATTCTGAGCTTGTATTGATCTGACCAGCCACAGTTGGACCTTTTTTAGGTCCTCTTTGAGAATGAAGGACAACAACCACACAACCAATTGTAATTTTAAGTTGCTTCTGAATCCTCATTTTTCTCTGAAGTTTGCTAATGGTTACTGATTCTTTCATATTCAACATTTCTTTTTTGTTGTTCAGTTGTGTCCTACTCTGAATGATCCCATTTTAGGTTTTCTTAGCAGAGATACTGGAATGGTTTGACCTTTCCTCCTCCAGTTCATTTTACAGATGAAGAAACTGAGGCAAGCAGAGTTAAGTGACTTGCCCAGGGTCACACAGATAGTAGGTGTCTGATGCCAGATTTAAACTCAGGAAGATGAGTCTTTCTGATTCCAGGTCTGACAACTCTATCCACTGTGCCATCTAGTTGCAAACTACCCTCACTGTGACCTATGCATGCTTGTACCTCCTTTATTTTCTCCTTTAGAGAGCCATAATTCAAGATATGGGGAATTTTTCCCAGAACTGTGGGGTAGAGGTTTGTTAATGAACCAATGAATGTGAGAAAAGGGAACCTCATCTCACTGAAGAAAGACTTGAATTTAGTACACAAGGTACAATACGTGCATATAGGACAAGGATGAGCAAGTATCTCTCTTCACATTAAATTTATATTGAGCCAAAATTTTCTTCTTTGTAATTTTTGTGCTTCCCATACCAGGTTTACTCTCTGAGAACAGTTAGAACAAGATGGATTACTCTTTTATGTGACAATCCTTTAAATACTTTCATTTCAATTCAATAAGCATGTATTAAACATCTACTATGTACTAGGCATTGTTAGGGATGCAAAGATAGGAACAGAACAGTACAGGAGTTTACATTGCACTAAGGGGAACAACACGTACATGAATAAATAAAGACAAAGTACTTATAAGGTAAATACACTTGTGTGTGTGTGTGTGTGTGTGTGTGTGTGTATACACACATATACTTAAAAGGTAAATAGAAAGTAATTTTGGGGATGGAGGAGGAGACTAATCATTGGAAAGATAAGAAAAGATCTCATGGAGTAGAAGGCACTTGAGCTGAAGCTTAAATGGTACTAAGAAGCAGAGGTGAGAAAAGAGAGCATTCTGGGAATGGGGAAAGCCTGTGCCAATGCACTGAGGTAGGAAATGGAATGCTGTGTCTGGGGAACCATCATCAGGGGAAGTGAACTGGCAGGTGAAGTTCATGCAGAGGGGAAGACTCAATCTGAAAAAGAAAGATAGGTTGGCATCAGGTTGTGAAGGGCTTTAAGTGACAGTCAGGAGAGTTTTTATTTTATTTTATTTTGTTTTTATTTTTTTAATATAAATTTATTTATTTAACTTTTTACATTCATTTTCACAAGATTTTGGGTTCCAAAATTTTCTCCCCATTTGTCCCTTCCCCCTACCCCAGTACACTGAGCATTCTTATTTCCCCTATCACCAATCTGCCCTCTCT
>CM053771.1:57078064-57130189 GCA_028658325.1 Potorous gilbertii | reverse complement strand
TTTTTTGGGTTTCCTTTATCAAGGTATTGACCCGTTTTTCATGCTTTTCTTGCATCTCTCTCATTTCTCTTCCCAGTTTTTCCTCCACCTGTCTAACTTGATTTTCAAAATCCCTTTTGAGCTCTTCAATGGCCTGAGCCCATTGGATATCTATTTCAAATGTTTGGGATACAGAAGCCTTGACTCCTATGTCTTTATCTGATGGTAAGCATTGGTCTTCTTTGTCAGAGAGGAATGGCGCAATCATCTGTTCCCCAAGAAAATAACCTCCTATGGTCTTATTTTTTTTCCCTTTTCTGGGCATTTTCCCAGCCAGTTACTTGACTTCTGAGAGTCCTCTCCAGCCCTGACCTAGGTCTGCCCAGCTAGTGCTTGGAGTCTGAGATTCAAATGCTGCTCCCCAGCCTCAGGGTTTTCAGTGGCTTGCTGGCTACTATTCAGGGTAAGATTAAACCAGGTTCTCAGGTGGGGGCAGGGCTGCCTCCCAGGCTTAGTTCCCTCAGGGGGTTTATGAAGAGACCTTTTGTAATGGAGCTGCTGCTGAGCTCCTGCCTGCTTGGGGGAGCCTGTAGCTGCCTGCTGCCTCTGCTACTGCCTCTGCTGCTGCCTCCTGAGGGGGCCCGAGTCATGGAGACACCCTGCTCGCTCCCCTCTCAGCCCGTCTAGACGTCTGTCTCACTGACCTGTGCATCTGTAGGTGGAGGGACCTTCGTGGCCATTGGAGATTCCGTCCCTGAAGCCTGCTCGGATCTGCTTGCTCCTCTCGGTGCCATGTGGCCAGGGCAGGGCAGGGGTGCACAACGGACCTTTGGGATCAGTTTTTCAGGGCTCTCTGGAATGGCTCTCCCATTGCTGCACAGCTCCACTGTTCCAGAATTTGTTGGAAGTTCTTTTTATAGATAATTATGGGCTGTGGGTTCGCAGCTAGCATATGTGAGTCTTTCTACTCCTCCATCTTGGCTCCGCCCCGAGAGTTATTATTTTATCCTAGAGGCAAGAGAGAATTACTAGAGGTTCTTGATAAGGGAAATGAAATGGTCAATCACAATCAATCAAAAAACAAGCATTTTTCAAGTACCCACTATGTGCCAGGCACACTGGAAATATAAATACAATAAATGAAATAATCCTTACTCCTAAGGAATTTATATTTTAATGGGGGTGGGTGGAGGAATGACAAATATATGTAAGTATATAGAGAGGCAGACAGTTCTCATTTTATGCAAATTATCATTATGAAATTTGTCTCCCTAGTCCATGCCAACGGTCCTCCCAGTCAGGCACTGAAGCTTCTCTGTCTTCAGGACTGTAGAGTCTGGAAAGGAGTAAAGTCACAGGGATTCCCATTAGGGTAAGGGGTGGCTTGGGAGAGCTCTGCTAACGTTAAGCAAGAACTGGTTATAATATAGTCATATCTACATTGCAGAAAAATCACTTTAGCATCTGTGTGGAGCGGGGTTTGTAGATGAGAGAGACTTGAGTCAGGATGACTAATTAACAGATTTTTGCAATAGATGAAGTGAGAGGTGATGAGGACCTGAACTAGGGTGGTTGACGTGTGGGAGGGAAAGGGTTGGATGCAAGAAAATGTTGCGGAAGGAGAAATGCTAAGATTTGCCAGATGATTAGATAAAAAATGAGGGAAGTGAAGAACTGAGAGTGACATTGAGGTTGGAAACTTAGATGAATGGAAGAGTGACTTGACCCTCTGCAGAAATAGGAAAGTTTAGATGAAGGGTTGGTTTGAGGAAGAATGATAATGAGTTCTGTTCTGGACACGTGGAGCTTGAGATGCCTATAGGACATTTGGTTGATGTCCAGCAGAGAGGTGATGATATAGGACTGGTGCTCAGGAGACAAATAAAGGCTGGCTGCGTATATGGCTATGATAATTGAACCCATGGAGCTGGTGAGGTCACCAAAAGAGGGAGTATAGTGAGGGGAAAGGGACCATGATGGAACTGGGGAATGTACTCATGCATAGGAGCCAAAATTTGGCAAGTGATTGTACAAGGGAGGTGAGGGAGAGTGGGGAGCTGAGGATGACATCAAGATTGGAGAGCTGGCTTATTGGAAGGGTGGAAGGAGGTTCCCACAATCCCTTCATCATAGGAGGAGAGAGCCAAGAGAACTCAGTGTCAGAAACTCTTAGGGAAAAGAATAAAAAGAACTTGAGAAGAAGAGGTCAGAGCATAGTGTTAGAAACAGGAATAGGAGGGAGCAGTGCCACGGAAACCTAGAAAGGAAGACATGGCAGGGAGGGGTTGTGGATGACAACACTGAAAAGAATTGAAGAGAGAGAGCAAGAGGAGTGAGGCTAGAGAAAAGACCATTGGATTTGGCAACTAAGAGATTACCAGTAAGTTGCTGAGTACTATTGAGTCTGGAGTCTACTAACCCCCCTCTTAATCACTACTCTCCTTCAACTCCATCCTGAGATTTTTTCACTAGATTGTACCTTCTCTGTCCTGTACTTGAGTGACTGATTTTTCTACACAAGCAATGATAGGATCTATAAAACCTCTGGGGAGGGGTAGAAGAGCTGAGGTGTATTGAATGTGACAGTTTGACTAGACTAGAGGAAGGGGAGATGCCATGTATTTTATTCGAAGGTTAAGCCCTGAGAGAGGACTCACCTTTCCTTTAGAGTTCTTGGGGCAAGTTGTAGCCCAGCCTCTTGACACTGGCTTTCCCCCATTCTCAGCACGTCTATCCTGGGCTCTAATGAAGCACCTTTTCTCTGGATAATTTCCAAGCATGACTCTGCTGTAGGTTTGATTAACAGAATGTTATAAATAAGCCTAAGAAAGAATGGAAAACCGACACCCTTGGTGGAAGATCCTGAATATATTGGCAGGCTCCAAATTACTTTGCTACTAATATTTTTGTTTTTTGATTTCATAGATAAACAGAACTAAACTAATTAAGTCTCTTCCTCCTCCGGTCTGGCACTACAAAAGAAGTCCCTTGGCCCCAAAGTGAATTAGTTACCAGGTTACAATATAGGCTTTATCACTGCAATTATAGTTCATTAATAGACCCGCAATGGTGGAAAGATGGAATCCGCCCTCGAAGAGGTTTGTTTTGAATTTTTCCCTTTTTAATTACATGGTTATCTCTCCAACAAAAGCTTTGTGAAAAATGAAAAGCACACTGGCCCATATGTTCCAGATGTGAGGTTAATGAATATAGCCCACTGTGAGGATTAGGATGAGTGTTCCATTTTAATTGAGATGGGTTGTTTTTTAAAACTCAGGTGCTTACATAAGGTTGAAGTTTAGGATTAAATTTAGGGTGAGTGAGAGCTCTGTGGCACTCCAGTAGGGACCTCAACAATGGACATCAGACTTCTAATTGGTACTTTTGAGATTTAATCATTAAGTCTGTTCTGAATGTACTAAGCTCTTCTAAAAAGGGAATTGTTTGTTATTGGACCTGTGCTACTCATTATTGCTATTGTGTGTGTGTGTGTGTGTGTGTGTTCGCCCTTCGATGCTGAAAAGGACCAGGCCATCAGAGAAATAATGACATGACTTGCACTTGACTTTGTTTTGAGTGAGAGAGGGCTGTGCTGGTCATCAGTCTCATTTCTCCTCCAGAGCCATCCGAATCCAGTGACCAGATATTCATCAGGATGACTGGAGATGACCCAGGATGGGGCAATTGGGGTTAAGTGACTTGCCCAAGGTCACACAACTAGCAAGTGTCAAGTGTCTGAGGTGAGATTTGAACTCAGGTCCTCCTGACTCCTGCACTGGTGCTCTATCCACTGCACCACCTAACTGTCCCTTATTGCTATTAGTGACGCAGGTGAAAGCATATTTATCAGATTCATAGATAATACAAAGCTTGGAGGTATAAAGAATACATTAGGTGACAGTCAATATCCAAAGAGATTCAAATAGGTTAGAAAAGAATCAATTTAGAATCAAATTAGATAGAATTTAAAGGGGAAAGCCCTACGCCTTGAGCAAAAAAAGATCAACATCTCAAGTAAAGGATGGGGAAATGTGACTGGACAGTAATTCAGGTGAAAAAATACCTGGGGGTTGCATGCTCAATTTGAGTCAACAAGGTGAAGTAATAGCCAGAAAAGTTAATAGGATCTTAGAACTGCATTGACCCAGGCAGACAGAGAAGTGAGAATCACATTGCCTGCTGTTCTGGCCAGGGTACATCCTGAGAATTTTGTTCATTTCTCAGCACTGCATTTCAAGAAGGACATTGAAAAGTTGCAAAGTGTCCAGAGGAGGGTGACCTGGATGGTGAGAAGGCTGGGAATCATGGGACATATCAGGATTAGTGGAAGAAAATTGACACATTTAACCTGAAGAAACTATTTGGGAGGAAAGAAAAATCATGTGGATGATATGTGGAAGCATGATGAGGATGATGATGATGATGATAGTTCACCCTTCCACAATGCCTTAGTGTTTACAAAACATTTTCCTCACAAGAACTCTATAAGGTAGTTAATAGGAATATTATTATACCCATTTTAAGAAAGGGGAACCTCTGAAACAATGTTTAAAATACGAAAAGTGTATTATAGTTAAAAGTAAGAGACTACAGCATGGTATGGAGTAGAGAAAAGATGCTCATGTGAAATTAAGGGACATGAGGGGTGATGTATAGTGTAGTTTAATTGAAGATAAACAGAGAAAGAAATAGAACTTATATTTTTGTGGAAGTAAGTCACAGACCACCTAGACAGAGGGAGGAAATAGATGAAAAATTCAGGAAAAAGATCACAAGCTTGCCAAGGAAACATAATTTACCAGTGGATGAGAACTTCACTTATTCAGACAGCTGTTGGAATGTTTTCTCTGATAAAAGCAAAATTATTATGTCACTTCTGTCTTACTTAAGAATAATTTTATTCTTTAAGAGTTAGAGGAACTATTGTTTTTGGTTTGGTTCCATCTGACAAGGAGGGACTATCTACTGAAGAAGAAATGATGGGAACCTCAAGGTTGAGCAGGAGTGGGGCAGTAAAACTGACTGCTCTGTTTTAGAATTCATTTAAAATTCAGTAAATATTGACCCCTCTTCCAAACTTCCCTGTGACTGTTGAAGGGACTCTCATTCTTCTAGTCACCTAGTCTTACAAACTTAGTGTTGTCCTCAATTCACTATTGCTCACTCCAAATATCCAGTCAGTTGCCAAATCTTGTAATTTCTTGGTCTCCAACATCTCTCACAGTTCTACTCATACAGCATCCATCCCAGTTTAGACCCTCCTCATCTCTTGCCTGGAGTATTGTAAAAGGCTTCTATTTGGACTCCCAGCCTCAAGCCTCTCCCTACTTCAATCCATTCTTCACACAATTAATAGTGATCTTCCTAAAGTGTAGGTCACCTAAAATGTATTGTTGTGCAGTCATATCAGTCACATCCAACTAATACTGTAGTGGCTTGCCATTTCCTTCTCCAGCTCATTTTAAAGATGAGGAACTGAGGCAAACAGGGTTAAGTGACTTGCCAAGGGTCATGCAGGTAAGTATCTGAGGTCAAATTTGGAGTGAGGAAGATGACTCTTTTTGACTTCAGACCTGGCACTCGTATCCACTGCACTTAGCTGTAGGTAAAGTTGATTATGTCATTTCCTCTTCCCCACTTATTAAACTCTAGTGATTCCCTAGTACTCCTCTAAACTATATAAACTCTTGCAAATGTAACACCTTTAGTTATATAACTCCTATAAATATAAACTCCTCTGTTTGGCATTTAAAGCTTTTCGTAGCTTGTTCCTTTCAAAATATTCCACTTTTCTTATACATTTACCATTCTCCACAACTTTATGCTTTAACTATGTTGATATGTTTCCTACATATAATATTCCATCTCTCATCACTGGGTTGTCTCATTGTTGCTATTTTCGTTGACTAAATGATTGATTGTTTCAGTGGTTGGCTCTTTGACTCACTGATTCTTGAGGATTGAATCATTTAGTCTCCAGCAAAGTTTGGTTGTTTTCTGCAAAAGTCTTTTATTTATTATGATTTTTATTTCATTGTGATCAATAAAGGATTTATTTTATATTTCTGTTTTTTCACATTTGTTCCTGGGATTTTTGATAGGAAAATATGGTAGATTTTTGTAAAGTTCCCATGTATAGCTGAGAAATATGCATGCTCCTTCCACTTCCCATTTTGCAATTATAAAAGAACTACCATATACAATTTTTAAAAATTCTATTGCAAAAGAATTTCTAATTCTATTGTAATTTCTATTCCAAACTCTTTCCCAATATTGCAAAGGGCCAAGACTTCTCAACTGAATATATTACAGAGAGATATGACTAAGTAGTGAACAAGTCCTAGATGTCTCTATTGAATCTTTCAACTGACAAATCAAAGACATTAAACTAAGTTCAGGCAAGAATAACTTAGTTAATCAAAGGAGACTTCATTATACTTTGTGGGGTTTATCTAAAAATGACAAGATGACTCAGAATTGAGCAGCCTTGATAGAGCCCTGAGTGAGAATTTCTTGAGAGGTGAGGAAGAGCAGGAACAAGTCTCTGTCTCCTTTCTTACTCCCTTGACCAGAGGAAGACTGTGAACTTTGGAAAGCTGGAGGCTTTAGACTTCTCCTCTGTGTCCTACTGACATTTTGAAACAGCAGAGGCAGCAGGGTTCACATCAAATGTTGAGGAGAACCTAAGAACATCAAGGAAAAGCAGGACTCATTAGGGAGCCCAGCAGAAAATTACATTATACCCAAAGGAGCTTCATGAATATTGCATAAAAGGGAAAAAGAAATTCCATAAACCAGGAACTATGAGTCACCATATGTGACATTTAAGGTAGAGTCCACTTTCCTCTGGAACTTATATGAACTGGTGGGAGAATGTGTCACAGACTTTTGGGAGAATATTTTGTACCAACTCTTCTTACTGTGGTGCCTTAGTAAATACCTTTTCTAAAAGCTAATTATCTGACTGACCAATTGATACAAACAAGAAAACAAAGTGGGAAACACACTTGTGGGGGATCATTCGTTATAATATTAAAAATGTACCCCTAAATTCTCAAGGTTACCCTTAGAATCCTGAGGATAGACATAGCATCTGCCTTCTGAAAACTTGGCCATTCAGTATAAGTAGGGATTGGGAGAGTAAGTCCAAAGCCTATACTACACTGTTCAGAACCTTAATGTCTTTCTAGTTTATCTTTTGTTAGATTTGTCTAGGTTTGAAAGGGGTATATTGAGGTCCTCTGCATTACAGTTTATTCTCCATTTAATTTAGTGAAAATTTCCTTTAAGTACTTAGATGCTATGCCATTCAGTATATATAATATATGTACATATGCATTTCAAAAAAATTCATTGAATAGGCTTCATTGGGTTGAATTTAGTGTCCTTGTTTAATATCTCCTAAGCTTGTCTATTTTTATTCCTACCTTATTCTGTTTCAGCTCCTTGTTTTAATTCTGTGTGAATCTTTTATGTTTCATGTGTTTTCGTTGTAAACAACATATTATTGGGTTCTGCTTTTTAATAACTTTCCTATCCTCTTTCTTTTCATAGATGGGTTCATCTCATATACTCATGGTTGTGATAGTTAATTTTTTTGTTTCTTTCCATCCTTGAACTCTTCCCTCTTTTTGTCCCTGAACTTTCTTTACAAAGAGGAACACGGTTGACCCTAATGATCTATAATTGGAGTAATCTTCAATTTCACTACCCCCATCCCTCTCCTCACCAGACCTCAATCATTGATTTTTACTTTTTTCTTTTTTCATTTTTAATCCTTTCTTGCAATCAACTTTCTGAAATTGAAATTTGTTTTTGTCTACTCCCTTTCCAATGTTATTTCCCCTTTCAAACCAGCCTCTCTTCTCTCCATGTCCTTGCTTATTTCCCTGTGGCTTTTAAGATAGTTCTACAACAAATTCATTGACTGGTGTGTGTGTGTGTGCGCGCGCGCGCGCACATGTGTATATGTGATCCTACTTTGCTTGGTTCAGATAAGTGAAGTTCATGTGGATTTTGCTCACTCCATGTTCGTAAATACTCCTCCGAATTCTCTTTTTTCCCCTCTTGTCTATTCTCCTGGCCCTGGGAACCCAGTACTCACCTGGGTCTTCCATTATAAGTAAGACCTGTCACCAGCAGAACTGCCCTTTTAAACTCTTCAATCTGCCTGACCCCAGGACATAGAGAACCCATCTGGACCATTTGGCTGCTCAGAGGGCTTGGGTAAGAGAGGTGCCTTGGGGTGTCACAAACTTTATTTCTTCCAGTGATATGGAAGATCACCAGGTTTTACCATTTGGTCTGTTTTTGTACCATCCTGATCCCCCAGAGCTGTGCGCTAATTAACTGATGTAGCCTAAAGATCCTTGGGCCATGCCATCCATCCCACTCTTGGACCTACTGTGCCTCTCCATCTGCCTGGAAGCTAAACTTTTTTTTATGTGTTGTCTTCCCAATTAAAATGTAAGTTTCTTAAGAGTACTAAGAACTGTCTTATTTTGTCTGTCTGTATCCTCAGTACTGTGCTTGGCACATAGTATACATTTAATAAATACTTTTTCATCTATCTACTGATGAGAAAAACATAGTATACATTTAATAAATACATTTTCATCTATCTAATGATGAGAAAAACTAAGTTCCCTCCTTTCTTCCATAGTGTATTCCTTTCCTCTCCCCTTTCATTCCTCTTTTAGGATTGTCAAAACATAAAGGATTCACCCTCATGTCTTCTACTCATCTTATTTAACTTTATTGACTTGGAAGACATTAAATTTTTACTCAAATACATTGACTAGATACAATCTTTATAGGTTTCTCTTCATTCCTATGTTTGCAATTCAAAGTTTGTACTCAGTTTTGGTCTTTTCATCAGGAATGCTTGAAAGTCCTTCTATATTCCATTAAAGGGGAGTTATCTAAAGAGACAGATGTGTATGCACAGGCAACTCACCAAATAAATTAGAATTTAAAAAGCCATGAATAAAAGACAAAAGCATGTGTCTATCTTGAAGGATTGAAAGGAAAAAAAAGATACAGTCATAAAAGAAGCAGATCAAGAGACTGGTGATGAATACTAAGGAAAAACAAACAAACGACAAAGGGCTTTTTTAGCTTATGTTGGGTGTCAGGAGAAAGCTCAATGAAGGGATAGAACACTATTCATGGCAGATGAGTGGAAACAGAGAGCAGAAAGAAGACAAAAATACTTAATTCATATTTTACTTTTGTTTTCTCTGATAAGGACAATACTCTTAAATCTGTGCTTGCAAAGGACCAAATGGTTGATAAGGTTAATGGTTAATAAAGTTAAATGGCTAATATTGGTTAATGGTTAATAAGGAGTTGAAACCAAACATAATTATATAGTAAGAGTAAACACCTTTGATGAGTACAAGTGATTAGACTCAGATCAACCAGATTATTTTAACTTTTTAATTGGTTTAGATCTGAATTGATCTAGCTGTAATTGATCTAGAGCTAAAGCACTGTATAAGTGGTTTAGTCCAGTCTTCTCATTTTACAGATGAAGAAACTGAGGCCCAACTTGGGAAAGTAACACATAACACATGGTGGATCTGGGATTTGAGCCCATGTCCTTGGACTCCAAATTCAATACTCTACTATGCTCTGTTGCCTCCCATCTACAATCCAGTACACTGAGATTGCTGGTGACTATAATTGCTAAGTAACTGTTAATAATCTTTGAAAGATAATAGAGAATTTGAGAAGTACTGCAGGATTTGGGAAGAGTAAATATCACTATTTTTCCAAAAAAGAAAAGGAAGAGAGAACACAAATTATTGGTCACTAACCTTAACGTTGTCTCTTGATGAGTTTCTAGGCTATATTATTTTAAAAATGGCATGAGGGCAGCTAGGGGGAACTGCAGTGAATCTGGAGTCAGGAAGACTGGAGTTCAAATCTTTCCTTAGACACTTCCTAACTGTGAGACCCTGGGCAAGTCACCTAAGCCTGTTTGCCTCTGTTTCTTTATCTGTGAAATGAACTAGAGAAGGAAATGGCAAACCACTACCAGTATCTTTGTCGAGAAACCTCAAATGGGGTCATGAAGAGTCAGACACGACTGAAATGATAGAACAAAAAAAAATATGGATAGATAGATAATAGATGGCATAGGTAATAAATAGTTAATACAATATATATTATATATAATATAATAATAGATGACATAGTTAATAAATAGATTACAGATTTTAGATGATAGATGAGAGATAATAGATGATAAATGTTGGGTGATGGATAATAAATGATAGATTGATGATTTAGAAGACTGATATTAGATAGATGTTAGATGCTAGACAGAGAAAGCACATAGTAAATAGTGACTATGTCCCAGGCATTGTGCTAAATGCTGGGGATAAAAATACAAATTAACAAGACAGTTTCCGCTCTCCAAGAGTTTATATTCAAACAGGAGAAAGATAGTAGCTAAAGGAGTGCTAAAAAAGGGGGGAGGTAATGGGACCCTTGTTGCAGCATGATGAGGAGAATTCTAGGAAGGTCTATTGAGGTCTGGACCTGGGTAAGGTAATGACAAAAGCTCAGTGAATCAATGAGTTTCTGATAAGAGTCTACCTAGCATAACCTCAACAGAAATTCTTGGTGCTTAATTGCTATGAATGATATAGCCACTAGAGGTCACCATCAGAGAAGGAATGGTGACTTGACTGGCTGGAGTCCCCAGATGCTGAGTTTGACACTGACGGTAATTAGAGCTAACACCATTTAGCCTTCTGTCATTCATACTGCCTTGCAATGTTTGATGGGTTTAACCTTTGCATCCAAAAAGGAATTCACACTGTGTACAGCATTCTTTCCTGTGGGGCCAAATATGATGCTTACTGCCACAGAAAGAATGGGGAGCTGAAGTGTGCTCCCTCCTGATCACCAGTCCCCTCCCTGAGGACTTACTTCTGTTCACATATCACATGCCTCAGGGGCCTTGGTATCTTCTCTGTTCCAGGCCAGTTGCCTTCATGAGTGGCTCCTTAAGGTTCTGTTCAGCAATAAACCCTTTGACTCTATGAACTTAATCTGATTATTTTTCGTAGAATGTCAGAGTTGGGAGGGATCTTAGAACACGGGATGTAAGAGCTAGGAGGGGCCTTAGAACACAGAACGTGAGAAATGGGAGAGCCTTTAGAGTACAAAATGTTAGAGTTGGAAGGGCTCTTAGGACATAGAATGTCAGTTTGGGGAGGGTCCTTAGAACACAGAATATTCCCTATCCCCTTCCTCCCTTCCTCCCAGACTCCTTCCCTCCTGTATCTACTTCATCCGGAAAAGGCACTAAACTCAAATCCCATCTTCTCTAAGAGGAGAAAGCTCTTGGGGATAGGACAAACAGTCTTCTCTTGTGGGACCTTGGGGTATCATTCATGCCAACTTGCCTCTCCACAAAGAAGAACGATGATAACTTCTGGACCAAGAATTTGAACATTTTTTGAGAGGGGACTGATGTCATGTAGGGACCATGGGCAGCGGTGGAGCAGGGTTGCCCAGAAAATGCCAGCAAGAGAGCTGAGAGGGACATTAAAGATCTAACTTCTTTTTATAGATGAGAAAACAGACCCAGAAAGATTGAGCAAATTCCTCAAGATCCACCCTCTAATTCGTTGAAAAGCTAATACTAGATCCTAGGTCTGTAATTTTTTTTTAACTCAGGTTACTAACTAGTTGAGTGACATTGGTCAAGTCATTTCCTTTCTCTGAGTTTCGTTTCCATATATAATGAAGGATTAGACTTGATGACTTCCTAAACCACACTTCACTACCACATGACTGTTAGATTAGACGAAACTTATAGCTTGATGGTATCCTATGTATCTTTCATTATTTTTTCCATGGCCCATGGGCACCATGAGGTTCCTGGACAACTGGGAGAAGGGATGCTGAGAGGAGAAGAAAGATCACAGAAAAGAGGAGGTTAGGGCATTGTAAACAAACTTCGTCACCCAAACAAGATAAGCTTGGCTTTGGGCCAAAGTAGATCTTTACCTTCTCCCTTTTCTTAAGAATGTGGTTTTCTTATTGAGGAACTGAATTGTTCAGGAACTCTTGGAAATCTCTTTCCCTCTCCCCTTTTTCTCCCCTATCCCCTCCCTCCCTTCCTCCCTGACTCCTTTCCTCTTGTATCTACTTCATCCAGAAAAGGCACGAAACTCAAATCCCAACAAGCTTGGCCATATTCTCTAAGAGGAGAAAGCACCGGGGACAGGACAAGAAGTCTTCTCTTGTGGGACCTTGGGGTATCATTCATGCCAACTTGCCTCTCCACAAAGAAAGAGTGATGATAATCTCTGGACCAAGAATTTGAACACTTTTTGAGAGGGGAATGATGCCATGTAGGGACCATGGGCAGCAGTGGAGCAAGGTTGCCCAGAAAATGCCAGGAAGAGAGTTAGGGTTCTGAGAGTGGAAATCTAAGTAGGAAAGAAGAGAGTTGAAGTATTTTCCAGGGGTGAGAGCAGGGAGGAAACCCAGGACTCCAAATAGCAACCTGCAAATTAAGGACTTGGCAGGACAGAGACAATAGAACGCAGGAAAGGAATCCAGGAGGTGGGCATGCCAAGTCCTTCCTCAACTAGGAAGTTTCTTATACTTGCCAGCATATATTTCTTGCTAAGGTAGGCATTGTAAAGCTAGGCTAGAAAAGTATGGCTAGACAGTAGTTTATACAAATAAAAAAGTAATCTGGGAGTTGCTTCTAGCAGACTTCAAGGTCCATGTGACTAAAGTATGAGGTTTGGTAGCCAGAAATACTGATGTGGTTTTAGGCTTTGACGTGGTATTTTAAGAAAGTATCCAGAAGCCTCTGTTTACTGACGGTAATGATCTCTTAATAGCTTGGGGGAAGTTCGGTGGTTTGAAGGCTGGAGCATTAGACTTGGAATCAGGAAGACCTAAGTTCAATTCTGGCGTCAGGCACCAGGTTCTGCGAACCTGGTCAAGTCACTCCACCTAAGTTAGCCACAGTTTCCCCATCAGTAAGATGGGGTAATAACAGCACTTACCTCCCAGGGTTGTTGTGAGAGTGAAATAAAATAATGTTTGTAAAGTGCTTGGCACATAGTAAGTGCTGTATAAGTTATTATTAATTATTAATATATTATATATTAATAATATATTAATATAATATATTAATTATTATTAGTTAGTTGTTATTGCTATGGATAATAGAGGCATAGAGTCCACAATGACAGGTGGAATATTGTGTGCTCAGTTCTAGAAACTACATTTTAGGAAGGAAATTGACAGGCTGTGGTAATCCAGAGGAGAGTGACTAGGATGGTGAAAGACCTAGACACCATGTTAGATGGGGATCGATCAAAGAATCTAGGGATAGTTACTGTGGTCTGGAGAGATTTGGCTTTGAAAATCAGAGCTGTCCAGAAGTGGGTCTTGCTGGTTGTCTTAATAGGTTGGATGCTCACTTGTCAGGGGGCAGAGAAGGTGGAGGGGTTAGAAGAAACGACCTCTAAAGTGCCTTCTGAAATTCTGATTCTGGGAACCAATTTCAAGGTGAAACCCCATGGGTGAGAGCAGGCATGTTAGTATATCTGACTGGTATGGGTAGTCAGGGAAAGAATGAAGGGAAGATCCTGACAAAAACATCAGGAAACCCTTCCTTCCTTCCTTCCTTCCTTCCTTCCTTCCTTCCTTCCTTCCTTCCTTCCTTCCTAGTTTTACATGCAATGGGAGCTTAATTCCAATCTTGCAGAATCCAGTCACTGCCATAGATTTAAAGTGAAATAATAGAAAAGAAGCTATACTGAAAAACTGAAAGTGTTGTTAAGATTTAAAGGATCTATTAGATCACAATGATCAAGGAGCAATCAACAAGTATGTATTAAGCACCTACTGTGTCCCAGGCACCGTGCTAGACACAGTGGATACAAAAACAACCCCCCCCTCCCATAGTCCCTGCCCTCAAGGAGCTAATAGTCTGTTGGAAAGATACAGCAAATTTTGAGATTAGTACAAAATAAGTAAGAGGCATGATTGGGGGAAGAGGGCTACAATGACAGGAAGAATCGGGAACAACCTCTTGCAAGGGGTGGCACTTAACATGTACTTTGTGCGGAAGTAGGAGGATCCAAGACTTGGAGGTGAGGAGGAGGGGCAGCATTCCAGGTGGGTTAGTGGTGATTGGCTTAGTTTGTGACTAGCTCTCCGGAGAGGTTTTCCTTCCCTCTTGCGATCAGATTTTCTTTTGCTATGCAAAGACCAAGGAGGAAGATTAAATGTGGTGTCTCCTGAATAACCAGAAGCCAATTTGGCTTTAGTGTCAAGTGTTTGAGGCTGAGTAATGTTATATTCAGTCTGGAGTCAGATGGAGGAAGGCTTTGAATGCTTGACCAAGGAGGCTGTATTTGACCCTAGAGATAATAAGGAAACGTTGGGCCTTCTTGAGCCGGAGACTGACACGGGGGTAAACTGTGCCTGAGGAATCTCAGTTTGGCAGCTGGGCTGATTTTCCAGTCTTTGGACAGTTCCTTCTGTCTGGAACCACATGCATTATTAGGGGCTGAATTTTCCAGCAGTAGTCCAATTCTAAATTCTCTCCCACTTGGCTTTATTTAGGGCAGACAGCTCTTTTAAGGTCTGTGGTCTCCTCCTCAGGCAGACAGTTATCATCTGCTCCAACTGTGTTTGGCTCTTGGGAGAGGTTTTTCTTCTGTCTCTCTGGGTTTCAGATTTTCCTCCACTGTGTTTCCAATCTTATTCCCTGGTCTGTGCCCTGGGACCCCTCACAGATGGCTCCCTCCCCTCCTCTCTGAGGGAGCTTCATCTGAGTCACTATGGCTCCCATTAACCTTCTGGGAAGACAGGCAGGGCCCAGCAGAGGTCAGAACTGGGCCCTGGCATCTGATGGCCTGAAAATGCAATTAGTCATCCCCTGCCCGAGCCCTGCCTCACTGACTGCTTTTTGATCTCATCTCCTAATATTTTCCAGCTTCTTAATTGGCCTTGTGGCTTTGGTCTGGTTCTCCTCCAGCGAGCTGTTCTCTTTTCTTTGGAGAGGGCCAGATTTAAATTGGAGTGTCTAAGGCGTGGTCTCCTTTCAGGGGTGGAGGAGAAAGGAGTACTGGCCATTGTCCACACTGGGATAAAGGGTTCCCACTCTTGTCCAATTAAGGAGGCCTCAAGGACTCCATTTTGCCACGAACTGAGCACGGTTCGACTGTCTTGGGGGCTCTCCATTTGTGGATCAGGATGGAAAGCTTGCCATCCGCTGAGGTGTTTGACTTCACATTGCCAAGGCTTTGCCTCACCAGGAATCTCAGTATTTTTTAAATTGAATTGCTGTTTTCCCTAATTCATAATGGATAATGACTTTGCTCTATTAATTCATACTTCTTTTTTTTTTTTTGGAGGAGGAGGGGGCAGGGTTAGGATCTGTGATTTCATCAAAGTTTGTAAAACCTCCAGTGTGGAAATTCTCTCCACTCCTTATCAGCAACTTCAGGAGCCCAGAGAGGTTAAATGATTTGTCTAATTTGGCAAGATAGGTAGCACAGTGAATGGGACAGTTAGGTGGCATAATGAGTAGAGGGACGGACTTGGAATCAGGAAGTACTGCGTCTAAATCCTCTCTCAGACACTCACTAGCTGTGTGAACCTGGACAAGTCACTTTTACTGCTGCCTGCCTCAGTTTCTTCATCTGTAAAATGGGTATAACAACAGCACCTGGTTCTTAGGGGTTGTTGTGAGGAACAAACCAACTAATATAGGCCAAGTGCTTTGCAAATCTTAAAGAGCTATATAGATAATAGTTCTCGTCCTCCTTCCATAGCTGATATCAAATGAAAGAATGTTTGTAAAGCACTGATTGTGATACCTGGCACACAGTAGGTGCTTAATAAATGTTTATCCTGGCCTCCCCCTGACCCCTCCATACATGTCAAAGGCAGGACTCAAACTAGGATTTCTTGACTCCATGGATGGCTCTCTTTCCACCATTCCATGCTGTCTCTCTTATAGGTCCATAATTCTTTGTAGTCATCATATTCGTCATTTTTGGATGCAATTGTATCTCATTATATTAATATGCCACTACCTATCCATCTATTTCTTTTTTGTTGAACTTGTGGGCCACTTGTAGTTTTCTTTCTTTGTTTCTTTTCTTTCTTTCCTTCCTTCCTTCCTTTCTCCTTCCTTTCCCCATAACCGCATCATAGAGGGAATTCAGGGTTAGGCACGAACCAGATGAGCTAGATAACCTCTGAGGTCCATTCCTATCCAGGGATTTTCTGGCTCTGTCCCTTGTCCCATGCCAGTTCCACTGAGGGTTCACAGGGAGGAGGGGGGCTCCTGGTTACCTGACATTCCTTATTTGCACAGCCAGTGGAGGAAGGGAGAGTTCTGGTTATCTAACTGCTATAACGCTAGTTACTATGGCAGCAACCTCTGGTTCCCAGGGTGAGAGGAGTATAAAATAGGCCATAATGATAATGAAGCAGCAAAGTTTTGATCTGTTCCCCTGTTGGATCTCAGGCTTCCAAACCCATTCTTTTCCACCACAAAGGATGGCTGTTGGCCACTCAAAGTCAGTGCTCCCCTCTGACTGGGCATTATCTGTGGCCAGGCTCTGTCCTATGCCTGCAGCTGGGCTTGGGAGAACCAAGGCCTGGATGAAAGAGCTCTGAAGTCCAGAGCCTGGCCAGCCCAGAGATCAGGTTGGGCTGAGCTGAGCTGGGCTGGGTGGGTGGGGGGCAGGGGGAAGGGAGAGGGTCTCCAGGCTTGGCAGGAATTCCTGAGAGGGATGAAATAGATTGGAAAATGTTCTTGGAGTGCTGTCGGGTCTGGCTTCCCAAGTGTTTCACTTGAGTTCATTTTACATTCCAATCATTGGTGCAGTGAGGCGGGGGAAGATTTAGCTTGCCAATCAACATGTTATTTATTTCCTCTGCACAGGATATCTTTATTCCAGAGTCGTCCTTTACTCACCCAGCCAGGTATGGAGATTTTCCTAAACACCCTGGGCCTGCCTGGTTATGGTGTTGTGGCTGGTATTATCACTGACTCAGTAGGGCCGTTGGTAGTGGTGCTGTCTAGAAAGAGAGCAGGGCTGGCAGTCAGAACCCCTCTCTGGAACTTCCTTGTTGGTTGGGTGGTCTTGGTTTAGTGATTCCTTCCCCCTGAGTCTCAGTTTGTTCACCTGCATAAATGGGGTGGATAAGATTGGCTTTGGCTACCTCCCAGGTTGGTTTCAAGGATCACATGAGCTCACTGCTCCAGAGAGTGCCAGTGCACATATGAGAGATTGTGATGAATTATGGGGATGCCAACTCTAGATGGGCCATTGCACTTGGCATCAAAGATCTGGCACTGGGAAAAGAACAGAAAATCTCTCAAGTCAGCTTCTCCTTCTGCTACCTGCAGTGGGCCTGGGCATAGGGGCTGCCAAGTTAGAAGATGATTAACTAGAGTGGAGTAAACGGGTCTTTGCCTCTTGGGACAATACTGTCCTGGGATGCACTTCCTCCATTTTTTCTCCCTTGGCCATGCCCAAGATGAACTCCTTCTTTGATTTCCAATGTTTTCTTCCCCTTCTCCAGTGATGTCTTAGTCATAGTTTTGCAAACCAGACACTTGCTGCTGCTGCTTCTTGCTGAGAAGTGAGAAGGGGAAGAGAAAAGACTTGTGTTCTCTTAGAAGAACATAAGCTCTTTGAGAGCAGGGACTGTTCTGTTGTGGTGGTTTTTGTTCTGGTATCACTATCACTTAACAAGAGACCTTATAGATGGTGTACACTAAATAAAGGTGTGTTGGATTGAAGCATTTGGATTATAGGTTAGAAGGCAGGAAACAAATATTAATCAATGACATACCATCACCAGGCAACTATTTTACTTTATCTTCATGAGAACACTGCTGTTATTAGCTCCATTTTACAGTTGAGGAAACTGAGGCAAATAGAAGTTAAGTGACTTGCTCAGGGTCATATAGCTAGTAAGTATCTAAGGCTAGATTTGAACTCAGGTCCTGTTGACTCCAGTCCCTGCACTCTATTGACTGTCCCCTAAAGCTACATTGTAGGTCATCTGGACCAACCCCTTCATCTTACTGATGATGAAACTGGGGGAGGGTAAGTGTTAAGTCAAAAGTCATGGAGACAGTAAATGGCAGAGCCAGGATAGGAACCCAGATTTCTTGCCTCCAAATCTTTCCATATTGCTTCCCTTCCTGGTTTGGGAATGGAGTCTCACTCCAAATCCTTTACCTTCTTCATAGGATCATAGCTATAGAACTGGGAGGGAAGGACCTTAGGAGATTGTCTAATTCAAACCATTTATTCTAACAGATGAGTAAGTTGAGGCCCTGACAGAAGAAATGACTTGTCCAAAGTGATACATGAAATAATAATAATACCTAACACATTCAGATTTGCAAAGCTTTTTATAAATATTATCTCCTTTAGTCCTCACAATCCTGGGAGGTAGGTACTATTATTAGCCCTGACTTATAGATCAGGAAACTGAGGCAGAGAGCAGTTAAGTGACTTGTCCAGCTCACATAGCTAGTAAATATCTGAGGCTAGATTTGAACTGAAGTTTTCTTAACTCTAGACCTGGTGCTCTATCCATGGGCTACATGGCTGCCTAGTGGTGCTGGTCATCTGTCCCATGTCCAATAACTCCTCTTCCACCTCTTCTTGATGAGAAGTCTTGTAAAACGGATCTATTCAGGCAAATCCTGAGCACCTCAGTAACTTCCTTTCACAGCAACTGTGAGGGGAATCTAGGGAAATCATTTGAGCCAGGCAGTCACACTCACCATGGAATCATAAACCAGCTTTGGAGACTCGTTCTTTCTCAATCTCCATCTCTTTTTGTCAGGGACTACCTGTGCTCCCCATTCCAATGCTGCTCCCAGTCTGAGGCTTCTCTTGATCTTACTCTGCAAGTCTTCAGGCTGGCCTGATGGGTCAGGAATGAGCTCCCACTGGAGTGGGGTAAATTATAAAATCTTCTAGGCTGAAGCTGAAGGGACGCTGGGTGTTAAGCTCAACTTGGTCTATTTTTTCCATTTATTCTTATCATTCCTCTTCCTCTTATCCATCAGTTTTCTCCTTTCTGACTTGGTGGTTAATACAATTCCCATCAGCCTGGCATATGGAAAGAGTACTATACTGGAAGTAGAAAAGTCCAGAGACCCATACAGGTAGGTCTGTGACCTGGTGCAAATCACTGGACCTTTGAAAAGATCTGTTTCCTCATCAATAAAATGGGGAGTTTGAAGTAAACAAACCATACTTAGCATATTGAGTTAGAAAACTACAAATTAATGTTATTTGTGTGGTACTGTAGTTATGTTTATCTTGTTAAACATTTCCAAATGACATTTTCATCTGAGAGTTTGCTACCTCTGTAACAGATAATGTCTAAGGTCTTATGATTTTCCCAGAGCTATTCCCAGTATGAGAGTGATTCAGTAGGTGAAGACCCAGCCTCAGAGTCAGGATTACAGGGTTCAAGACATATGCTGGCTATATAACCCTGGACTACTCCCTCAACATCTTAGTACTCTACAGAGATCAACAAACTGTGGCCTATTGGATAAATTAAGGCCTGTTTCATATTTTAAGAAGGAAAAAGATGTAATTCAGTAGCTGTACAGAAACAGGTGATTGGGCTGGATTTGACCAAGGGGCTATAGTTTGTTGATCCCTGAAAGTCTAGATAATCCTTCAAGATGGAGGATGGGTGAGTATTTGCTTTGTTCTGTATCATGGATTGTCTTTGTCATTGTGATGAAGCCTATGACATTATGAATCAATGTCAACAAATTAGAGTTCTTTTCTGAACATAAACAGTTTGTTCCTAATTTGGAGGGAAAGTGGAGCCAACACTTAGAGGGCAACAGTGGAGTAGAAAAGGAGCAAGCAGCTTTGAGAGATTTGGTGTATAGCACCACGTTTGCTCATCTGGGTCAGAACACTTGCAAACACCAAAACTAGTTTGAAGAAAATGATGGGGAAATTCAGAAGCTGCTAAATGAAAAATGAGAACTCCACAGGATATACCAGCAGGATAGTTCATCTACCTCTAAGGAGGCAGCATTTAATTCCATTAAAAGTAAAGTACAAGCAAAGCTTAGAGAGATGCAGGATTCCTGGCTCAGTAAGAAGGCAGATAACATTCAGTTTTATGCTGATAGTAACAATCCAAAGTGCTTTTTTGATTCCCTGAAAGCTATTTATGGACCAAAAACCTATGGTGCATCACAACTACTCAGTACTGATGGAGCCATATTGATTAGTGATGAGGACATGATCCTAGAGAGGTGGACTGAGCAATTCCATAATGTTCTCCACAGACCATTATCAATCAATGCTGAGGCCACTGACCTCAGGTTAAAGTCAGTCCCTTCTTAGCTGAAGTTCCAACTGAAGAAGAGGTTTTGAGGGTCGTTAGGCTCCTTTCATGTGGCAAAGCATCTGGTGCTGATTCTATTCCAGCTGAGATTTACAGGGTTGACTGAAATTTTCCAGGTTATATGGCAAGAGAAAGTTATCCCCCAGGAGTTCAAGGATGCCTCCATTGTCCATCTCTATAAAGATAAAGGGAATAGATAGTCACATGGCAGTCACAAGGGGTTCTTTCTCTTATTCATGGCTGGCAAAATTCTTGCTAGAGTCCTTAATAGACTGATCCTTCACCTGGAAGATGATCATATACCTGAGAGCCAGTGAGTTTTCAGAAAGGGTTGAGGAACAATTGATATGGTGTTTGTTGCCTGACAACTCCAAGAGAAATGCCAGGAGCAGAACAGAAGTCTGTACACAACATTTGTAGATCTGACCAAGGCTTTTGACACTGTTAACCATGAGGCCTTATGGAAAATTATGTCATTAGTATTGTACGTCCATTTAATGATGGCATGTTTGCCTGGGTTCTGGATAGTGGATGATGCTCTCGTGCCTTCCCAGTTACCAGTGGAATGAAACAGGGCTGTGTCCTTGCTCCCATGATTTTAGCATGATGTTTTCAGCCATGTTGTCAAATGCTTTCTATGAGGATGAACAAGGTCAACTACCATACTGGTGGTAAGTTCTTCAATTTGAAAAGGCTACAAGACAAGACCAAAATGTTGGTGCATGGCGTTCTGTTTGCAGACGATTGGGCACTCAATGCAGCCTCTGAAGCTGAGATGCAACAAAGCATGGATCAATTCTCTCTGCATGTGCTAATTTTGGCCTAATAATTAACACCAAGAAAACACAGGTGCTCTATCAACCACCATCCATATGTGGAACCAACAGTTACAACAAATGGAGGAGTTTTGAATGCTGTGGATAAGTTCACTTACCTTGGTAGTGTACTTTCCATGGATGTACACGTTGACAATGAGGTTGATGCATGCATTGCCAGAACTAGCTCAGTGTTTGAAAGGCTCGAAGAAAAGTTTGGAAGGGAAGAGGTATTAGACTGACTACCAAACTAAGGTCTACAGAGCTGTTGTGCTGACCTCATTGTAGTATGCCTATGAAACATGGTCAGTCTACCAGTGCCATGCCAGGAAACTGAATTGCTTCCATTTGAACTGTCTTAGCAAGATTCTGAGAATTACCTGACAGGATAAGGTAACAGATATTGAGGTCCTTTCTTGAACTAAACTGCCAAGCATTCAAACTATGCTTCAAAGGACTCAACTCTGATAGGTTGGCCACAGTGTTCGAATGTAAAATGTATGCTTGCCAAAAAGTCTACTTTACGGAGAACTTGCATGGGGCAGGCAATCATACGATGGTCAGGACACTCTCAAAATCTCTTTCAAGAACTTTGGATTTGATTATGCAACATGGGAGACCCTGGCACAGGACAACTCAGCATGTTGTGCCCACATCAGAAAGGGTGCTGTGCTGTATGAGTAAAGCAGAATTGAGGCAGCACAAAGTAAACATAGGGTGAGTAAATTTGGAGTTGAATCCCAAATATTCACATGGACTATCTGTGCCCAACCTGTGGTAGAGCATTCCAAGCTCTTATTGGTCTGATCAGCCACAGTTGGACACACTGAAATTTCACTTTACATTGGTCATGTCATTTTGGTCCTCTACAAGAATGAAGCACAACAACCAAACCAAAATCATGAACCTCCTTCCCAGAATAATGTTTTTAAATACATTAAAAAAATACATGGGATCACAAAGGAAACCAATTATATTGAAATACGATTATCAAAATACTAGGAACCTCCCCGCCAAGTTCATGGACTCTAGGTTACAAACTCCTGCAGTTAGAGAAAAGGGGCTAGCAAGCACTGATAGGAGTTTCCTCATCTAGGCATTCTCTACAGCCAGTAAAAGGATGGTTCTGGTCTCTGTCCTCCATCCCTGCTCTGATATTTGGCTGCTTAACTTTTCAACTCTTTAGTTGTCTTAACTGTCTTGCTTTCACGTGCTCTAGTTTCTACTGACCTCCCTGCTCCTGTTGCTCCCAACCCAAATTTGACTCTAACACTTGACCTCTGCCCCCTTTTCCTGTCCTGCTCTTTGCCCCCTTGTTCCTCTCCAAATCCATCTTGTATTTGGTCAGGACCATGGACTGACTGGAAGATTTTAATCTTTTGTTGAATCCTCTCCTTTTTATTTCGAACTTTGTCCTGGACTTTAATATTTTAGCAGGAAGGGATAGGATGTAAGTTGCTGAGGGCAGGGAAGGTTTCATTTTTGTTTTTGTATCCCTAATGCCTAGTACAGTGCAGTCATTGAATCAGTATCTGTTGATTGATTAAGAGACCAGCTAATTCAATTTCATTTTACAGTTGGGGGATACTGAGGTCTAGGGAGGTTACATGACTCACCCAACATCTCCAACCTTCAGATTTTTGCTTGTAAAACAAAGAAGTTAGATTGGATGACCTCCTCTTAATCCTGTGAAAGAAGTTTACATGCATTAATTAATTTATTCCTCAAAGCACATGGTGAGGTAGGTGAGTGACCTTCGGTGACAATTCCTCTCAAGATAATTCAACCAATGGCAAGTCTTCAGTAATTGAAAGTCTAAGAGAGTTACCTGGGGGCACCAAGGGGTCTTTCTGACTATCAGCATCTTGAAGTAGGTAATACAAGTACTATACTTTCTATTTTACAAGTGACAAAACGGAGGTTCAGAAATATTAAGAGAATTGTCCAAGGTCACTCATATTTAGCAACAGAGCTAGAATTCAAAGTCAGGATTCCTTAACACTTGTCCTTTTTGTTCACTGCAGGCACAGTGCTTCTGTTTAGTCAACCACACTTAAATATAATCTCTTCTCCAGGTCATTAACTTGGCCTCACACAAGATATTACATTTTTAAGCACAAATAGCAGAGGTCAGTTCATACCATGGACTGTTGTTTTTCAGTCCCCAGCATTTAAGTCTGCATTGAGAACAGGGGTTAGAACCAGGTTAATGCTAAGGTCAGGAGATTCAAAAGAATGAGATGTTTCTCTCCTTAATGCACAGTATGTTTCATAGGATGTGGAAATAGGATGGTCTTTAAAACAGAGAAGGTCAGAGTCAAGAGGGCCCTTAAAACATGGAATATCAGTGGGGAGGCACCTTAGAATAAAGAATGTCAGGGTTGAGGGGGTCCTTAGAGTCTCTAGTTTAATCTCTTCATTTGACAAAGGAAGAAAATGTGGCTCAGAAAGGGAAACTGATTTGTCCAAGGCCATACAGCAACTTAGTTAGACAGGGCAAGGACAAAACCCCAGGTGTCCTACCTTCCAGTTTAGGGCCCCCAGTCATAATTCCCAGTCTACTGCACCCAGCTGAATTTTTGGGCTTAGGCTGTAGAAATGCCAGAGAATGTAAAACACTGTGGAAGCAATGGAAAACATAGACAAAATGATATGAGTGTCCAAAGGATTAAGAAAGGAGTGACTAAATGAAGGTTCAGCTAGAATTTATGTAGGGTTTTAAGCTTGCAAAACACCTTACATGCTATCTGACTTTGTCCTTACAACAACCTTGTGCTATTATTAACCCTTTTTTTACAGATGAGAAAACTGAAGCAGACCAAGTTTCAGTGACTTGACCAGGTTCGCAGAAGCTAGTGTCTGAGGCTGGATTTGAACTCAGGTCTTCCTGAAGCCAAGTCCAGTGTGGCATTCACTGTGTCACCTAGCTTCCTTAGTCAAGGAAAATGTCACAGAATTTCAGAACCTCAGAGCTGAAAGGGACCTCAGAGAGAATCTAGTCCAATGTGCACTTGGGCAGGGATGCCTTCTACAATACCCTTGACAAATGGTCATCCAACCAGTGACATGCCTCCAGGGACAGGAACCTCACTCACTTAAGAAGCAGTTCATTGCGCTTGTGGATAGCCTTGATCATTAGAAAGGTGTGATTTATATCAAATCAGAATTTACTTCTCTACAATTGCCATTCACCCATCCTAGTTCTGTCCTCTGGGTCCAAGCAGAACAAACCTAACTTCTCTTCTTCATCCTATTCCTTTCAAGTCTTCCTTTCCTTAGGCTGGAAATCAGCACTTTGTCTAACTGGTCTTCATATGGTTTAAAATCCCCTCATCCTCTTGGCCACCTGGACATGCTCTACTTTGTCAATGTCCCTTTTGAAATGTGACATCTAGAACTGTCCCACATTCTAGATCTGTTCTGACCAGGGCAGAACAAACCTGAGCTGTCATTTCCCTCATCCTAGATCTTATGTCCTTTATACAACCTAAGATTCAGTTGCCTTTGTGGGATATTGTATCTCTCTGCTGGCTGACTGATATGAGGATGAAAGTCCCTGAAAACTCCCCGGTTCCTTTCATGTGAATTGTTCTCCAACCATTTCTCCTTTTATTCTATCAATTGTGTCATTGAATTTTTGAACCCAACTGTAGGATTTTACACTTATCCTAATTTCACTTAATTTCACTTATTTGTTTTGGCTAATAATCCTGTCCTAGTGAGGTCTTTCTGAATTCTATTATCCAATATGTAACCTATCCTTTCTGGCTGCAAATCTGTTGTAGAGTTGACAGGCATAATATCCCTGGCTTTAGGTTGTCTTCATAGAGGACTATGAGAAACTGAGGGCTGCCACTACATCTGTGCCATTCTCTGCTCTGATGTGACAAAGTGATATCTTTGCTGCATCACGACATTCTGGGTTTCTTGATCCCACTGAGCTCAGTGGGAGTTTGCAGAGGTGAAAGTCTAGTAACTTTGGTGGAATGAGGAATACTCGTAGCTGGTATGTATACATAGCTGGCATGTATACATAGAATATTATGAAAGCTGATACTGGACCAAAGGTCTGACCAATAGTTAGTTGATGGCAGAGAAACATGTCCCATTGGGTTCCAACAAGTTCAAATGGGAGCTGGGTCACAGGTATCAGACTGAAAAAAAAGATTGAGAAATACTGGACTAAGAAGTAGCATCAGAAAAGTCCATGAAAGCAAATTTGTTCACTTTATCCAATATCAGCATGTGTTTTCTCATCTATTTTCTCATTTGTATTCTTAACCTCTCTGAGATTTCTTTCAAAGATGGGGCAACCAAGGTCCAGAGAATTTAAAGATTTGCCAGATGTAACATAGAAAGTGAGTAGTCAAAACAGATTCCCAGCATTCTTTTAAGGACAGGGTGTAATGGTGTAATGCGAAGAACCTGGTATAAGATGGAGGAAACTCGGGCCTTAGGTCTCCCGTTGTGGTGATTGGGAGGCACGGTGGAGGCAACATGAAGGAAGCATGCATAGTATGAAAGACAGAAAGCTTATCCTGGAGTCAGGAAACTCCAGTTTGAATTCATCTTCAGACATTTAACTAGCTGTGTGACTATGAGCTTAAGTCACTTGCCTTCAATTTCCTCATCTGTGAAATGGGGTAATGTGAGAACACACTTCACGGCCTTTTGGGGAAGATAAAAAGGAGATAAATCTGCAGTGAGCTTCAGAAATCTTGAAAATGCAACGCAAATATTAGTTATTACTGTTAACCTTGGGGAAGTTACTTTCCTTTTCTGGGAAAAGTCTCTTTTTGAGACTTTTTTTGAGAATCAGTCTCTTCTTGGATCTCTGAATTGAATTCTAGAATCTTCTGAGTCACTGATCCATGGTCTTATGCCTGGTCTACAGACACAGTGAGAAACTAATGCTATCACACATCAACCATTTCTCATGAACAGAAACCCCATCCCTTCTCACTTTCTACCTGCCCCTTCTCTTCTCTGGAATTCAACTCTTTGATGCATGGAGATACCAAAGAATGATGGCCAGCCTGTCCCTTTCTACCCCTTTTCTTTCTCCCCTCCCTATTGCTAAACAGATTAAATAGGGAGATGTAATCTCCCTTTTCATCTGTAGAATGGGGATAACACTTGAATTATTCAAAGATTATTGAACCTTACGAAATTGCTATGAAAATCAAATGATATATATATATATTCAATACATACATAAAATTTTATACATACATATATTATATACATGTATATATGTATATATATATATGTATGTGTGTGTGTGTGTGTGTGTATTATTCTGTTAGCTGACTGATACTGGAACTGAAGTTCCTGAAAACTCTCCTATCCCTTTCATGGGAACTGTCATCTAGTCATATATGTATGTATGTATGTATGTATATATGAAATGGAAGACTATCAAGTTCTATTTTCACAAGACAGGTGCTCACTTAAGGTGTCCTCTGATGTCACATCACAGAAATGATCCACCTTTGTGATCATGGGCAAGTGGCAAGTTACTTAAACCTTCTGGGTCTCAAATTAATTCTCTTATGTGAAATGAGGGGTTTGAATTAGGTGGTCTTTAAGGTTCCTTCCACCTATAAATCCATAGTGATTCCACAAAACATGGGAAAGTCTGATATACCCCAAAAGATTTTGAGCATGACTCAAATGGCAATCTGTGTCTACACTTGGAAGACCAATTCATTTCAGTTTAGAGAGGGTCATTACCAAGAGTCAGCCACTAGAGACTGAATTTTTTCTGGTTATAGCAACTGATTCAGACCACTGATACACTGTAAGGAATATTATTTCTACACTCAGAAGACCCAGGTTTGAGTTCTGATGCTGCTACTACCTTCCTGTGTGACTTTGGGCAAGACTCATGTTCTCTCTAGGTCTTTGTTTACTGATCTGTAAATGAAAGAGTAAATCCCTAAAATTTTGTCTAGCTCTAAATTCTAAATGTCTTGGAATCTGTGTGACTGGAGATAGTGCTGATGCTGATGAAATCAGACATCTTTAGATAGACTGAATGAAACAATGAATGAATGAAGCATTTATTAAGAGCTCACTGTGAGCAAAACACTATGCTAATTTCTGAAAATGCAAATGGAGAAGTAAGATGATGCCTGTTTTTAAGGACCTCAGGTTCCAATAGGAGAGACAAAACACATGGTAAGTTTCAGCTGTAAGTCAGATGGAAAAGTCCCTGGTCCTTAATACAGTGGTAAAGCTGTAAAAATAAAGTGGTAAAAGTAATGTCTTTTCTTGAATGCCATCTTTATTGATCAAATGATATCAGTTTCTGATGTCATTTCACAGTGACAATGACTTGGTGCCAAGGACTTTCTTTTCTGGGTCTCTAGTAGTTGTGGCCAAAACACCTGTAGGGAATAGTTAATAAGGCTGCATCTCCATGGGAGTTGCTTCCCATGATGATGGGTGAGGACACCCAGACTAGAAGCATCTCTACTCCCAAGGCCCTTGAATTCAGGGTCCTGGGCTGTCTCCATCTGGATCTAAGGGGAGATGGAGGTCAAGGTGTTGGGATTTGGGATTTTTCAGTCATGTGATGTGAATACTCCCATTGCCAAGGCGCATCTCAAGCCCACTATGCCCAGGTACACAGCAGTAGAATGTGACTGAAAATTTCATCCGGAAATGTGGTAGGAACTGAGGAGGAGAGTTCCCTGAACAACTTGAAAAGCTTACTGGAAGGTGGATCCTCGTCAAGACTTTTGATTATATCTCCCTATAGAAAAAAGTTTCTCAATCTGGGGTAAATGGATGGATTTCAGAGGATTTATAAAATTAAATGACAAAAGCAATTACATCTTTGTTTCAATATATGATATAATGTAATATAATATACTGTTTCTTTTGTATTTTATTTTTATGCATTTAAAAACTATATTCTGAGAAAGGGTTGATGGGTTTCATGAGGCAGCCAAAGGGCCCATGACTTAAAAAAATGTTAAGAACTTCTGCTATAGAAAGTATAGATATGGTCACCAGAACTTTGCTGGGAGGACTGAGAACATCTGACATTATTTCCGTGAGTAGGGCTGCACCCAAGCATGAGCTAAATTGGTTGGCTCAGAACCTTGGAAGGATAGGCTTTTTTGGGAGAACTCACCCCTTTGTGATGACCTATAAAAAGGAACTGACAGATGGTTCTCTGTTCTTCCTTCCTTTCCCTCCCCCCTACACCTTTTTCCTTATGTCTTTCTACTGCAAGAATTCTGAGAAAGTGGCAGGTGGGGTGTGTGGGAGAGGGGTGAAAATTATATTCATTGATTATGGACTGTTGTGTGTCCCTCTGTGTGTTTTCTAGATTTGTTTCCGAACTTCCCAGAGCCCTTTGCATTTTGTTTATTTTGTGAAGAATGAAATAAAGCCAATGATGATAGCTAGCATTTATATAGCACTTTAAAGTCTTTGAAGCCTTGGATGCTTGTAGCAATGGGTGGAAGCTGATAGAAGTTCAGTGAAGTGTCTGATGCAGGATTTGAACTGAGATCTTCCTCTGTACCCAATAAATACATTTATTACCTTGAATACTTTGGGAGTTAAAGTTAAAGACCTTTTTCTCCGTATTTGTGGAGAGCTAGAAATGAGCTAATTTGGGGATTGCCCAGAGCAAATTCTGAGGATGGAGGATGGGGGTATAATGAGTCCAAGATATATTGATCTCTGCGGGTAGTCCCCAGGAGTCAAACTGAGAGCTTGGGTGCCAATGTTATGGATTAGATACCATCCTGTGGATAGTCTTTTTTAATTTTTTAAAATAATTTAAATAGTTTGTTTTTAGTTTTCAACATTTCAATATTCACTTCATAAGATTTTGAGTTTCTTCTCTTCCCTCCCCAAGATGGCAAGTAATATGATATAGGCTTTATTTATACACAATATATATATTAAACATGTTTTCACATGAGTCATGATGTAAAGAAGAATTAGAATTAGAACCAATGAGAGGAACCATGAAAAAAAAGAAACAAAATAAAACCACAAAAGAAAAGGTGCTTCCATCTGTATTCAGTCTCCAAAGTTCTTTCTCTGGATGTGGATAGCATTTTCCATCCTGACTCTTTTGGAGCTGTCTTAGATCCTTGCATTGGTGAGAAGAGGTAAATCTACCAAAGTCAGTGATTGCTCACCATAGCTGTTACTGGGTATAGTGATGCTCCTTTCACCCAGCATCGACTTATATAAGTCTTTCCAGGTTTTTCTGAGGTCCACCTGCTCATCATTTCTTATAGCACAATAGTATTCCACTACATTCATATACCACAACTTGTTCATTCACTTCCTAATTGATGGACATCTCCTCAATTCCCCATTCTTTACATTGTGAATGGTCTTGTGATGAGTATTCCTGATCTTAATAGGTATGCCAGGCATAGCGCTCATAATTTAGAATGAAAACTGATCATCCAATAGGATGTAAGAGTTACAGTTAAGTAAATTAAGACACTTCCATTTTGTTACTCTGTATCTCTTGTGCCTGGCACATAGTAGGTGCTTAATAGATGCTTATTGATTGATTAATTTCATAATATCATGAGAAGGGGGGAAAAGAAGGTACAGGTCCTTGGGTTCAGGCCATATGAAGATAGTTGAAAGACCTGGAGATGTTTAATTTTGAGAACCGAATACTCAGAAGGGATAGCTAACCTTTCTTCCAGCATCTGAAAGGTCAACCCATGGAAAAGAGTATAGATTTATTCTGTTTGGACCCAGAAGTCAGAACTAGGAGCAATGTGTTTAAGTTTCAAAGAAGCACATCTAGGCTTAGCGTCAGAGAAAACTTCCTAAATCATCAGAGTCATCCTATGAGACTACCTTGGGAGGCAGTGAGTTCATCCTTGTTGGAAGTCCTCAGGTTGGATGACCACTTTGAGGTATGGTCTAATGGAAATTCTTTTTTCTTCTTCTGATGTTTGTCTTTTTTTCTGTTATTTTCTGATATTGATAAGTAGTCCCGCAGTTCCCTTACAATTCTGAATTCTGTGAACCTGAGATTCTCTGATTCCATCATTGGCTGCTCTCATACCCAAAGTATGAATGAATGTCCTGAGTGAGCAGACATAGAGCTGACCCCAGACCTCTATTCTGAAACCTTCTAGTGTGGTAGCAACTGACGCATTGACATAGCCTTCAGGAGCCCAGGTGCCCTCCACATCAGGAGGAAGCGTCAGAATTGGACTTTATCGTGTAGATTACACTAACAAAAGCCTCTGTGGCCATGGATGTGCTGTGAAAATTAAACAAGAAAGCAACAGATGGTGCTGCATTCAGTCTTACTTTTCCCAGGTTATTTAATTCTAGACCAAACACCACCAGCAAAATCCATCCTAGAAATCCTGGGGAGGAATAATAGTTATGACAATTAATATCCCAATAAAAGGGAGGTGATGTGGAGCACATCTGCCAAGAACGCTTCCTCATGGACTTTGTCCTCTGGGGCCCATTTAATCCCATCGTCTCTCCTGGGGGTAGCCAGGCTGCAGGAATCCCTGGGGGCCGTTTTACAGTTTGTTAATATAACAGCCACCAGCAGGCAGGATGCTGGAAGAAATCGGAATCTGGACATTGTCCTGGCTCCCTCCCCTTTCCCTCCTCGCCTTATCCTCTCTCCTCCCAATTCTGGTTATGTGTATGGTGGGGAGGGGGGTGACAAAAAGGAAAGGAAAAATGAAAATGGAGCACACCTCCAGCAGAGTCTTTGTGAGGACTCCCTGGGGTCTTGAAGAACCAATCAGTAATAGTCTCTCTAGTTCTGAGCCCCATACTGGAGAAGAGTTGGGCCCCCTAACAGCTTGCCTGCTAATGAGGGACTGCTGACATATTCCCTGAAGCCTCCAGGGCTCTGGGACCCTGGCACTGTAACTAGGGTTGAAGGGAGGTGAGGATGCCAAGGAATGGACATGACTGCCAGACCACAGGAATGAACAGAAAGCCAAAGGACGTGGGAATAAAGACTGCAAGAGGAGAGATTTTTAGATGGCTCACTGGAAAAGAAAAACTAGAAACTGCCTGAAGAAAATACTGCTGGTACAGAATGGATTGAGTGGAAGAGAAACTGAGGAACAAACAGCTCCAGGAAGCAAGAGATCACATTTGCAGATCTGAAATTTGCACAGGGCAAGTGGGACTTTGCCCGAGGCTCCATATATCCATGTATGTGTGTACCTGCGTGCCCACGTTTGAGTTTTATCCTTGGGATGGCCTGCCTCCAAACCTGCTGGCTATAGAGTCAGAAGCCTTGGATTCGAATCCCCCTTCTGATGCTCAATGTCTACATTACTTTAGGCATAATACCCCAAGGCCTCAGTTCAAGGGTTTGGGCCAGATGACCTCTGAGTAAATCAATCAACAAGTGTTTCTTCCACATCCAGTGGTCAATAAACATTAGGCTTCTTTTATGTCTCAGGTGCTGTGAATGCTAAGTGCTGGTTATATAAATACTAAAAAGAAAAGCAGGGCAGCTAGTTGGTGCCTGGAATCAGGAGGACCTGAGTTCAAATGTAGCCTCAGAGACTGTGTGACCCTGGGGAGTCACTTAACCCCAACCTCCCTCAGTTCCTCATTTGTACAATAGCAAACCACTGTGTCTTTGCCAAGAAAACCCCAGATGGCATCATGAAGAGTCTGACATGACTCAGCAGCAACAAAAACAGACACTGCCTTCCCTTGAAGAACTTAAAATCCAGTGGGGGAGGAAACACACAAAACAAAGAGGAAAGGAGAAGAGAGAAGGGAAGGTACCTGACGTGGGTATATTGGAGTCCAGTAGAGAAGGAAATGAAGAGATAGCAGGCCTTGTCTTCCTCCTTATATGGAGACTCTGGGAAGCGTCTTCCATGGAAGAGGGAGCACATGTGAGGAAATGTGAGTTACCAGGTTGATAAGGTTCCTGGGTCCATGAAGGAGAAATCTCCAGGAGGGGAGTCAGGTGGGAAACAAAGATGCCTGCCCCATGCTTGTCTGTAAAACGTCATGTGGTGACATAGTGGGTGATGTGCTAGCCAGCTTTGGAGGGTACTAGCAGCGGGGTGGTGCCACAGTGTACAGAACACTGGGCCCATAGTCAGGAAATCCAGCCTCAGATACCCTGGGCAAACACCTCAGTTTCTGTAAAATCGGGATAAATATAGTACTTACCTAAGAATCAAATAAGATAGTAATTATAAAGCACTTAGTATGCCTGGCACATAGTAGGTACTATATAAATATTAGCTGCTATTATTATTAATACTGGGTTGAGTCAAGAGGCAATCTTACTTACTTCTGATATCTTCTGATATTTATCTCCCTGGACCTCTCTTTGTTTATCTGCAAAAAGGTAGGGATGGCTTCTCAATCCCCTTTCATCTCTTGGTCTGAGATCTTCTGTCATCTCCTCTAAGGTAACTGTGAGAGAAAGGGGTGATGTGGCCTCTCCACAGCTATCTCAGGGAATGGAGTACCTCACTCCCTCTGTTTATTCCCCAGGTGATCTTGGACAAAACATTTCATCTTTCTGGGCCTCAGTTGCCCAATCTGTAAAAGGAGGGTGTGGTGATAGATGACTTGTAAGACCTCTCTGATCATCTTAGGGTCAGGTCATCCTCTCAGAAAGATGCAGGGATCCCCTCAAATCACGGTGAGTGGGTGATAATGGAGAATTCCACAATGTCTCCTCCAGATCATAAATCTGGATCTATGATTCTGTTATTACCCTTTGTTGGCACTTAATACTGGGGGTGGGAGGTGGGGCCAGGAGTGGGGATGACAGACTTCTGATGAAATCTCTTCAGTCTGGAAGAAGAAGGCTCTGATGCTGCCCACTGAGTGCCTGTCTCTGAGAAATCCCCCCTCCTTGCTTCTCTTCTCAGCTGCCTAGTTAGGGAGCAGCTCAGACCTTCCCACACCCTCCAATACCCAACAAGAAGCCCATGCTCCATCCTCTGGATCCCAAGGTCCCTCATGGTGACATTTAAAAATGAGGAATCCAAACATTCTTTGCTTTCAAGCCCTTGCTGCAAATTGAAACCAGAGCTGTGATTGAAAAAGTACCGCAGGCAACCAGCTCACAGTGACCTCTTGCAGGGGTCCTAATGACTGGAACATCTTCAAATTTATTTGGAATCAATTTGTCACTGTTCCAGCTCAGGCTGAAGCAAGCTGGGCAGGCACTGCCAAAGAAGAAAAGTGGGAAGTCATCTCTGGGATGGTGCAAGGGTCCTAATGTGAGCAGGCCTTGAGACCCATTTAAGAGGAAACAGATGGAGCTGAGAGCTGGAGGGGAAAAAAAGGCCTGCAACTCTGGCTTCAGAGAACAATATAACACTAGGGGCAAAGATACTAAAAAGCCCCATTTCACCAGTTTGCTATGAGGGAATTCGACACAAGTTATTCATTAA
This sequence comes from Potorous gilbertii, assembly GCA_028658325.1. NCBI lineage: Eukaryota > Metazoa > Chordata > Mammalia > Diprotodontia > Potoroidae > Potorous > Potorous gilbertii. Next base: position 57,096,573 of record CM053771.1, on the reverse strand, counting down.
CCAGATGGGGCAGCTAGGTAACATAGTGGATAGAGTGCTGGACCTAAAGCTAGGAAGATCTGAGTTCAAATTCAGCCTCAGACACTTTATGTGACCCTGGGCAATTTGCTTAACCTTATTTGCCTCACTTTTCTTTTCTGTAAAATGAAGAAGAGAATGGAAAACCACTCCAGCATCTCTGCCAAGAAAACCCCAAGAGGTCTTAAGGAGTCAGATATGACTGAAAAATGACTTAACATGTACCAGGCACTGGGATATGAAGACAAAAATGGAGAAACAGAATCTGCCCCCAAGAAATTGCCATTCTACTTTGGGATATAGCATGTACATAGGTAAATTAATAGAAACCAATACAATATATACAAAATACACTATAACCAAAAAGTGCTGTAGCCAGCTAATTCTTGGACTATTTCCTTAAGTAATTCCTCTCTCTCTGTCTCTCTCTCTGTCTCTGTCTCTTTGTCTCTCTGTCTCTCTTTCTCTCTGTCTGTCTCTCTCTCTCTCTGTCTCTCTCTTTCTCTTAAGATGACTTTGTACCAGGCTGACTCTTCTCTAGACATCCATTTCCCTGCTCCCTCCTACTTCCCCCTTACCTGTCATTTTCCATATTTGACAGATCTCATTATCTTTGTCCTCAAACCTACCTTTTCCCCAAGTTTCCTGATTTCTGCCAAGGAAATTGTTACTCTTTCGGTCACCTAGATTAGCAAGCTCGTTGTCCGTTGACTCCTTACTCTTTCTTCTTCATCCCACACACTCAAACTGGTTGCCAAATCTTGCTGCTTCTATTTACTTAATACCTCTCTTACTGGTCTCTTCTTTCCATTCTCTTGTAGCGTCTGAGCTAATTCAGGTCCTTTGTTTCTCATCGCCTGCCTTGTGGCAATAATATCCTAGTTGATCTTTCTCCTTTAAATTTCTCCCCATCTCTATACAGTTGCCAAAGTGATTTTCCTAAAGTGAAGATAAGACCTAGGCACTAATCTACTCAACCAACTCCAATGGCTCCCTATTGCCTTTAGGATCAAACTTTGCGTTTTAAAGCCTTTCACAACCTGTTCATCTTTCTAGTATTATTATTCATTAGTCCCCTCCTCATAGCCTGTGATCTAACCCAAAAGACTTTCCGGCTGTTCCTTACTCACAGGGTCCCATCCCTTATTCCTGTGCTTTTGTACAGGCTATCCTTTGTGTCTTAACCATCCTCTCTGCCTCTGAGAGTCCCTTGGTGATTACAGTCTTATGGAAACTCCATCCAGGAGCAATGACAGGTGATTTGACCCTGGTTTGTGGGTGAGAGGTATACTTTGCGGGAAGGTAGGTGGAGAGGAGAGGGTTAAGTGAGGCTAAGAAAGAGATGGGTAGAGAGACAAGGAAATGAAACATGATTGGGGATTTTTCTTGAAAGAGTGGCCAAGAAAAACTTGGGAGAGTTGGTTGCTGCTCTCATTAAATCCTTCCTTGTCTCATATTCCCACTCCTCCACATGTCACCTTCAAGCCTTCCTTTGTGTGAGTTATAAAACACCATAATCAAGGTCTATTGCTTTAGGCACACCTGGCCTGCCTTATGCCTCTGGGAAGCCTTTTTCATCTCCCGGAAGGTCAGGACAGATCGGGACAAACACACAAGGTAGATGCTGCAGGGCAAGATGGGATGCTTCTCCTAGGACATGAACCTTATTTCCATGGACAGTTTCTCATGAACGGCAAAGGGGCAGATGATTCACGGCTGAGTCACTGAGACTTCCCTGTTCTACATTCCCACCCCATTCTGCCTAAGAATTCCTTTCAGGTTTCTGAAAAGTTAGTTGGTGCAGTAGCTCAATGCACTAGAAAAACCTCTAGACTGGGAGCCAGGAACTCTATGTTCTGTTTCTGTATCCAATTAGCCAGTCACATAGCTAATAACTTGCCAAAGAGGAGGAAAGGAATGTATCTGAAGCAGCTAGTTGTTGAGATGGATGGAGCTCTAGACATGGAGTAAGCAAGCTGTTGTTCAGTCATTTTTCACTTGTGTCCAATTCTTCAAGATCCCACTTGATTTTTTTGGGGGGCAAAAATACTGGACTTGTTTACTGTTTCCTTTTCCAGCTCATTTTAGAAGAAACTGTGGCAAACTGTGTTAACAGGGTTAAATGACTTGCCCCAGGTCACACAGCTAGTATGTGTTTGAGGCTGAATTTGAACTCAGGTCACTGTGTCACCTAGCTGATTGCAAGACCTGAGAGCAAAAAGATGCTTCCTACCTGTGTGGTCCTGGATAAGCCACTTAATCTTGTGTTTGTTTCACTTTTCTCAACTGTAAAATAGGCATAATAATAAAGCCTACCTAAGGCTGTTGTGAAAATCAAATGAGATATTATTTGTAAAGTACTTGCACTGCTTGGCACAGAGTAGATAATAAATATTTCTTTCTTTTTTTTCTTTCCTCCCTCTCTTCCTCCCTCCCTTCCTTCCTTTCTTCTTTTCTCTCTCTCTCACCTCATCTCTGTCTGTCTCTGTATCTGTATATCTGTTTCTCTTTCTCCTTCCCTCAAAGCAGAGCATGGACTTTGGAAATGTCACATAGTACCTTCTCCACACTAAAGGTTTTTCAGACCATCACAGTGCCTATACACAACTCACTTAAGCCTTGTTGAGTCTCAGTTACCTCTTCTGTAAAAATGGGAATATTAATGCCTATATGCCTCTCATCGAGGGTTACTTATAGGATGATCATAGACCCAGAGCTAGAAGGAACCTCAGAGCCCATCTAGTCCAATGCTCTCATTTTATAGATGGGGAAACTGAGACCCAGGGAGATTAAGTAACTTGCCCAAGGTCACATAGTATCTGAGTTGGGTTTTGAACCTTGGACTTGATTTTCCACAGCATATTCTACTGTGGATGGGAGTGAGATACTGTATTTAAAGCACATTGAAAATCTTAAAGCATTAGATAAATATGAACTATTGAGAATGATTTCAGGGATCTCTGATCCAGGAAGAGACATGGACAAAGCCCCAAGTGCCTAGGCTAGTTTGGTGTTGGCAGAAGGCATATGAGTAAGAAGCAAAAACAATTGGTTCATATTGGCTAGCAGGAGAGACTCTTAATACTTGTTGAGAAAGACTCCATCATCAGAGATTCAGTTTTTACTATGTTGCTAAGTGATATGGCTGCCATGTTTTTTTTTCCCCAGTGGAGTGTAGTAGAGACAATATTGGGTTGGGAGTCAGAAAACCTGGTCCTGGTCCTGGTTTTGCCTCCAACAGCCTTTGCTCTCTTAACTTTTCTCAGTGTAAGTTTCCTCAAGCATAAATCAGAGATAATAGTGCCTGATATTAATTTACTGAACCTCTCTGAGCCTCAGTTTCTTCAGTTGCAAAATAACAATGTTTGCTATGTGAATTAAGTTAACTTCTCTGGGACTCAGTTTCCTTCTTCCTCTTTAAAGGGAACACTATTTGCTGGTTGAAATTCCAACCAGCTATAAGAGTCTATGGATTATATCTTCTCCTTGTCCTGTAAGAGCCTTTCCAGAATAAGGACAAATCAGAATCTGTATTTTGATGTTTTGAAAACTGTAAAGATAAGAAAAATATCCACAGTGTTTTGAAAATCTTCACTCATTCATTTTTCAAATTCATTCATTCATTTTTTCATTCATTCATTTTATTCTCCTTTTCTAATTTGGATGAGGATCACACCTCTGTTTCTGGCACAGAGATCACCAGAGTCATGGAGAGAAGGGCAGTCAGAAATTGTAATTGGCAGCAGAATCCCGTAATGATAGCACCTTCACTCATACCTCTGCTCTTTCGTCAATTTGGGACCATGTTATTTGTGGGTATATCCGAGAAGGCCACTGTAGGGCCCCATAGACCAAATACTCAATTAGCAACGCAATTCATTATCTCACCTGAGTTGCTGCATGACGGGTACATTTGACCTCTTCGCATTAGCAAACTGGGGGAGAAAAACCTCTCCCATCTTCCTGAGGCACCAGAATACTTGAGTGAGAATGTGTCCATAAAACATTTAGAGCTGAGTCTCTGCAAGGATGTTGGGCATCCATCATTCTCTTATTCTTGGCGCTGCCTTTATCATGATATATTGTTATGTATTGATACAACATTAGGAAAAGTCTTTCTTTTAGGGAAATCAAAGGTGTTTTTTTTTCCTAACAGTTTTACATTTCTGACTGAGGAGGGAGGGGTTGAGGGGCCTCAGGTGAGGCCTCAGGTGAGAAGAGAAGGATGCTTCCTGCCTTGTTGCTGATCAGGTAAGTGGAATTTCAGGCTCTGCTGACTCACAAGGTGATGTAATTGATAGCCTTAAATCAGTTCTGTATGTTCCATGGCTTGTGCTTCGAATATTGGTTTAAATACCACTGCAGTCAGCCACACTAATTAATTAATTTTATTTTACATATACTTGGGTCTGGCAACTCTTGGACTATAACACATAAATTTATGTAAATGGTATTCAAAACAGGAGGGCTGAGTCAAAAGCATGGTGGATGCTTCATTTACTCATGACTACAACCTGAGCAAGAATTCTGAAAGCAATTCTAACACCATTAACAGTGGTAGGAGGTATAGGTAGATGAATCAAGTCCTCTTTAGGTCTGTGTCAAAGGATCATAGACTTAACAGAAGGCACCACAGAGACCAAATGTCTCATTTTACCAATGAAGAGATGAAGGACCAGAGAGATTGAAGTTAGAGATTTAAATGACCCAAAGTCACACAGGTGAGTATCAGAAGGGGAATTTGACACAGAGATATGATGCTCTTTCATTGTCTTCCCTAGTTGCAATGAGACCCATCTAATAAAGAATAAAGGCAATGGGCACGTAGTTTTGCAGACATGCCTCATTTGCCTATTTTCTTTACAGAAGGGTTGAAAACTGGGGGAACTTTTGCGAAGTGAAGGTGCCAAAGTTGGATTCTTATTGTTCTACCATTGGGTGGAGTAGTTAAGAAAAAGTTTCTCATGTGTTGCAGGATTATAGAATTTAGAACTGGAAGGAACCTTGAAAGTCATTTACTCTCACCCCTTCATTTTACAGATAAGAAACTAAGGCCTAGCATGAGTAAATAACTTGACCAAGGTCAAACATTCAGTAAATGGCAGGGCCAGGATCTGAACTCAGGACTGGATCTGTGTGAATGTATTGATTCACAGAAGGGCATTTGACAATGTCTGGTCCCCCTAAACACTCCCAAATCTCCCAACTTTTTGCTTTTTCTTAGGCTGTTAACCTACCCCTAGAATGCCCTCTTTTCCCTAGTCCCCTTCTTGAATTCCTGCTTATCTTTTATGAGTCTACTCCAGTGCCACCTTACTATAAAAAATTTTCTGGTCCTCCCAATCTGTAATCACCCCTCAGATCTCAAATGACATTTTGTTTGCACCTCTAACACATTTATCAAGAATCAGCATTGTCCAATGAATGGAAGGCTAGCTTTAGGGTCAGGGAGACCTGGTTTCAGAGTCTGCAGTTGACAAGGAGAAAGGGCAGATTTGCTTCACCTTTCAATGCCCAAGGCAAATCTTTAAGATGGTAAGTTACAGACCAGTTGTGTTGGTGGAAGGATTATGAAATGATAGGTCTGGCTCAAACGCACTACTTCTGAAAGAGTTCTCTGTACTGCTCTGTGAGGGCAAAGATCGTTTCTTATTTAGTAGAAATTAAGCTTCTTGACAGCAGAAGATATTTGTTTATTTTGTTCTTTTCCCCTTAGAACCTAGTACAGTATATTATATGTAATAGTCATTTAATAAATGCTTGTTGGACTGAAGTGAATTATCTAAAATTTTTGTCTTTCCTAATACCTAGGACAGTGTTCTGGACATAGTAGAGACTTTAATTGTCAAATAATTAAAGGATCACATAATTGTTAAAAAAAAAAAAAGAATGAATGAATGCAGAGGTTCTTAATCTTTTTTGTGAAATGGATCTCTTTGGCAGTTTAATGAAGCCTATGGACCCCTTTTCAGAATTGTGTTTGTAAATACATAAAATAAAGTTTATGGGCCTCCTGTTAAGAAGCCCTGAATAAATGATTCCTGCATCTGGATCTGTAAAGCTTAATTATAAAATATTTCTCTCTCTCTCTCTCTCTCTCTCTCTCTCTCTCTGAGAGATACATATGTGTGACTTCATCCTGCCCTCATGCTAGCCCTTCTCTGATCTTGACCTCTTTACATTCTCTTTTTTTCTACCAGTTGGGAAATAGAAAAGGCAATTATTTTAACCACCAAAAAAGGTTTGATTTTCTTTGTGGCACTGTGGAAGATGAAGTGCAGTAAGGTGAGGGGAGATAGAGAATCAGACTTGGTGTTTGAAAAGGTGGAACCATGCTGACTGGATCCACTACAAATTTATGTTACATAATCTCAAATGGCTCTCACTGCAGCAAGGCAATCTTTTTACATATTCCTATTTGACAGATTTTTGATATTCCCCTTCCCTCTCGACTGAGAACCTTGTTTCATATTTCACTGAAAAAATTGAAGCATTTGCCAAAAGTTCCCATTTCTCTTCTTCTCCTTATCTCACATTATTTATATTCCTTCTGACACTATTTCCTCTTTTATCTCTTTCTAACCTTAACCCTAAATGTACTTGCCTCCAACTCTAACATTTTGTGAGCTAAACTCATTGAGAAGGCTACCTATGGTAGATGCCACTTCTTTCTAACTCTCTTCTGAACTCTCCATCCCCTAGGTCTCTGTCCTGGGCCTTCTCTTCTCCTTCTATGCTATTTCATTTGGTGATATCAGCTTCCTTAGACTTAATTATCATTTCTAAGCCGGTGATTATCAAATCTATTTGTCTAGCCCTAATCTTTCTGCTGGTCTCTAGAATCATATTTCCAACTACCTTTTGACATCTCATAGACATCTTAAATTCAACATGGTCAAAACCCAGTACCTTTCTCTCAAACCCTCCTCTCGTTCTAATGTTCCTATTACTGTCAAGTGTTGCCATCTTCCCAAGCACCCAGGTAAACAACCTAGGTGTCATAGACTCTTCACTCTTTTCAGTCCCCACACCTACACAATCATTTGTCAAGTCCACTTGTTTCTACTTTCCTAATATCTCTTCTATAAATCCCTTCTGATACTGCTACCATCTTGGTGCAGGTCCTCATTACCTCAGTTACAATTTCCCTGTCTCTAGCCTTTCCTCACTCCAGTCTATCCTTTGTTTAGTTATCATATTGATCTTCCTAACATTCAAGTCTGTCTATATCTTCCCCTCATTCAATCAGTCAACTGTACTGGCTCCCCTTTACCTCTATAGCATCAAATCTAAAATCCTCTGTTGACTTTTAAATCTTTATAACCTGCCCCCTTCCTACCTTTCTAGTCTTCTTACACTTTACTCCCTCCTCATCCCTGGCTTTTTTTTTTCAGCTCTGAGATTCTGTTTCCATATCCTACCCTTTTCCTGAGTCCTCATAAACTGAACTGAACACTAGCACCTAATTCTTTTCTCCACCTCCCCATCTTGTTTTCATTATTCTTGTTAGTTTATTTAAGTTCCATCAACTAGAGTATTGGTTTCATGGTGTGTAAGGTTAATGGTGGGTGGGGGGAGGAGTTAAAGATCTTCCCCACCCATTAATAGGCTTCAGACACGTTTTGTTAATTTCTGGGTTCAAATCCTGCCTCTGACCCAGACTAGCTATGTGACCTTGGGCAAGTCAGTTAATATCTAATTTTGTTAATTTCTAATGAAGCACAAGGTCATGATGGCCCTGAAAAGAGTATATATACTCTGAGGTTAGGTTTTGCTTTGGGACTTATTTATTTGGAAGGAAGTTCATGTGTCAGATGAGACTTTGGACAGTCATTTTAAGAAGCTCCCCAGCTTTGAAAATCCAGATATTGGTGCTTCTTCGAACTCTGGTAATGATGTATGTATTGTCTGTGGTCAGACAGTTGGAAGCCCTGTCTGTTGGTCTTTCTGTTTGTAATTTCTTTTTTAAAAACTAATTTGTTTTTAGTTTTCAACATTCATTGTTTCCATTGAGTTCCAAATTTTCTTCCCATCTCTCCCCTCCCTCCACCCCAAGGTACGCTTCATTCTGATTATCCCTTCCCCAGTCTGTTCTCCCTTCTATCACACCCCTCCCTTCCCTTATCCCTATTTCTTCTATTTTCTTGTGGGCAAGATAGATTTCTATACCACATTACTTGTATTTCTTATTTCCAAGTTGCTTGTAAAAATAATTTTAAACATTTGTTTTTAAAACTTTGATTTCCAACTTCTCTCCCTTCTTCCCTCCCCACCCAACCCCACTGAGAAGGCAAGCAATTCAATATAGGCTATATATGTGTAGCCTTGCCAAAGACTTCCATAATAGTCATGTTGTGTAAGACTAACTATATTTCCCTCTATCCTATCCTGCCCCCCATTTGTTCTATTCTCTCTTTTGACCTTGTCCCTCCCCAAGAGTGTTTACTTCTAATTATCCCCTCCTCCCATTTGCCCTCCCTTCTATCATCCCCTCACACCCAACTTCTCCCCTTCTCCTCTACTTTCCTATAGTGTAAGATAGATTTTCATACCAAATTGAGTGTGCATGTTATTCCCTCCTTAAGCCAAATGTGATGAGAGTAAGGTTCACTCTTTCCCTCTCACCTCCCCCCTTTCCTCTTCCATTGAAAAAGCTTTTTCTTGTCTTTTTTATGAGAGATTATTTGCCCAATTCTATTTCTCCCTTTCTCCTCTAAATATATTCCTCTCTCACCCCTTAATTTTATTTTTTTAGAAATCATCCCTTCCTATTCAACTCACCCTGTGCCCTTTGTCTATATATATATATATATATAATCCCTCTAACTACCCAAATACTGAGAAAAGTCTCAAGAGTTACGAATATTATCTTTCCATGCAGTAATGTAAACAGTTCAACTTTAGTAAGTCCCTTATGATTTTTCTTTCCTGTTTACCTTTTCATGCTTCTCTTGATTCTTGTGTTTGAAAGTCAAATTTTCTATTCAACTCTGGTTTTTTCATCAAGAATGTTTGAAAGTCCTCTATTTCATTGAATGACCATTTCCCCCTGAGGTACTATACTCAGTTTTACTGGGTTGATGATTCTTGGTTTTAATCCTAGTTCCTTTGACTTCTGAAGTATCCTATTCAAAACCCTTCAATCCCTTAAGGTAGAAGCTGCTAGATCTTGTATTACATTGATTGTATTTCCACAATACTTGAATCGTTTTTTCTGGCTGCTTGCAATATTTTCTCCTTGATCTGGTAACTCAGGAATTTGGCTACAATGTTCCTAGGAGTTTTTCTTTTTGGATCTCTTTCAGAAGGTGATCAGTGGGTTCTTTCAATATTTATTTTATCCTCTGATTCCAGAACATCAGGGCAGTTTTCCTTGATAATTTCATGAAAGATGATGTCTAAGTTCTTTTTTTTGATCATAGCTTTCAGGTAGTCCCACAATTTTTAAATTGTCTCTCCTGGATCTACTTTCCAGGTCAGTTGATTTTCCAATGAGATATTTCACACTGTCTGCAATTTTTTCATTCCTTTGATTTTGTTTTATAATTTCTTGATTTTCATAAAGTCATTAGCTTCTATCTGCTCCATTCTAATCTTTAAGGAATTATTTTCTTCAGTGAGCTTTTGAACCTCCTTTTCCCTCTGTCCAATTCTGCTTTTTAGGGTATTCTCCTAATTGGCTTTTTGGATCTCTTTTGCCATTTGAGTTAGTTTATTTTTTTAAAGTATTATTTTCTTCAGCATTTTTGGGGCCTCCTTTAGCAAGAAGTTGACATGATTTTCATGATTTTCTTGCATCACTCTCATTTCTCTTACCAATTTTTGCTCTACTTCTCTTAACTTGATTTTCAAAAGCCTTTTTGAGTTCTTTCATGGCCTGAGACCAATTCATATTTTTCTTGGAGGCTTTGGATGAAGGAGTTTTAACTTTTTTTTTCTTCTGTTTGTATGCTTTGGTCTTCCTTGTCACTGAAGTAAGATTCTATAGTCTGATTCTTTTTCTGGTTTTTTCTCATTTCCCCAGTCATTCACTTGACTTTTGAGCTCTTTGTTAAGGTAGTTCTCTGCTTCCAGTGGGGGTAGGGAGTGTACTGTCAACCGCTCAATCCCCCCACAATCTGTGGGCTTAGAGATCCAGAAACTGGGACTGCAGCTGCCCCTGCTGCTGCTGTGGCTGCTGCAGATTCCTCCACCTACTCCCCCCTCACTCACCCAAGAGCTGGGGTTGGATGACTATACTCTCCTGCACTGGTCTCACTTGCTTTTTCCACTGACCTTCCAATGTGTCCTCAGTGTTTGGGGTCATGGAGTCTGGGAACTACCACAGGTGCAATAGATACAGTTCCCCCAAAGACTGCTCATGTCTCCTATGTGTACAAGTGGCCCACACTGGACTGTGCTTTGTTCCCAGTGTGGTATGATAGACACTTCCTAGTGACCTTCCAACCTGTCTTGGCTTGGAGATTAGCCTCATTCTATTGTTCTGTGGGTTCTGCATTTCCAGAATTTGCTTAGAGTCACTTTTTACAGGTATTTGGCTGGGCTTGGCAGAGTCCTCCAGAAAATCCATGCAGTTACTCCACCATCTTGGCTCCACCCCACTGTTTGCAATTTGTTTGTATTTTCTCTGAAGTTCAGGATGCTGACTTTTTCTCCTGAACTAAGTGAATGATATATGTGCTTGATTAAAGTAGATTGTTGTCCCCTCAAAAGTTGCTTTCCTTTTAGAAAAGCATACCAAAGCATTCCAGTAGGCCCTCCTGTGTATGCTGGGGTCCTTGCTGTTACATGGTCGAGTGAAGCCATGTCTCCTTTTAAACAAAATTTCTGCTACATCTTGATGCAGGATTGAACTCAGAGTAGACACTTATTCAATATAGGCCTCCCTGCATTCCTTCCTGACCGTCCTTCCTTTTTGTCCACCAGAGACAATCAAAATCTGGTTTTTCATTTTATCCTATTAGAGCTCAAGGACAACAGGAATGTTATGTGATAGCAGAGGGGAGCTGCCAACCTTGGAAGGCTTGTGCCCTTTAATGCCACATCCATCTCCAAAATGAGATCCAAGTAGGAAACCAAGTTGAAGAAAAGTGACTTTAATCTCTTCCTATCTGAATACCATTCCACTGCAGCCATGGGAGTCCTAAGTGGCAGGGATGCAGGCTCTGTTCCATCCCCATCCTTTGGTGGAAGCCAATTAATTCTCAGAATCTCTAGGCCTGCCTCTGTGATTTTTTTTTTTCTCCAAGCAGCCAGTCCAGAATTGGTGTTCTATGTCTCCTAGGCAGTGTTATAGCAAGCAATCACCTGTAATGAGGGTATAAAGCAACATCTCCTGAACTTTCCTTGACAACTATATTTGGAATGAATGCATGTGCTCCCAAACTGTGCATCTAAAGTTGCTGCTTTTCCCTTTGCTCCTCTCTTTTCATTCTACCAGCTCAGTTTCTAGTTTTGGAAACAATAAATGCAAATTCAGATCTAAAGTCTTTCGAAGTAGGAAGTTTAGCAAGAAGCTATGAATAACCCACCAGGCAGAGCATTTCTCTACATGAAGCTCCTTCAAAGTCACCTGACAAATTGCAGAGTTCTACCCAGTTCTCCCTTATTGTCCTCATTTTAAAGATGGGGAAACAAAAACAGCTATTCACAGGACAATAGAATTCCAAGATCTCAGTCAAAAGATTGAACCCATCCTAAACCTGACCAAGAATCCCCCTACATTTTCAACAATTCACTAACCCTGGGATTCTTCTCACACCCCAAACAAGTGATTTTGTTTGAAAGCTATCAGTAGGGAGGGGGGGAGAGCCTGATGCTTCCCATGGAAGCCCTTTTTAGTTTCTAATAGCTCTGTGTGGTATAGTGGATAGAGAGTTGCTCCCAGAGTGAGGTACACAGGGGTTCAAATCCTGCCTCTGACCCAGACTGGCTGTGTGACCTTAGACAAGTCACTTAATCTCTAAGTGCCCTAGGAGACTCTCATAATCTTATAAATGATAGACAAGGTGCTGATCTGCTTTTTAAAAGAGATATTCCTCTTCCAGGAGTTCCTTCTATTAATGAACCTCACTTCCAGTTCCTACCTTTATCTCTATTTTGTTTAATTATTAGGATGTTTTGCTTTACCCTGAGTCTAAATCTCACCCTGACTCTAATTCTCAGTGATCCTACTCCTGTGCTCTGGAGTCAAATACAACAGGTCTCAGGATCATGGGATCATGGGTCTCACTCTTTTATTTTATAGAAAAAGAAACTGAGGCTCAGAGTGGTGAAGTGACTTGCCCAAGTTACCTCAGTAATAAGTTTCTGAACCAGAATTTAAACCCTAATTCTTTGATTCTAAATCTAGTATTTTCCCCACTACACAGCTCTGAATCCTTCTTCCTCACTTCTGGAAGGTGGTCTCTCCACCGAAACTTTTCTCTTTCAGGGTAAATCAATCAATCAACATTTATCAATCATCTACTATATTCCAGGCACTCTGCTAAGCAATGGGGATACAAAAAGAGTCAAAAGATAGGTCCTCTCCTCAAGGACCTTACAATCTAAGGGGAGGAGGGAAACGACTAAATAAATATATACAAAATAAGCTATAGACAAGATGAACAGAAGATAATTAGCAGATCTAAGGCTTTGGAATCAAGAGTGATTGAGGAAGGCATCCTGTAGAAGGTGGGACTTTAGTTGGAACTTAAAAGAAGTCAGGGAGGCTGATAGGTGAAATGGATGAGGGAGAGTATTCCAGTCATAGGGGACCATTCTGGTTGCCCCATTCTTCACACACTCTAGTTTACCAATCTTCCCTGCCCTTATAGTGCCCACAACTGATCAAGAGACATGCCTTGACCATGGGGAAAGGATAATGGAATTACCAGTTAAACTCTTAACTATCATAACTGACTTCTTCATATTTGGTTTGTGGCTGCTACGACCCTTCCCACAATGCATATGAAGACAGGTTTACTATTTAGATTTTTTTTAACTGAAAATTCCATCCTTGTATGCAAACAGAAGTAAATTGACATTGCTGGCTGAGACGTGTAGACATGCATTCACACATTTGTAAATGCCTGCTGGCCCTTTTCATAGAAGCAAGAACCTCCAATATATCAAGGACTGAACAAAAAGCCCAGAATACTAACCTGTTTGCTATACCTATAGTGTGTTTTAGAGTCTGAAGACTGGATCAGAACATCAAAGAATTAAATCAGAGAACCAAGACATGAATAAATTTTTATCTCTTTGGATTGAATTTTTTTAAAAAATGAAAATCCATCTCACCTCCCTTTCTTGCCTCACTTTCCATTTGAAAAAACAAGAAAAACAAAATCTCTGTAACAAACATGTATATTCAAACAAAACAAATTTCCATATTGTCAAGGTCGAAAAAAAATTCATCTTACCATACACCCTAAGTCCATCAACTCTCTGTCAGGAAGTGCATAGAATGCTTCATTGTGACTTCTCTGGAATTATAATTGGTTCTTGTGATGATCAGAGTTACTATGTCCTTCAAAGTAGATTGACTTTATAATATTTTCACTAATAAATAAATTGTCCTTCTCATTTCACTCTGGATTATTTCACACAAGCCTTTTTAGGTATCTTGGAAGTCATTCCCTTCACCATTGCTTATAGCACAATAGTATTCCATGACATTTATATACCATAACTTGTTCAACCATTCCCCAATTGATGGGTACCCTCATACTCTTTGCCACCACAAATTGGGTGACCACAAACATTTTTTGTACATATAGATCATTTACCTCTTTCTTTGATATATTTGGGGGTATAGATCTAGTAATGGCACTGCTCAGACAAAGGGTGTGCACAGTTTAATAACTTTTAAGATATGGTTATAAATTGCTTTCTAGAATCATTAAACCAGTTTACAACCACACCAACAATGCATCAGTGTATTTGGTTTTCTAGATCCTCTCTGGCATTTGTCATATGGTTGTTTTACTTTATATTACTCTAATTGGGGTAGGTAGGTGGTTCAGCGTATAAAGTGCCTAGCCTGAAGTCAGGAAGACTCATTTTGTGAGTTCAAATCCATCCCTAAACACTAGCTATATGACCCGGTCAAGTCACTTAACTCTGCCTCAATTTCCTTATCTGTAAAATGAGCTGGAGAAGGAAATGGCAAATCACTTCACTATCTTTGCCAAGAAAACCCCAAATGGGGTCATGAAGAGTCAGACATGACTGAACAACAACGTTAGGCATTTTTTTCACATTGTCTATTGATGTTTGCATTTCTTCCTCCGAAAATTGCCAGTTCATATACTTTGGCCATTTATCAATCCTTGAACAAATAATAATATACTTGTTCTTTCCGTTGTCATCAAGGTCCTTAATAGTTAATGACCACCTGTTCAGAGAATTGAGTTGCAGGGCTCTGTGGTAGTTTCTTAGTGTCCATTTAAGGGTATTGATATCAGGTCTCTGTTTCTATAGGAAGAGACTCAATAATCCTAAATCCATGGGATGATTTAGATTTTTCTTCCCTCCCTTTTTTTCTCTCTTCTCTCTCCCTATCAAACAATTATAGTGCTCAAGGAGGTAAAAAAATTAAACTTTTTCCTTACCAATCATTTCCCTAGAAACTCTAAAAAGAAAAGGGAAATTAAGGGAGCATTCTCAATACACAACAGATATGGGACCAGTGTGTATAAAAGGGGAAACTAAAAAGCTGTCTGCAATGCTGTTACCTCTCTTTAGGTTCCTCCACCCCAAGTTGATCAGATGAAGACTTCAAGATTTACAGGATCTACTTTCTAGAGCACTCTTGCCTCTCTGGTAAAGAATATCTTTCAGAAAATCTCATGTGCATACACATGTTTTGAGTACAGGCTTTCTTTTTTCCTTTTCTAGATGCTGATTTGTCACAAAAATAACATGGTTAGAGAGGCATTTGCTGCTAAATATAGGTAATAATATAGACAGGTGAGATTGATTATTTCTACTTGCCATTTTAATACAAATCCCATAACCCTAGAAAATAACATAAATTCATGCTTCCATTTTCTGAAGTGTGAAAATTGTCTCCTTCAATGCAATTTAACATTGTATTAGCTTTTTATGACTTTTATAATACACAGTGCTTAGGACATAGATGTTTAATAAATACTTGTTGACTGCACTAGTTTTTTAAAACATGGCTAGAGGAGTTTTTTTTTAAAGGATCCAAAACATTGTTTTGAAATCAGAAACCTTACTGAACATTCCCACTTCCTCTGAAAGGGTGGTTTTTATTCACCAAGCTAACTCTTAGCCCTATCTTCCTCTATTATGAAGAATATTGTGAAGTCTATAAGTCAAAGATGAATAGTAATAAGAAGGACATATGCCATTCACATGCTGCTGAAGATAAAGAAAATCATGTTAGAAAGCTAACTCAATGCACCACAAATAAATTTATGTTATTTTATCTCAACAGGAACCTCAATATAGGAAGGAAATATTTTATTCCTCAATAACTGATTTTTTAAAAAAATTATTTATCCTTATTCTGAACTTAACAAAACCCAAATAAAATTAACACTTACATATCTGAGACAACATAAAAAGAAGATTGTCTATCAAACCACAAATCTCTATTAGGTAGACCTCGCTTTTCCTCTTAAGTCTATAATAAATTTAATATGTAACTTTCAAAGCTGCGCTGCTTATCTGTGTTTCCATTTGGCTTTCCTTCTGTTCTTTTCTGTGAATTGAAAGAAAAGTTCATGATTCTCTTTTGTTTTTCTTCTTTGAAAGCCTTATTACTAGTGGCTTTATCTACCTAATTCTCCCACTCCAGAAAAAAAAGAGAAAGGGAAATAAAAGTTTTGAAACAAATGTTCACAATCAAGTAAAACAAATCCCCATTGGCTATGTGGAAATATATCTTATTCTTTATTCTCCTTTTGGGAAGTGGGTTGCATGCCTCATCCTTAGAGGTCTTCAATTGTGGTTACTTATTATATTTATGAGAGTTAATTAGTTTTACACAGTTGTTTTATTTACAATGTTGTTGTTATATAATTTATACTGTTGTGTTTTATTGTATAATTTGTTCTTCAGGTTTTGCTCATTTCACTTTGTTTCAATTCATACAAATGTAGTTCAGTCATGGCTATGGAACCACTCATGTGGGCCATATTACTCAAGAGTATGGCAACCAACATAGCACCTGAACCCCATATCTCTCTCCTGGATCGACTTATTCTCACAATAGTTAATTGTTCCCCCCCACCCCAGGGTGGAGCTAGCCACAGCCAAAATCATGATTCTACAATTCTCTCTTTCTCTCTCTCTCTCTCTTCCTCTCTCTCCTAACAAATGGGAGAATGTACTCCTACTACTCACTGTGGTGATTCCTAAGCCCCTACCAGTGTATTTATTCATTTACACCAAAATCCATCCTAATGATATCATTAACTTAAACATACAACATATACTAAATGATAAGCAAGAGCAGGAACAAGCATAATATTTACTCAATAGAAAACAGCAATAACCAAAATATACCAGTACCCACTAAACCTGGATGACACTCTTCCACCAATCCACACAGTGTCCATGAGAGAGAGAAAGAGTGAACACATACAGAAACTTAGCAAAGAGACACATGAGTAGGGAAACCCATGTATCTGGGGCAATACATGGATTTAGATAGTAGGCCTTGATATCCTTGGTCTAGTTAGAGAACCATTTATACCATGTGTGACCTGCTGGGTAAAAATTTCTCTGGTATCTGCTTCCCTTTTGGTCCTCACAGTTTTCCCTCTGGGCAAAATTGTTTCTCTGTCACTCTTGGGCTCTTTTAGCACACAGCCACCCCAGGCAAGATGCTGAGGAGGTGTTACACTTCTAAAAAGTAACAAATTGTTCCAGGCTAGAAAACTGATAAGCTCCACAGATCTGCTCTGTGGTTCTGAGCATTTTCTCCAGTAAGGTCATAGAGTTGCTCCCTAGACAACTCTTCAAATAGCAGGGAATTTCATTTTATGCAGTCAGCACTCATGAAAGTTAAATCTCTTTTCATGGCACAACAGACACAAAGCCCTTTTCCTCCCCTCTATGGGTCTCCCTTTCAAATCAGAGGGTGACATAGGTTGCAGAGAGATTTCTCTTCTATCAGACTGTAAATGGCTCTAGAGACCAATAAACTTAGACAGCAATCCATACTGCAGCTGGATTCAGCTCTCTTCTAATGAGCTTTGAAATGGTAGCAGAGCCTATATATTTTAGACAAAATTCTAAAACATATTAAAGGATTCATCTGTGAGCATTCAGAGAAGAAAGTTGTGATCACTAAGAGCCAGTACAGTTCATCAAGAACATGTCACACCAGACTGATCTCATTTCTTTTCTGACAGGGTTATGAAATTGGTATATCAGGAAAATACTGTAAATATTGTGTACCTATATTCCAACAATGCATTTAACAAAGCTTCCCATTATCCTTGTGAACAAGATGGAAAAGTGAGCTAAATAAAAGTAAAATTAGATGGATTTGGAATTGTTTGAATGATCAGACTCAATGAGCAGTCATTAATGAACCAATATCAGTTGGGAGGTAGAGCTTTTGAGAAGAAGATCTACATATGACCATGGGCTTTTTAACATTTTTCTCAGCTGCTTGGATAGAGGTATAGATGACACACACATCAGATTTGCTGGTGCCAAATATCTAATGTTGGGTGACAGAATCATGATTCAAAAATATCTTAATAAGCTAGAATGATGAACCAAAAAAGTTGATGATTTATGTGGACTTATTTTATATCTTGCAACTACTAAAGTTATTAATGATTTCAATTAATTTTTAGTTGACTTTCAGGTTCTTTAAAAACAGCAACAGGGCGGAGCCAAGATGGTAGAGTAGAAAGACTCACATATGCTAGCTTCGAACCCACAGCCCATGGATTTCCTCTAAAAAGAACTCCCAACAAATTCTGGAACAGTGGAAGCCACACAGCAACACAGTGAAAGAGATTTCCGTTCCAGAGAGCCCTGAAAAACCGATCCCAAAAGTCTGTTGCACACCGGATGGGAGCGGAGCCCTGCCCTGCCCTGGCTGCACGGCACTGAGAGGAACGAGCAGACTTCAGGGACAGAATCTCCAGTGGTCACGAAGGTCCCTCAACCCACAGACACACAGGTCAGTGAGAGAGATGTCTGGACGGGCTGAGAGGGGAGCAGGGTGTCTCCATAACTCAGGCCCCCTCGGGAGGCAGCAGCAGAGGCAGCATTTGAATCTCAAACCCCAAGCACTAGCTGGGCAGACCTAGGCGGGGGTGGAGAGGACTCTCAGAAGTCAAGTAACTGGCTGGGAAAATGCCCAGAAAAGGGAAAAAAAATAAGACCATAGAAGGTTATTTTCTTGGTGAACAAATGATTCCAAGCTTCCTCTCTGACGAGGAAGAAAACTGCTTATCATCAGGTAAAGACATAAGAGTCAAGGCCTCTGTATCCCAAACATCTGAAGTAGATAT